>JARQOC010000006.1:483306181-483711015 GCA_033576535.1 Allobates femoralis
ATCTATGGACAGAATAACAGATGACAGAACTGGAGAGGTGAGGACTCTGGAAATGTCTGGAGACTGGAGATTTATTAATGTGTCTCTCCATAACCAGGATTACACAGTAGTGAAGAGCTCTAGTGATCTGTGCTGTCAGGACCCTGTGTCTGAGGGAAGAGCCCTGAGCCCAATCACGGGGCCTCCACCTCACCCCCTGATACATGAGGACATCAATGACCAGAAGATCCTACAACTCACCTACAAGATGATTGAGCTGCTGACTGGAGAGGTGACACTGCTGGGAATGCTGCTGCTGGGACATTATACAGTAACGCTATGAAGGGATCGGGGAAAGATGACAATGGTATCATTGTATTGTCAGGTTCCTATAAGGTGTCAGGACGTCACCGTCTATTTCTCCATGGAGGAGTGGGAGTATTTAGAAGGACACAAAGATCTGTACAAGGACATAGTCATGATGGAGGTTCCCCGGCCGCCCCTCACATCACCAGGTAATAGACAGGACTAAATACACACGGCCTATAATGATCTGTATGTAAAGAATGAATTCAGTCCTGTATGTGTCTCCTCCAGGTCTATCCAGTAAGAGGACAACACCAGAGAGATGTCCCCGTCCTCTTCTCCCACAGGACTGTAAACAAGAAGATCCCGATGTTCCTCCGGATCATCAGGTAGATGGAGAGAAGGTGTGATGAGATCTCCCTATGATGTGTAGACGGCTGTGAAGGTCTTGTGCTCAGTCTTGTTTTATCCTCCAGTATTCTATGTTTTATACTTGTGTAATGAGAACGGTGGAGATGGCAGATTACAGCTGATCATAGATGGGACTTCTCCATCTGTCTGTGACTTTTACAATCTTTGTTTCAGGGTGAAGATCTGCCCCATATTAATACTACAGAGACATATGTGAGGGGTGATGATGATCTACCCCATATTAATACTACAGGAATATGGAGGGTGATGGACTGCATATTAATACTACAGGACATATGTGAGGGTGATGATGATCTGCCCCATATTAATACTACAGAGACATATGTGAGGGGTGATGATGATCTGCCCCATATTAATACTACAGAGACATATGTGAGGGGTGATGATGATCTTACAGATGACAGCGCAGGTGAGTAGTTTCCTCTATAGTTACTTATCCACCAGTTGGTACCAATACGTGTTTGATTTTGTAGCTTCTATTGAGTCTGTTCTTTGTTCTGGGTCTCACAGTCTTCGCACTTCTCATCAATCCTTTAGGCAATTTGTGGGAGTCTCAAAACAAAATGCCACAAATTTTTCACTTTTGACAGAGGTAACACTAAAAAGTTGCCCCCACAGTTTGTTCGGCACTTTCTTGTGAGAGCGGTGATATCTCATGTAGTCAGGACGTTCTGTTCGGACAATGGTCAGGGCTCAGAAGGGAAGGAGCACTGTGTGGATTCTAGAACACACATTTAGCTGAGATAGACTCCGGAACCAGTTCACATTTCCAGATCCTCTGAGGAACCAACACAGCAGAAACCCCCACACATTATCCCATTTTGGAACTAGACTCATCAAGGAATTCCCCTAGGGTTGTGTTCAGCATTCTGAACCCATAGGGGCTTCACTAAACTTTTTAAAATGTGAAAACAACGATTTATTTCTGTTAAAATGTTACTTTAGCCCCAAATTTGATCACTTATAAAATATATTTGTACCATGTTAGCCAGTAAATATAAAAATGTTATAATCTTCCAGTCCTCAGTGGTTGATACCATCTTTTCAGTTAGCCATTAAAAGGTAAGAAAAAGCAGAGCAAGCTTTCGAGACACTAAGGTCTCTTCATCAGGCTGATAATGACACAAAGTCTGAATGTACACACATATAAACACACACATAGGAGGCTGGATATGCAGTAAATAAGTTAGGTGTGGTGAAGCATGACATATAATGGTCAGAGATGGAAGGTGGGAGACAGCATCTGTGGCATCATCCTCCATAGATAGAAGCAGATAGTTTCATGCCTCACATTGATTTACATTAATTAAAGAGATTTCAAATCTTGGAAAACCAATCATACTTGTGAATCCTCTGCCCCAACATACCAAATTCTTGCCTACCTTGGAAACCTTCAAAAGGATCTAAACCTTTAGACCCACCTCTTCCGAGAAGCCTACAACCTGCCGTAGCCTCAATCCACTATACCGCCTCACAACCAGCTCCACCTTCATCTACTGTATCCTCACTGATCCCTTGTAGACTGAGTCTTCAATGGCAGGGTTCCTCTTCTGTACCTGTCTGTGCCTTGTATTGTCATGATTATTGCACTTGTCTCTATTATGTATACCTCTTTTCACATGTAAAGCACAAGGGATAATTGGTGCCTTAATAATCAATAATAGCAATAATAGAGGGGGTGTTTTAACCCTTTTGTAATCAGTTAGATGCTGCTATCACAATTAAAAGCAACTTCTAAGGGATTAATTGGCCCCTATCGGGTCAAATACAGTTTCAAGCCAATGCCACTGGGTGTTAGCTCTCATAAACTGGATTTTTTACCTCTTTGGGGTGCTACACAAATTAATCATCAGCACCATGTAAAAGTGCAGTGAGGATTAAGACCCTTTAACGTTCAATGTAAAAAGGCTTGTCAGCAGACATAAGAGGGTTAATATCACAATCTATTACTCCTTGCACTGATTTCTGCAGTTTATACCCCTCTTTTTGTCAGCTACAAATTGAATTTCAATATAATTTGTTTCAATGGGCAGCATTTCTGAAAACAATAATATTTTTCTTGTCAGATGACTGTGCGTCAGAAGGATATCTACCACTTACTAAAGTTGAAGCAGCTGATTATGGTATCGCACCATATATACGTGAAGATCATGACATAATTCCAGATATACCACCAGACCTTCACAACAAAAATCTATCAACTATTCCTGATCAACAGATTCTGTCTTCTGATTCAGTACAGACTGTTAACGAAATTGAAAATGACAAAAGGGATGCTGAGCATCAAAAAGCTCATACCGGGGAGAAGCCATTTTCATGTTCAGAATGTGGGAAATGTTTTACCAAGAAATCAAATCTTACTGTACATCAGAGAAGTCACACAGGGGAGAAACCGTTTTCTTGTTCAGAATGTGCAAATTGTTTTACCAAGAAATCAAATCTTATAGCACATCAGAGAAGTCACAGAGGGGAGAAGCCATTTTCATGTTCAGAATGTGAGAAATGTTTTGCCAGGAAATCAAGTCTTATGGTACATCAGAGAAGTCACACAGGGGAGAAGCCATTTTCATGTTCCAAATGTGGAAAATCTTATGGCAGTAAATCACAACTTGTTTATCATCAGATAATCCACACAGGGGGGAAAACATTTTCATGTTCAGAATGTAGGAAATGTTTTAACAAGAAATCAAATCTTACAGTACATCAGAGAACTCACACAGGGGAGAAGCTATTTTCTTGTTCAGAATGTGGAAAATGTTTTACCATGAAATCAAATCTTACAGTACATCAGAGAACTCACACAGGGGAGAAGCCATTTTCATGTTCAGAATGTGGTAAATGTTTTAACAAGAAAGATAATCTTACAGTACATCAGAGAACTCACACAGGGGGAAACCATTTTCATGTTCAGAATGTGGTAAATGTTTTAACAAGAAAGATAGTCTTACAGTACATCAGAGAACTCACACAGGGGAGAAGCCATTTTCTTGTTCAGAATGTGGAAAATGTTTTACCAAGAAATCAAGACTTAACACACATCAAAGAACTCACACAGGGGAGAAGCCATTTTTGTGTCCAGAATGTGGGAGATGTTTTACTTGCAAAACGTATCTCTTTAGACATATATTAACTCACACAGGAGAGAAGCCATTTTCATGTCCAGAATGTGGGAGATGTTTTACTTGCAAAACTCATCTTGTTAGTCATTTATTAACTCACACAGGGGAGAAGCCATTTTTATGTCCAGAATGTGGGAAAGGTTTTACCCAGAAATCAGATCTTACTGCACATCTGAGAATCACACAGGGGAGAAGCCATTTTCATGTTCAGAATGTGGGAAACATTTTACCATGAAATCACATCTTGTTGCACATCTAAGAATCCACACAGGGGAGAAGCCATTTTCATGCTCAAAATGTTGGAAACATTTTACTTGCAAAACTTCTCTCGTTAAACATATATTAACTCACACAGGGGAGAAGCCATTTTCATGTCCAGAATGGGGGAAAGGTTTTACCCAGAAATCAGATCTTACTGCACATCTGAGAATCCACACAGGGGAGAAGCCATTTTCATGTTCAGAATGTGGGAGATGTTTTACTTGCAAAACGTATCTCTTTAGACATATATTAACTCACACAGGAGAGAAGCCATTTTCATGTCCAGAATGTGGGAAACATTTTACTATGAAATCAAATCTTGCTGCACATCTGAGAATCCACACAGTTAAAAATCCACTTTAGGGCTCGGACACACTCATCCGAGTTTGACTGAAGAGACTCTGAAAGGGCTGGAGCAGTGACCCTGAACGGCTTCTCCCTGTCTGGATGGGGCTGTCAGCTGATTGTGTTTTTGTGCAGCTCCAGACTCCCCGTCCAGAGAGGGAGAGGCTGTTCAGGGCAGGACTGTGGAGTCGGAGTCGGAGTTAGTTTTGGTTTGAGTTCGAGTCGGAGTTGGTAGAAATGTACCGACTCCGACTCCAGCTTTAAAAAAAATGTATTAATATTTCATAATTGAACTTTCATATGAATTTTTTTTTTAACATATAGTTTTTTATTCATTTTTCCAGTTTATATACAACATGACATAATAAAAATTGCCGCTGTGTAAGAATAGTCAATCATGTGCAAATATTAATCGCCAAGAAAGTCAGATCATATCAATATAACAGGTTAATATGTCGAAATCCCTATCCCACCCTCAGTCCCGTACCCATTTGTCCTTTAAACCTTTGAGTCTACTGAGTTAAGCCATATTAATAACTAGAATGTCGTGGAAATTACAGCTATGAGAATTTGGGCATTAAGTAATTGACTATTGTTGTTTGTATAACTATGTGGGTGTTACACTACTTTGGTATCTCTTTTCGGATTCTTCTCGACCATTTGTCCCGATCTATCTCACAATTTTAGGTTACTCAATGTACCCTTCAAATCTTCCATGTTGTACCAGGCGGAATGCGCGAATGGAGACATAATCTGTCTGATTTCCTCTGAGGACAGTTGGGTGGATATAAATTTCCTCCATCTTTTAAAGAATCTGGGAGACAATCTGTTTATATCTCTCTGGGCTTCCATTTTTTCCCATAGTAGCAGTGTTTTCAACGTAGTTACTATGTCTTGTAGCCCAGGTAAAGAATCTGTGATCCATCTCCCCAGAATTAAACGTTTGGTCGTCATTGCCACCATGTGAAATATACCCAACTCCTCCTTACCCAGACCCGCACCCCTTGTATCGTGGAAAATCCATTTCACCAAATCCAGTGGAATAGTTTTGTCTGTTATGTCTTTCACCAATTGTTTTGTTGTCTCCCAGAGTCTCATGATGTTAGGGCAGAACCATAGACCGTGTATCGTGTCTGTTTTTTGTGTTCCACATTTGGGGCAGTGTGTTAGTCTGTTTGGTTTATCTTTTGTGACCCGAAGATTGAAACCCATTATGGCCCTATGAAAGATGCGAAAGAAAGTGTCCCTCCACCTCTCGTCTACAGTATGTTCTCTCAATTGTTTCCATCCTGATAAAATTTTAGATTCTATGTCTGGATCGTTAAGTTGTTCCCTCCATCTGTGGAATAGCTTGTCTCCAACTTTAGGGAGCAGTCTGTTTCGTATAGCTGCATATAAGGAAGAGATATTAGTGGTAGATGGGTCTAGTGACAGTAAAATGTCCCACTCATTTTTGATGTATTCTGCTCCAATATACCTCAGGGTATTCATGATGTGATTACGGATTTGTAAGAATTGTAGAGTGTGTGTCCCTGGCAACCCAAATTTGTTCTGCAGTTCCTCCCATGTTGCCCACCTCGGTTCTGTAGTATGGAATAGGTCTTTAATTCGTGTCACTCCCTTCTCTTCCCACACTTTGAATAATTTGTTTTCCCTCCCCTGAGGGAAGGCCGGGTGGTACCACAGTTCTATGTGTTTAGAGATTCTCCATGATAAGCCAAATTTTTTTCGGACTGCCTTCCAAGAGGCCACGGTGTCCCTGAAAATTAGAGCCGTCTTCATAAGGGGCGGTAGTAACGGGCCTGGGGCATGAAGTGATGACACCAAACTCCAGGGGCTGCATAGCTCACTCTCCAAAGGAAAGTCCGAGTAACTACTGGTCCCCCTCAACCAATCCAGAATATGTCTGGTCAGACACGCCAGATTATAGCCCCGAATATTGGGAAAGTTGAGACCCCCCTCCCCTATCGGTAGCATAAGTGTGCTCAATCTAATCCTCGGTTTCCTTCCCCTCCAAATGAATCTGGCGAATAGAGTGTTCAGTCTCCTGATATCAAGGTGTTTCAGTAATAAAGGAAGGGTTTGGAGGGGGTACAGCAGTCTAGCAAAAGGGATCATTTTGACCAGATGGCATCTTCCAATTAGAGACAGTGGGAGCCCTTCCCATTTTTTTAGTTCGTTTTCAATTTTGGTTATTAAAGGATTGTAATTTAGTTGGTAAGTGGATCCTCCCGATCTAGCTATGTTAATCCCCAGATATCTTATAAACGTTTTAGCTATTGGGATGCCATGAAGCATCCGGTGGGAAGCCGATCCTCCAATGTTGTGGACACCATCTCCTTCCCGTAAAAATAAGATTTCGGATTTGGATTTGTTTAATTTAAATCCTGAAAAACTGCCGTACTCCTCCAAACACCTCAGGACGTCTGGCAAGTCTCTCTGTACATTACCGAAATACAGCGCTATGTCGTCTGCAAATAAGCTTGTTCGCAGCATCTTTCGCCCCATCTTGATGCCCTCAAAAAGCGTATCTGAGATTAGCCTCCTTGCCAACGGTTCTATTGCCAGGTTGAAGAGCAAAGGGGATAGCGGACATCCCTGACGAGTACCCTTGCCCAATGGAAAAACATCCGATAGAAAACCCGGGGTACTGATCCTCGCCCTAGGATTGGCATAGAGGCATCCCAGAAATGTGCGCGTCGGTCCAGTCAGACCAATGTGGTCTAAGACCAGATCCAGCCATGGCCACCTGACATTGTCAAAGGCTTTTTCAGCATCTAGGGTGACCATGGCTGGACCGTGTCTCCCCCCTCCCGCCACCCCTCCTGCGACATCCACCGCTAGCAATGCCTTTCTAATATTGCTAGTTGCTGAACGGCCCTTGATAAAGCCTGATTGGTGATCCCCTATGATATTTGGCAGGATCCTGGCCAGGCGATTTGCTAAAATTTTAGAAGCAATTTTCAAATCAGTGTTAATGAGGGATATCGGTCTATAATTAGACGGGTTTTCCATATTTTTATCCCCCTTTGGCAATAATATTATGTGGGCCAAGTTCAAATGATCCGCCAATGGGGTACCGTCTCTCACCCCATTAAAAACTCTCATTAAACATGGTGCCACCTGATCTTTTAGAGCCCTGTAGAAGCCGCCGCTGAAGCCGTCTGGGCCTGGTGCTTTGTTGGGGTTTAGGGTTTTGATGGTGTCTAACACCTCATTGAGATTGAATTTCGCATTTAACGTCTCCAGGTCCCCGTCCGAAATCCTAGGCATGTTTGTCTCATTTAACCACTTTTGCCCATCTCCCCTCTCCTCTCCCGGGGCCCTGTACAGATTTGCATAGTATTTTCGGAGGATGTCTGTCATTTTTTTGGGGTCTGAAGTCAGTGTCCCATCTGTGTCTGCCAAAGTGGCTATAGTCGTCTTAGGACGCCTACCACTGGCCAGATTTGCCAGAACTCTCCCCGCCTTTTCTCCATGACGATATAATTTGGATTCCCATTCTGTTCTGTACATGTCATCTTTCATTTTTGTCCATTTGTCAAAATTATTTTTAGATTGAGTCCATTGTGTTCTGTTAGTCTGGGTCGGTTGTTCTTTAAACGCTAAATATGCCTCTCTAACTTCATCACTGTATTTTATGTACATGGTAGATATTCTCTTTTTCAAGGAGGTGGTATATGCTAGTATTCTCCCCCTTATTACCGCCTTGGCAGTCTCCCAGAATAATATAGCGTCTTCTCTGTGGGCCTCGTTGTCTGAAGCGTATACTGACCACCATTCGCCAAGAAGATTGTTAAAGTCTGAGTCTTTCTGTAGAAAGGAGGGGAATCGCCACAGAAAGTCCGTGCCTCTAGGATATCTGTCCAAGAGCTCCAAACTTACCGGGCTATGATCTGAGATCACTAAGTTTTCGACACCAATGTGTTTCGTCTTATGAATGATTCCCTCTCCCACCAAGAACAGATCTATTCTAGACCAGGTCCCATGAGGGTGAGAGAAGTGTGTAAACTCCCTTTCCAGTGGGTTTCTGAGTCTCCATATGTCTCTCAACCCCGTGGCCCTAGCGAAAGTTGGCAAGGTGAAGTCGTCTGGCCTCTCTCTTCCCCTCGTCATTTCCGGAAGAAGCCCGACCCCCTCCGAAGATCTGTCCTCCCCCTAGACATAGTGGTGTTAAAGTCTCCCCCTAGGATGAGAGAACGGTGATCCTGTGTAAGCAATTTTTCCTGTAAAGCTGAAAAAAACGGTTTCCTGTCAGTATTTGGAGCATATATGTTGTGGATGTGAAAGGTTGTGCCCGAGATTTCTAGAGTCACACTGACGTGTCTCCCCTCCTCGTCTTGGTCGCTAGAAATCAGCCTGTACGATAGGGATTTGTGAAGTAGGATGATCACTCCCGCCTTTCGGCCCATGGCGCCGGAGCCAAATACCGCCCCCACCCACAATTTATGCATACGATGAAATTCGTTTTGGCCAAGGTGCGTTTCCTGCAATAATACAATGTCCCCCTTCAGCTTCTTCAGATGTCGCAATACCCTATATCTTTTGCTCGGTGATCTTAGGCCCTTCACATTCCATGTTAGAATGTTGACCATTGTTCGCTTTTCCTGTTCTGTAGATGGCACAACTCATACTCAGCATATACAAATGGACAAATGGCATTAATGGCAATAAATTTTCCCCTCAACATTACTCCCCAACAAGTATAGAAACAAATTTTAATTTTCCCCGTACCCTCCCCCACCCCCAATAGTAATTTCAAATAAATTTTCAAATGAATTTTACGTTGGTCTTCCATTTGAAGTCCAACAAAGGGGACATGGTCTCCCTCATCACCAAATGTATACAGTGTGCTTCCTTTTTATCGGTGCTTCTCCACCCTCCTTTGCCTCCACCGACGGCCTGTTGTGAACGCTAGAAAGGCGTCTCCTGACCGGTAGTTTTGAAAATGAGTTCAAACCAAGGGGAAAACTAAACCGACCGATTCTGTAAAAGAAGAAGGATGCTGTAGGGAAGAGCAGAAACAAGCAAGAGGAAAGAGGAGGAAGAAGGAAGAAAGAGAGAGGGAGAGAGGAAGAAGAAAGAGAGAGAAAAAAAAAAAAAAAGGGGGGGGGGGGGGAGAGAAACATCCCGCCTTCATCGGTTGTGGTAAGTCCCGGAACTAACACTTCCTTCGGGAACCTCAAGATTCGCCAGTTTTCTGTAGCGCTGTTTCTCTCCTTTCTCGTGGTTCGCTCTGGTCTATGTGTGGACTCGAGTTGGGTTTAGTGTCCCTTCTTGGGGAGCCTCCAGTAGATGTAGATGTAGGGAAACTGGGTGCTGCCTTCTCTGAACGCGCTGGAGAGGACGATCCACGAGAATCCCTTGAGCTTGTGGTGAATTTTCTCAGAGCCTCCTGCGCATCATGAAAGTACACCGGAGTACCCTTTCCGCCTGAGACCTTCAGCGTGGCTGGATATAGCAGTTGGAATGGGACGTTTCTTTTATATAGAATGCTGCAGACTGGATTAAAGAGTTTTCGCTTTCTAGAAACTTCAGGAGAGAAGTCATTAAAAATGACAATTTTATGGCCTCTTATGAGCAGAGGCGATCTTTTTTTCCGAAAAGCCTGTAAGATCTGTTCCTTTTCTTTAAAATCCAAGTAACGCGCAATAGATTGTCGTGACTTGGAGGGATCCTGGGAGCCCCTATTGTTTCCGTTATTGGAACTTGGGTGTTGTGATGTGTTTGGTGGGGCACCCAATCTGTGCGCTCTTTCCACCTTGCATACGGAAGGTATGTTCAGGGCCTCAGGTATCTCTCGTTCAAATATAACGTGCAGATGAGCGTAGGAGATGCTCTCAGGCAGGCCAACCACCCGCAGGTTGTTCCGACGAGACCTATTCTCCAGGTCGTCCATCTTTTCCCTCATCCATCGTGAGACCTTGGCCGCCTCTAACAGTTCAAATTCAAGTCTCTCAATCCTATCCTCTGCATCCGACAGGCGCTGTTCTGCCTCTGAGAGTCTGGTGGTGTGTTTGGTTGACTTCTTCCCTTAAGTCTGCCATAGCTGAAGTTATTGCTTCCTTGACTGCCACCTGGAGGCTGTCAGTAAGGTGTTTTCTGAGATCTGCCGCCATATCTGCAAAGGCCTTTCCAGCTCTCCTTGTACTGAGGTTCCTCCCTCCTTTGGAGCGGGGCTTCCCTTATCCCCCTTGCTGTGTGACGGGGTCTGTGATTCTCCCTGGGAACCCCGACTCCCCCTGTTAGTCTCAATTGACCCTGCTGTAAAGCTGATTTTTCCTTTTTTTTGCCCACCCCTGCCATTGCTGTAGTATTGGGGTTATCTGAAGTTGAAGTTTGTTGAGGATTGTGACTCCTCAACCAGCGGTACATTTGAGATTCACAGCCTTCTGTTACATCGCTTTCTCAAGCTATGAGAGTGTCCTGAAGTCTGGGCTGGGTCTTTAGTGTGCCTATGTAGATTTACCTGGTTATCACCCCTAGCAATAGGGATGGCCCGATGTTTATAACTCGCCTTGGGTTGAAGTGAAGGTAGCAGATCTTGGGCACTCTCTCTCCCTAGCTGTACCCCTGATTTTCCAGCGTCTCCAGGAATCGGGGCCGGGGACCAGGAACCAGGAACCAACACCAAAAGTGCACGAATGTTCAGTTTCGTTATCTACCTTTCTCCCGGATCTCCGGTTGTCCTGAGCTGTAATTGTCCTACCACAAGCTGCGGAATGGCGGTACGCGAGTTCCGGCTGTATAGGGAATCCCCGTCACTCCAGACGACCAAGCTGATCAGGCCCCGCGCGAGTACAGCCCCGCTAGTGTGCTGTGAAGCAGGCACCACGCGTCAACTCCCGCTCTCCGATTCCTCCTGTCAGCCTCCGGTGACTGGTTTATACAGCTTCTCCAGCCCGGCAGCGCGTGTGACTCGGCTTGCTCCCTCGTGGCGGGTCTGCGGTCGTCCTCTCGCCTCCTGCACTCACTCGCTCCCCGGTTGCACGATCGCTCACCATCGATGCCGGTGGGCTCCACTGGTGTTCCCCCACGGTTTCTGCCGATATAACGCCGGGATTGTACGTTTTGTTGCGGGTATTTGGCCGCGGAGTGGCGGAGCTCTTTACTCTCGTGGCATCCGCACCGGGGCCGGAACCGGAAGTCCCATATGAATTTTATAAATGTTACTCAAATATATATGTTCTATCAAACTATGAACAACAGTGATAAGCAGTTCTGCTGGAGATAGAGATATTTCATACTTCTTGTGTGTCACTGTTCTCCACTGCCCTTATCTAATGTTATACTTGGTTAACCTCATGCTGCCCCAGCCCCCCTACTTACAATGTATGAAACTGAAAGTGAAAATGTGTTGCAAATTCTTAGTAATGCTCCTTCTCTAGACTAGATCATACTAGGTTTGCGTCTTCCAAGCATCTCACAGCTGCCTGCTACTCAGAAGAGGAAGACTGTAAGAAGTATTATCCTTTCAACAAACTTTGCATCAGTTAACTGTGAGTACATGAGAAATAATAACAGTATTACTGACCACTAATAACAGTATTACTGACCACTATATCAGTTGTACGACCTGGCAATAATTTTGTACAATTGTTTTTAGGAAAAAACAATTGTCATTTGGATTGTGAATGCAGAATTAAAAACCTGAGAATGTCAAAGAAGCGTCACATTAAATCAGCTGTATTTGAACATTTCACCATCACTCAAGATAAGAAACATTATGTCTGTCAGTGTATGACAAATGATCCAGACGAAAACAAATGCTGTGAAGCCAAGATGAGTGCATATTCAGGCAAAGATAAAAATGCTCCTACCAGAGCTTCTAATCTAAAGAGACATTTACAGCGCTTTCATTCAGAAGTACTGAAAGCAGTGGATGAGAAAGACTGCATCCAAACCAATGAACCAGTGCCCACCTCTTCCGGCCAAACAAAGGAGCAGAGAACTTTGCAGCCATCAATTGCAAGATATTTTGTCAGTGAAAAAGTTACTGTGACAATGACAGTATATACATTTAAGAAAACAGATCATAAAACTTGTTGTAAAGGATAGTGTGCCTATTTCATTAATTTTACGACCAGCTTTTATGTGTCTGAATGGGGAAATGGCCCGCAAGCTTGGTGTTTGTCTGGAGAGAGAGAGTATTAGAAAATTAGTAATTGAAGAAGCTTTTAAACAAAAGGAAGAACTTAAAAAAACTCTCAAGGGACGCTTTCTGTTTCTTAAAATGGATGTCTGCACACGTCAGAGTGAATATTTTGCCATCAATGTCCGATTTGTTTGTGACAAAAATGAAATAGTTACCAAGACATTGGCAGTAAAAGACACCAAAGCTCATCACACCAGTGAGTTTCTCGAGGTCTTGGTGGAAAAGGTTCTGCAAGACTATGAACTTAAAAAAGAGCAAGTTCTTTCTGTCGTAACTGACAATGCTTCAAATTATAAGTACTATTAAAGCTAATGAATGAGAGTAACGATGGTGACCAGCAGCTAGAAGAACATTCTGGGTCCACAGACACAGAAATGTTTGAAATAGAGGAACACAGTATTGTAACTGAAGAGCAAACTGAAGTTGCTTCAGATGATCAGCAACATGATAGTTTAGATGATCTTGTTGAAACTGTGTCCATACGTTCTTTCATTCATCACATGCGCTGTGTTGTGCATACGCTACAGCTGGCTATAAGAGACAGTCTGCAAGAAGGACATGCTGCTGCACTGATTGGCAAGGAGAGAAAATTTGCTACTGTTGCCAGAACCCCTAAAGTTAACTCAATTTTGAAGAGACGTGCTGGAAAAGGGGCAATTATTGATCAAGCCACACGATGGGGCAGTACTTAATGATTCAGCGCTTGGTTGAACTGAAAACCTTTCTTGTAGACATGGCTAACCCTCAACTGACGCTAAATGAAAGTCAGTGGAATCAGGTGACTGAGCTGGAAAAATTGCTAGAGCACCCATTTACAGTGACTAAAAAATTACAAGCAGAGGACTTAACTCCAGGAATTTTCTTAAAGGAGTGGAAGAACCTGATGTTTCACCTGTCCCAAAGAGGAGGGTTAATTGCAAGTGGCATTGCTACATCAATGAAACGGAGAGAGGAGCTACTATTACAAAATAACATTCTTTTGGCAGCTGTTTATGTAGACCCAATTCTTCGGATTCTTCTAGATGATCAACAGCTAAATAAAGGAAAAGCAGCTCTGTTTGAAATAGCAGTAAGGATGAAAGGGTTGCAGAACTGTCAGGAGGAACAAGAAGAATTTGGTCGTCCTGCCTTATCTTCACCCTCATCATCAACTGATGAAGAATTTAATTTTGAAAAATATTTGGATCACAAGGACCGTGCAAAGCGTTCCCGCATAGAAGAAGAGTCATCCCCATCAAAGAACACAGCCAGTACATATCAGCAGAATTTTTCATGTGCACTAAGAGAAATTGAGAAATTTGACCGTTCATCAAAAATAACAGTGCAACAAGCGATTCCTCTGTATCCTGACATTGTCAGAGATGTTGCCTGAGTGGTTACTGCTTTGCCACCAACCCAAGTTAGTGTAGAGAGGTTGTTCTCTGCTCTCAAAATAATTAGATCAGATTTGAGGGCATCCATGCAGGAGGATCTGACAGAGGCAATACTTTTTCTGAGGACAAATTTATAGATTTCTTCTTATTAACTGCATAACAGTGTTTATTGCATATTTACTTACAGTTTAGAAAAGTTTATAAAAGTTATTTGCTATATTCTAATTCTATTCTAATAAATATAGTTTTTGCTCTAAGTGGTCTGATTACTTATATGATGGTGAGAAACTGAATAAGCACGATGTTAATATTTTACAACAGTAAATTTATTGTTACGAATTGGCTCTAGGAGCCGGAGTCTGAGTCGGAACCTGATATAATCCAGGAGTCGGAGTCGCAACTGTGGCTTACCGACTCCACAGCCCTGGTTCAGGGTCATGGCTCCAGCCCTTTCAGAGTCTCTTCAGTCAAACTCGGATGTAACTAGGAAAGTGTATCCAAGCCCTTTATGTCCAGAATGTGGGGATTGTTGTTCCAGTGAATCAGTTCTTGTTATGAATCAAAGACTATACACACAGAAGAGAAGCCATTTTCACACAGAGAATGTGAAAATTTCAACAAAGAAATTCTACTTTCTTATGGCCATTTTATATGTCCCGATATCAGCGTTCAACGTCGACAAAAAGTCACGTGGTTTGTGCGTTGGCGCCGATATCGTTCGTGCGTTGTGTGGTGTAAATGTCCAATTCGATGCAAGAACGATGCCAAAACGATATCGGGGAAGAATTGTGCAGGCTCTCCAACTGCCCGATATTGGATGGACAATCTGGCAGTATCGTTCTGTGTGACAGCCCAACACCGACTTGAGGAGCAACTTCCCCTATTCTCTCCCATGTTAAATGGTCGTTCCCTGGTTCGCGCGTACAAGGGGGCGTAGACTTCGCAGTTGTGTTGCCTGCCGATATCCCCCTGTGTGACAGCTCCTATGCGATCTTGGATTTCATCCAAAAAAGTGCGCGCTTCCGTGCCGTTGTATCCAATATCGAAACGATGTTGGGACGTGTAAGTGGCCATTAAACATCAGGAAAGGAACATACAGTAAAGTCTTCATTAATGTTTTTAATTATACCATTTTTGGATAGATGTGATGTTTTGATAGCTTGTTATTGCATTTCATTGCAATTTTGCAGCGACAAAAAAGTGTATCTTTTGCATTTTTACTTTTTTTTTTTTTTTTTCTGTAACAGTTTATCAATACTATTGATTGCTTTTATATTTTGATAGACCGGTCATTTTTTAACACGATGTTACCAAATATGTGTTGATTTATTTCAATTGTTTTATTTCTAATTGGACAAAATTGAACTTTTTTTATTTTTATAAAAAACTTTTTTTACTCTTTTTCTCTATTTTACTTGGCCACTTCAGCACTGCAGCGTCTGATCTCTCCTGCAGTACAGAGCCGTGATGATCCACAGCTCTGCACTGCACAAATGATCACCTTCTGTGAATGATGCTGCTCAGGCATCATTCACAGGAATTAAATGATGATAGTACCAGGGGTCATCATCTGATCCCACGCTGTAATGGCAGTACATCGATGCTCCGTGATCGCGTCACTAGGTCGCCGATAGCGGTGGGAGCAGCATGATGCACGCTTCGTGCTTTAGAGTGTTTGACAGCGCAATCTAAGAGATTAATGAGAATGCGTGGATTGCTGATCCACCCACACCCATTAGCTGTACATGTCAGTTGATGAGATCAGCCAATATGTACAGGGAATTATTATTATTTATTATTATAGTGCCATTAATTCCATGGCGCTTTACATATGAGGAGGGTATAATAGACAAGTACAATAAACATGGACAATGTAAGGCACACAGGTACAATAGGATAGAGGACGCTGTCCACGAGGGCTCACAATCTACGAGGGGATGGGTGGGGAAACAGTAGGAGAGAGTTGAGTTGGTCATGCGGTGGTTTGCTTGACTGAGGCTCACTGCAGGTTGTAAGCTTGTCAGGAGAGGCGAGTCTTCAGGTTTCTTTTGAAGGTTTCAGAGTAGGTGAGGTCCAATGTTTGGGCAGAGAGTTCCAGAGTATGGCGGATGCACGGGAGAAGTCTTGTATGCGGTTGTGGGAAGGGATAAGGAGGAGTAGAGGAGGAGATCATGAGTGGATCGCAGTGTGTGTGAGGGAACGTATCGGGAGACCATGTTGCAGATGTATGGAGGAGACAGATTGTGAACGGCTTGGTATGTCAGAGTAAGGGTTTTAAACCGGGACCTCTGAGAAATGGGAAGCCAGTGAAGGGTTTGCAGGGAGGAGAGATCGGGGAATAGCGGGGAGACGGAGTGGATAAGTAAGTTGGGCAGCAGAATTTAGGATAGATTGGAGTGATTCAAGAGAGTTAGAGGGGAGGCCAGTGAGTAGGAGGTTACAGTAGTCGAGGCGGGATATGATGAAGGCATGGACGAGTGTTTTTGCTGTGTCGAGGTCGTAGCATGAATGGATTTGGGAAATATTTTTGAGTTGGAGTCGACAGGAGGTGGTAAGGGCTTGGATATGTGGCTTGAAGGAGAGGGCAGAGTCGAGGATCATCCTGAGGCACTGAGTGTGGGAGACTGGGGAAAGTGAGCAGCCGTTAATGTTGATGGATAGATCAGGTGGGGGGGTAGTGGGTTCTGGGAAAGATGATGAATTCTGTTTTGTCCATGCTCAGTTTCAGAAAGTGAGTGGTAAAGAAGGATGAGATAGCGGACAGACATTGTGGAATTTTGGATAGCAAGGAGGTGATGTCAGGTACAGAGATATAGATCTGGGTGTCATTGGCGTAGAGATGATACTGCAGACCAAGGGACTCAATGCAATGAAAGAAAAGAGACAGGAAGCGCTCCCATATGGGAGACCCGGTATGCTATTTTGGGGTGGTTTATAGGTGTGTGCGGGGGGACTCTCACTTGTGCCGCCTCCGCACAACCTCAGTGAGAGCTTCCACGGGTTCTTCCCTGATGCCCGCACTGATGACACTGCTCCTCCGCTTCCGTGTCAAGTGGGGTGGAATCAGATGATCCAGGTCATCCAGGGCTCCTACGTCACCGCATGGTCCTATGGCTCCACACCGTCCTCTGTTGGAGATTTCTCCGCAAACCGCAGCTCCGGTAACCACACACCCGGAGGGTGAGAGAGTTTGCAATAAAGAAAAGGTTACTCAGTGGGAGCGCAGATTCACTTAGGAGATGGGTGGAAATCTGGTCTAAACAACTTTAATACCACAACGCGTTTCCACAACGGATAGTCGTCTTCCTCAGGTGGATTTAGGTTAACTGTGACATGGACACATTATAAAGTTATCTTCACCAATCAGATTGCAGCAATTAGTGACATCATTTAGTTAACCCTATCCTTTCAATTCCTCCTGATATGTGAAAGCGTTTAAGGTGAGGATAAAATACAAAGTAATAAACATCAAAAATTCATTAAAATTCCATTAAAAATACAATTGATAATATTCACATTAAAAATACCATATATGTAACAATACAAAGTGGATTTAAATATGATATGGATAAATCATGTAGAAAAAATCAAAAACTTTTTTTTTTCTTCCCCTTCTTTTTTCTTTTCCTCCTTTTATTTGTTTTCCCTTGTAATATTCAGACAGTCTGTTCGGATCTAGGTCATACTCTGAAGGTTTATTTGCAAACATTATCTATCATCAGATTTAAACCTTCAGGGCTTACGTTGCTAATTTAAATATCCAATAGCTTTCTTTTCTGATCAGATCTCTAAACCGTTCATTTACACTCTCAGGGATCTGATCTATTATCAAGAGATTCAAGTATTTGGGATCCTTTGAATGTACCATGCTGAAGTGTTTGGGTACACTGTGCAAAGGATACCCACTACGTATGTTTGATCTATGTTTACTTAGCTAGCTCCACCGGAAGGTACACAGATGTCTGAATACCGATGCAATCCCCTGCAACTCAGGCATGGGGGCGGCTGTGGTGTCTGCGTCCGGCCATGCCGACAAGGAGGAGACTGGTGGTATCTATAGACACCAGGTCACCAAAGGAGCGTCAGTCACACACGTACATGTGAAGCACAGTGTCAGAGCCAAGCCTGTTGGTCACACCCATGCTATAAGACCAGGTGGGCAGCTCGGCACAAATACATGCTGACAAATCTCGCCAAGCAAAATTCAGTATTGCGGATAGCAGCACACTGACTCACACCACATGCAGACTCTTGCATCTGACTCACAACACACGTCATGCATACAGCCATGCGCACACACCCACACGCACACACTCATGCAAAAAACGTCCAGTACTCGCATGACTATTAAGCATCAAAAATGCTCCGTGATATTGCTTCCCACGGGTGGAGCGGTTGACCAGGGCAGCCAGTAAAGTCTATGGCAGTGGTAGGCCATTGGGGTGCAGGACTGAGAGTGCGGAATAACCAACAGTCCACAGCTCGTCTCGTAGTCACCATTATTGGTATTAGCAGGTTTAGTCCAGGGTACCGTCCACAAGAGGTGTTGGGAATCCGGGTGGCCTGGAAGCATGTTAGGGATCTCCTCACCCGGTGAGTTCTGAGGCCTCCTTGCTGCCCTACTCCTTGCTGGTCCTGGCTGCCTGTAGCTAAGCTGCGACCCTCTTTTTCTGCTTGTAAGTCTCTTACCTGTATGGCAGGCAGCTTGAGCCCTTCCCGGTCACCACTCCTTCAGCATCATGCCCTGAGCTCTCCTATGCTGCTGTTTCTCCAGGTGTTGCTGTGGCCGAGAGACTTGGAATCTCCCGTCCTCTGGTTTGACTGCTGGGCCTGGAATACCCTCACAACCTCAGACTTTGGTGTCCGTTTCTAGTGCTCTGCTCTGGGGTGAGCCGTTCACTGTCTCCACTCCCCAGGCCTACTTCTCTCCTTCCTCAGACCCTCTCCTACGGGTTCCTCATGTTTGCTAGTCTCGCTTTCCTGGGACGAGCCTCACACTGCTCCAGTCCATAGGATGTCTTCAGAGTCCTCCTAGAAACTGCACTGACTTGCCCCGTCCCCAGGCCTGAATTTATAGGGGAGCTCCCCTGAACTCGGATTCAGAGCTCCCCCTTCAGGTTTGGAGTCAGGAAAGTGTTGCATGCTGTGGGCTGACCTGGTGTGGATACCCCCCTTGCTTCCAAGCATGGCATCACCCCCGAGGGATGCAATGCCATTGTGGCAACCGGACTCTGGGGTGCCACATTAGCATTCCTGTGAATCACTAACGTAATATTTAGTTGTATAACCACAGTCTTTTAGAACTGCTTCACATCTATGTTGCATAGAGTCAACCAACCTCTGGCACCTGTAAACTGTTATTCCAGCCCAGGATGCTTTGACTATATCTCACAATTTATTTGCATTTCTTGCCTTTGCCTCAGAAGCAGCGTTTTTGATGTCACCCTACAAGTGTTCTACCGGATTAAGGTCCGGGATTGGGCTGGCTGCTCCATAATTTTAATTTTGTTGGACTGGAACCAAGATTTTGCTTGTTCACTGGTGTGTTTATGTATGTTGTCTTGTTGAAACACTAATTTCAAAGTCATTTCCTCTTCAGCATAAAGCAACATGATCTCTTCAAGTACATTGTGCAGAGGGGCCCTCCTATATATAGGGTCTGGGGAGCGGAGACAAAAGAGAGCAGGCGCAGATCTAGGTGCAGAGGTATAATGTTGCAGAGTTTGAAGATATGTAGCTTCTGCTCACTTTCGATGGTTTTTTGTGCATAGCATATAGGATCTTCTTTCTGACTAGTCGATGGGTTCGGTTTCATCTGGTGTGTGGCTCGCCTCCGGATTGATCAGGTTTCTGTGGTCAGAACCTGTCAGCAGATACTTCCAAATGAGGATACCAGTACAAGGATTCGTGGCACTCCTAGCAAGAAGACCAAGAGCTGTTCCACTCAGATTCTTTATTTTTGGATCACAATCAATATTTGTGCAGGGTGCAACGCATTTCGGCTATAAAATATTTATATTAGCCTTCATCAGGTACATATAGTACACATATGTACCTGACAAATGCTAATATGAATATTTCATAGCCGCAATGCGTTGCACCCTGCACAAATATTGATTGTGATCCAAAAATAAAGCATTCGAGTGGTCTTCTTGCTGGGAGCGCCACAAATCCTTGTCCGGATGTCCTCATTTAGAAGTCTCTTCAAGTATTTTGATATATGCTAACTGGTCCATGATACCTGGTAAGCGGTAAATAGCCTGACACTATAGCAAGAGAAACATGCCCATTTCATGATGCTTGCACCACCATGCTTCACTGTATTCAGAGTGTACTGTGGCTTGAATTCAGAGTTTGGGGGTCGTCTGATGAACGGTCTGCAGCCCTTGGCCCCAAAAGAACAACTTTACTTTCATCAGTGCACAAAATCTTTCTCCTTTCTCTTTAGGCCAGTTGATGTGTTCTTTCTTCAGTACACATTTTTTATTTAAAGGACTTCTTGCTAATACATTATCTTCACACCAGTGTCTTCTAACTGTCACAGTCCTCACAGGTAACTTGAGACGTCTTTGATCATCCTGGAGCTGATCATTGGATGAGACTTTTCCATTCTGGCTATTCTTCGATTCATTCGAATGTTAGTCTTCCTTTTTCTTCCACGTCTCTCTGGTTTTGCATTCCATTTTAAGGTTGACCAGAGTCTAGAAAAAGAAGAGGACACTCGTCAGACGAAAACAGACCTGGGTGAGCCCCGTAACCGGATGGTGCAAACACCAGAGATCTAGAAAAAAAAATACAGTAAGTACAGAAATGTGCTGTAAAGCAGAAGAGGGAAAAGGGGGAAGAGACGCTGAAAATAAATAAATATGTGGGAGATCCCCAGACGACAGACCCGGCAAGCCATCACAAATGGAGAGAGGGGGAGGGGGTTTTTGGAGGAATTATACTCATCTATCTGACATCATCGGATGCCAGCAATATCACCCCTAGGAGGCCTCACATGGATTGTGGGGACATCAGCCCTCCATTTGGTGGAGAGATGAGCAGTGATGACATCCACAAGGCGGAGCACTGAGGTACAGGGAACGGGATAGTGACAACAAGATGGAGGAAATCACAAGACCTAGAACAAAAAAGAAAATAAATCATTCAGAAGGTTCAAAACAAGTCGTGCCTGACTCCTGTGTGTGAGGCTAATATAGATCTGCATTGTGTCTGAGGAGAGGATATACCCAATTATGTGGAGCCAACAGTTCCCTGCGCAGAGAAACAACCCTCTCCCCAAGTGTAACATCACCCAGCTGTACAACACACTGCCCTATGTGAGTAACCTCACTGAATCCCTACGCCGACCCTGAGAGTAACAGCAACGCCTCCCCACACCGACTTCGAGAGTAACATCACCGCCTCCCCACACACCAACCCCAAGAGTAACCTCACCGCCTCCCCACACAGCCCCCTAGAGTAACATCACCGCCTCCCCACACCGACCCTGAGAGTAACATCACCGCCTCACCACACAGCCCCCTAGAGTAACATCACCGCCTCCCCACACCGACCCCGAGACTAACATCACCGCCTCCCCACACCGACCCCCGAGAGTAACATCCCCGCCTCCCCACACCGACCCTGAGAGTAACATCACCGCCTCCCCACACCGACCCAAGAGTAACATCACCGCCTCCCCACACCGACCCCGAGAGTAACATCACCGCCTCCCAACACCGACCCGAGAGTAACATCACCACCTCCCCACACTGACCCCGAGAGTAACCTCACCGCCTCCCCACACAGCCCCCTAGAGTAACATCACCGCCTCCCCACACCGACCCAGAGACTAACATCACCGCCTCCCCACACCGACCCCGAGAGTAACCTCACCGCCTCCCCACACCGACCCCGAGAGTAACATCACCGCCTCCCCACACCGACCCCGAGAGTAACATCACCGCCTCCCAACACCGACCCCGAGAGTAACATCACCACCTCCCCACACTGACCCCGAGAGTAACCTCACCGCCTCCCCACACAGCCCCCTAGAGTAACATCACCGCCTCCCCACACCGACCCAGAGACTAACATCACCGCCTCCCCACACCGACCCCCGAGAGTAACATCACCGCCCCCCACACCGACCCTGAGAGTAACATCACCGCCTCCCCACACCGACCCCAAGAGTAACATCACCGCCTCCCCACACCGACCCCGAGAGTAACATCACCACCTCCCAACACCGACCCCGAGAGTAACATCATCGCCTCCCCACACCGACCCCGAGAGTAACCTCACCGCCTCCCCACACCGACCCCGAGAGTAACATCACCACCTCCCCACACTGACCCCGAGAGTAACCTCACCGCCTCCCCACACAGCCCCCTAGAGTAACATCACCGCCTCCCCACACCGACCCTGAGAGTAACATCACCGCCTCCCCACACCGACCCCAAGAGTAACATCACCGCCTCCCCACACCGACCCCGAGAGTAACATCACCACCTCCCAACACCGACCCCGAGAGTAACATCACCGCCTCCCCACACCGCCCCAGAGAGTAACATCACCGCCTCCCCACACCGACCCCGAGAGTAACATCACCGCCTCCCCACACCGACCCCGAGAGTAACATCACCACCTCCCAACACCGACCCCGAGAGTAACATCACCGCCTCCCCACACCGCCCCAGAGAGTAACATCACCGCCTCCCCACATCGACCCTGAGAGTAACATCACCGCCTCCCCACACCGACCCCAAGAGTAACATCACCGCCTCCCCACACCGACCCCGAGAGTAACATCACCGCCTCCCAACACCGACCCCGAGAGTAACATCACCACCTCCCCACACTGACCCCGAGAGTAACCTCACCGCCTCCCCACACAGCCCCTAGAGTAACATCACCGCCTCCCCACACCGACCCCGAGAGTAACATCACCGCCTCCCCACACTGACCCCGAGAGTAACATCACCGCCTCCCCACACCGACCCCGAGAGTAACATTACCATGACAACCAGCACAGGCGAGTCCTGCATACGCTGAGAAGCTGATCATGTGACCCCTGACTCCTCCCCTCCATGTGACATCATCACAGGTCCTGTAAGCACAGAGCATTTCATCTTCCCCCATTCAGGTCTCTACAATATCGGATCCTCTCACATCTTCTATACAAGAGAATTCTCCTGATTGACCATCAAGGATGGATCTGGACAGGGACAAGATGGCGGAGAGGATCTTCCACCTCACCCTAGAGATCCTCTTCCTTGTTACTGGAGAGGTGAGAGATTGTGATGACAATGTCACATGACATCATTCTTATCTATGGACAGAATAACAGATGACAGAACTGGAGAGGTGAGGACTCTGGAAATGTCTGGAGACTGGAGATTTATTAATGTGTCTCTCCATAACCAGGATTACACAGTAGTGAAGAGCTCTAGTGATCTGTGCTGTCAGGACCCTGTGTCTGAGGGAAGAGCCCTGAGCCCAATCACGGGGCCTCCACCTCACCCCCTGATACATGAGGACATCAATGACCAGAAGATCCTACAACTCACCTACAAGATGATTGAGCTGCTGACTGGAGAGGTGACACTGCTGGGAATGCTGCTGCTGCTGCTGCTGGGACATTATACAGTAACGCTATGAAGGGAGTGGGGAATTATTATTATTTATTTATATAGCGCCATTATATTCCATGGCGCTTTACATGCTAAAAGGGGCAGACTAGGACAAGTAACATACTTGTATTGTTACTAACAATAAATGTGGACAATTCGGTCGTACAGATACAAGAGGGGAGAAATCCTGTCCACGAAGGCTCACAGTCTATGAGGGGCGGGTGGGGATACAGTGGGAGGGGGAAGTTCCAGTCATGAGGCGGTGTGGTGGACCGGGTCTTATTGCAGGTGGTAGGCTTGGCGGAACAGGTGGGTCTTCAGGCTTCTTTTGAAGGTTCCCAGGGTAGGAGAATGTCTGATGTGTTGGGGCAGTGAGTTCCAGAGTATGGGTGAAGCACGGGAGAAGTCCTGTATGCGCTTGTGCGAAGAGGAGATGAGGGGGAGTAGAGGAGGAGTTCTTGGGAGGATCGCAGGTTGCGTGAGGGTAGGTATCGGGAGACCATGTCAGAGATGTATGGAGGGGACAGGTTGTGAATGGCTTTGTATGTCATGGGGAATGATGACCATGGTATCATTGTATGTGTCAGGTTCCTATAAGGTGTCAGGACGTCACCGTCTATTTCTCCATGGAGGAGTGGGAGTATTTAGAAGGACACAAAGATCTGTACAAGGACATAGTCATGATGGAGGTTCCCCGGCCGCCCCTCACATCACCAGGTAATAGACAGGACTAAATACACACGGCCTATAATGATCTGTATGTAAAGAATGAATTCAGTCCTGTATGTGTCTCCTCCAGGTCTATCCAGTAAGAGGACAACACCAGAGAGATGTCCCCGTCCTCTTCTCCCACAGGACTGTAAACAAGAAGATCCCGATGTTCCTCCGGATCATCAGGTAGATGGAGAGAAGGTGTGATGAGATCTCCCTATGATGTGTAGACGGCTGTGAAGGTCTTGTGCTCAGTCTTGTTTTATCCTCCAGTATTCTATGTTTTATACTTGTGTAATGAGAACGGTGGAGATGGCAGATTACAGCTGATCATAGATGGGACTTCTCCATCTGTCTGTGACTTTTACAATCTTTGTTTCAGGGTGAATATCTGCCCCATATTAATACTACAGAGACATATGTGAGGGGTGATGATGATCTGCCCCATATTAATACTACAGAGACATATGTGAGGGGTGATGATGATCTGCCCCATATTAATACTACAGAGACATATGTGAGGGGTGATGATGATCTCCCCCATATTAATACTACAGAGACATATGTGAGGGGTGATGATGATCTGACCCGTATTAATACTACAGAGACATATGTGAGGGGTGATGATGATCTTACAGATGACAGCGCAGGTGAGTAGTTTCCTCTATAGTTACTTATTCACCGGTTGATACAATTACATGTTCCATGTTAGATTTTGTAGGCTTTGCCTCACAAGCTTCGCCCTTATCAGTCTTTTAAGCAGTTGGTGCAGGTCTCAGGACCTGGACATCCACTGATCTGTTGGCATTTAAAGAGGATCTTCGTAATGTTATTCAGCTTAAATTGTATATATCACTAAAAAGGAGCACAGAGGCTGATTACTGCTATTGCTGTCTCCACTGTATTGCAGAGATATGGACTATATTGATTTTTAGGATGGCTGATACACAAATTTCCCCTTCAATGAAAGGAGCAATGACATAGATTCCTCTGTGGGAGGTGAGGGGGTGTTACTTTTCTTTTCTATGGACACTGTCCAATCATAGGAAGGCAAAGTCAGAGAGGGGAAAAAGAAAAGCCCACAGAGAATGTCATTACAGACATTTGTACTTGCTCTTTGCTAGAACTCTTCCTCCTCGCTGCCTCCTGTGATTCCAGATCTGGAGAGGAGGAGATCTGCAGTGTGGAGCCTGGAGCAGTGAGATCATGGTGTGAGCAGCATTGTCACATACAGCGCTCTGGATTCCTTTCAATCTCCTTTTTATTGTCCCCTGTAGCAGGTCCAGAGTGTTTTATATGACAATCTCTGCCTCACAATGATCTCCAGTGCTCTGGCCGCAGGGTGTTTATACCTTTTTTACCAGTGTACAATAATTTTCTTTCCTGCAATGAACAGAACATTAGCCAAATATAGAAGCCTTTGCCTACATTTAAGCAGTGAAAAATTACATTTTTAGGGGGCAGCTATTTATTGTTATGTTACATTTTCTTCTGTGCAGGGTAGGCATCACTTCCAGGAGAAGGACATTAGCAGCTGTGAAGAAGTAATGGCTCCTTTTAGCTGTCCAATAATGATCCCTTTTTAGAGTTCTTCTTTGCTAGATTTACCTCATGCAGGGCAGGATTCCTTCTCAGGAGCAGCGCAGTATAGAACATAATGGACAGATAATAGATTTCTGGTTGTTTAGGTGCATTAGCAGCAATACAATATAATCACATACAGTATTTTTCATTTTATAAGACTTACTGGATTATAAGACGCACCCCCATATTGGGTGAAGTAAAGAAAAAAAAAAATAATTTTTAATGTTAAATGGGGTCCTTCTTATAATGCCTGGGTCCATCTTGCAAACATATACAACCCTTGGCAAAAATTATGGAATCACCAGGCTCGGAGGATGTCCATTCAGTTGTTTAATGTTGTAGAAAAAAAGCAGATCACAGACATGGCACAAAACTGAAGTCATTTCAGATGGCAACTCACTGCCTTAAAGAAACACTAAAAGAAATCTTGAAAAAAAATTGCTAGGCAGTCACGGTTTCTTTTGTAGACCAAGCAGGGGGAAAAAATATGGAATCACTCAATTCTGAGGAAAAAATTATGCAATGACCCTGTAAATTTTCACTCCCAAAACTAACACCTGCATCAAATAAGATCTTCTCATTAGTCTGCATCTAAAAAGGAATGATCACACCTTGGAGAGCTGTTACACCAAGTGGACTGACATTAATCATGGCTCCCACACGAGAGATGTCAATTGAAACAAAGGAGGGGATTATCAAACTCTTAAAAGAGGGTAAATCAACACACAATGTCGCAAAAGATGTTGGTTGTTGACAGTCAGCTGTGTCTAATATCTGGTCAAAATACAAACAACATGGGAAGGATGTTAAAGAGAAACACACTGGTAGACCAAGGAAAACATTAAAGCGTCAAGACTGGAAACGTAAAGCAATATGTCTCCAAAACAGGAAATGCCCAACAAAACAAATGAGGAATGAATGGGAGGAAACTGGAGTCAATGTCTGTGTCAGAACTGTAAGAAACTGCCTAAAGGAAATGGGATTTACATATGGAAAAGCTAAACATAAGCCATCATTAACACCTAAACAGAAAAAAACAAGGTTACAATGGGCTAAGGAAAAGCAATCGTGGACTGTGGATGACTGGATGACAGTCATATTCAGTGATGAATCGTGAATCTGCATGGGGCAAGGTGATGATGCTGGAACTTTTGTTTGGTGTTGTTCCAATGAGGTTTTAAAGATGAGTGCCTGTAGAGAACATGGAAATTTCCATAGTCATTGAAGATATGGGGCTGCATGTCAGGTAAAGGCACTGGGGAGATGGCTGTCATTACATCTTTAATAAATGCCCAAGTTTACATTGATAGTTTGGACAGTTTTCTTATCCCATCAATTGAAAGGATGTTTGGGGATGATGAAATCATTTATCAAGATGATAATGCATCCTGCCATAGAGCAAAAACTGTGAAAACATTCCTTGAAAGAAGACACATAAGGTCAATGTCATGGCCTGCAAATAGACCGGATCTTAATCCAATTGATAATCTTTAGTGGAAGTTGAAGAAAATGGTCCATGACAAGGCTCCAACCTGCAATGCTGATCTGGCAACAGCAATCAGAGAAAGTTGGAGCCAGATTGATGATGAGTACTGTTTGTCACTCATTAAGTCCATGCCTCAGAGACTGCAAGCTGTTATTAAAGCCAGAGGTGGTGCAACAAAATACTAGTGATGTATTTGAGTGTTGTTTTGTTTGTTTGTTTGTCATGATTCCATCATTTTTTTCTCAGAATTGAGTGATTCCATAATTTTTCCCCCTGCTTGGTCTACAATAGTAACCGTTACTGACTAGCACACTTTTTTTTCAACATTTCTTTTAGTGATTCTTCAAGGCAGAGATTTGCCATTTGAAATGACTTTAGTTTTGTGCCATGTCTGTGATCTGCTTTTTTTCTACGAAATTAAACAACTGAATGGACATCCTCCGAGCCTGGTGATGCCATAATTTTTGCCAGGGGTCGTAAATGTCCCTCATGCTGAATATATATATATATATATATATATATATATAATATATATATATATATATGCAGGATATATAACCCCCATTCTTGTACATAGCACCCTCATCCTGGGGCATGGTCCCTTTTCCTGGGATATAGCCCCCCATCCTCGATATGGCCCCCCTATTCTGGATATGATCTCCTTATATTGGATATAGCCCCCTTCTGCTGGCACATAGCCCCCCTTGTGATGGCACATAGCCCCCTGTGATGGCACATAGTCCTCTTGTGATGGAACATAGTCCCCCTGTGCTGGATATGACCTCCCCATCACTCTGTATGGCCCCCATGCTGTTGCCCACACTAAAATAACAAATGCTTTGAACTTACTGACACAGCAGAGTGCACATCATACTGCGCACCCCGATCACATGACAGGATTGCCTGGGGACGCAAGAGGACTCAGGAAGTGCGGCAAGCAAGGAGGAGGACAGCGCCAGAGAGGTAAGTTCAAAGCATTTGTTATTTTAGTATGGGCAGCAGCATAGGGGCCATACAGAGTGATGGAGAGGTCATATAGAGCATGGGGGAAAGGTGACTGCAGTCACTTATTATATGCGCAGTGCCCCTGTCCATGTCTCGGTGCTGTTTGAGCACTGAGGTTATAGACAGCGGGTGTAGTGCATTTTACATGAGCATAATAAGCACGGGCACGTGACCTCCCGCTGCCCCCTACAGCCCACGGACAACGCTTCAGAGCCGCGTCCCCCCTCCCATACAGTATAGAACAGTAGATTCAGATTTGATAGAACAAAAATGCGTTTTATAATCTGAAAAATATGATAGTAGACAGGCAGGAGATTGTTGGATGTGTAGGGGCTTTAGCACTGGCTGCTTCATCAGTACAGTATGGATCATGATGAACAGGCAGGCAGTGGCATCAATACGCTGCAGATAAATGTTGGTTAAACAGGAGAGATAAGAGCTCGCTCCAGTAGTTTCTCTTAGGACTCCTTCACGCGACCGTATTACAAGTCCCTATTGCTTTCAGTAAAAAACGGACCTCACTTGAGCCAATGTTATCTAATTTGGCAATGAAGATGATCAATTATTTTTTTTCACTTACCAAATCTGCATGTGAAAAAAAATCCCAGCATGCACTAAATCATTACATAAATTAGATGAGACTCGTCCCTTCAAGTCTAAAAGATCTGATTCCAGACAGAGGCACCATAATGCATCTGTTTATTATGGATTACAACTCTTTATCTGTAAATGGTCTTGTGAATCATTAATTGTTGCTGTAAAGACCAGATTGCACACGTCCAATTGTCCAGGTCTCTTGGATATAACTCTGATGATATTTTATACAGCCTCAAGATCCGGCATTAGAGGCTGTTACATCACGGGGAGAGAAGGGATTTAATAGAAAAATAAAAGCTTTCACTTCACTAAATGTTTATGACAGGACGTCATTCACATCCGGTATGACGGTCTAACAGGCAGGGCCGCACCGTCCATTGGACATTGTGAGCCCTCTCACTCAGGCGGCAAGCTGGTAGGGGGAGCGGCTGTGCAGAAGGGGGCGGCACCAAATCCACACAGCGTCCCCCTGCCATGAAGCCGGTGGCAAGAGACATGTAAGACCTGCTGAACGGCGGCCCTCCCCCCGCTCCACAACCGCAGCTGCATGCAGGTGCGGCGGTGCTGTACTGTTGTACTGTGACAGCCCACCCTCCCCTTCCCCCGCTTCTCACCCCGCCGGCGTGCTGCAAGGTGGGCTGCAGGGTGAAGCTCCCAACAGCATTCCCCCCCGCTTCTCACCCGAGGCGGCTGCAGGGGCGGCATGGTGAAGCTCCAACAGCTCACCCGCAGCTGCGGAGGCGGCATTGTAAAATTGTAAAGGTCTGACAGCACACACACACCCGCAACCCAAATTGTGGCTCAGGCGGCAGAGGGGCTTGATGCACCCCTATAACAGGCTCCGGACTAGAAAACTTAGGTCACTTTTTTTGCCTTCTGTTATTCATTGAAGTTTTTTTGCCAAATTCTTCAATATGTTGCAAGAGGTTCATGAATTTTGAGCATAATAACATTTTGACGACTGTTCCGAGGCCACAGGCTCAATCGACTATCTCACACAGACTTGGCACAAGCTCCTCTGTTTGGCAGAATGCCGAGATACCCTGATACCCTCTAACCCCCATACAGGGATCTGGATTTACAACGGCCGTCCAGAAGATAGCTGCCTACGGATTGGCTGCCATCCAGGAGGCCAGACAAATAGTCACTAAACAGGGTCAAAGCTGAGAGGTTGTGAAAAGGACAAAATCAGGATCTGTTAGAGTAGTCAAGGAGTCACGTCAAAATCGAGATGGCAGCTAAGTACAAAATCGTCAGGCAGGAGAAGCGTCCAAAAGCACACCAAGGTAAAACAAGAAAAACTTACACAGAGCTGGAGAACAACAAGACTTAGGCTGGCTTCACACCACGGCGTGATCCGGTCCGGGGCTGTCCGGGATGACCCTGACAGCCCCGGACCGGATCAGCACACAGAACCGGAGGGCCAAATGTGCCCTACGGTCCTGTGTGCAACCGGATGCTGCTAATTGCAGCCGCAGCTGCTGATTTTTCAAGACCGCGGCTTGCCACGGTCCTGAAAGAACTGCGGCGTGCGGCCGCCACTGTCCGCTTGCCAGATTGTCCCAGACCAGGGCAATCTGGCCCATAGGCTCCCATGTTAGGGAGCGCCGGATTGCCCCGGATACGGGAGGATCCGGCAAAATCCAAGATCCAGCAAATGGGGAGATTTTTCTCCCCGGACAACAAAATTATGCAAGCATCATTTTTGTGTCCAGAGAAAAAAATCCGAATTCCCCCAGGGTGTGCCGGAGTGATGAAACCATGCAAAGAAAACCAAAATATTGTTGCGCTCATACTATCATACCATTCCATTTCATATCGGGAGTGATGAAACCGGATGGCGGAGAGCTGCCATCCGGCTCCATCCGGCCCCATAGGTTTCTATGGGGCCAAAAAACAGTCCGGGGCTGTCTGGTTTACACCGGACAGCCCCAGTTCAAAAAAATCCATGGTGTGAAGCCAGCCTTAAACAGAGAAGCAGAAGCTAAATCTGGCAGCTTCCAGCAGAAAACTGGTGGATTAAGCAGAGTGTGGTGTCTTCTAATAGGCTGAAGCCAGGAGCTGATGACTACAGCTGGACAGCACACTCCCACTCTGTCACACTGGAAAGTACTGCAGGTCCCAGAGACTCTAACCTCAGTGGATGGGTAGAGCCTGCGCTGTCCAGAGTTTCTGGCACTGACTTCTCCTCTATCACCAGCACAATCTACACAGTGAATACGGCGGCACCTGATGACAGAAGCAGATGTCGCAGGAGCAGGTCCTGATGGAGATGGGACAGAAATGCTCTTAGGTTACAAGGCACAAAATCTGCACCAAAATAGCTGAGATACATAAAGTGGCTCAGAAGTGACTGGAGACATATGACAAACATCTGGTGAATTTTTAAAAAGATGCAGTTAATGAATCAGCAAAAAACTTCTGGAGACTCCGAACCACAATCGAAAACAATAAAGAAAGAACAAAAAAACAAATGAAAAATAGATGAACACTTAAAAAATAGTCAAGTGCCATACATGTTATTACATACATGTCTTTATAATTTTACACAAGCTCATATTCCTCCCATTCAGATCCCTACAGTATTGGAGATCTTCTATATAAGAGGCTTTTCCTGATTGACCCATCAAGGATGGATCTGGACAGGGACAAGATGGCGGAGAGGATCTTCCACCTCACCCTAGAGATCCTCTTCCTTGTTACTGGAGAGGTGAGAGATTGTGATGACAATGTCACATGACATCATTCTTATCTATGGACAGAATAACAGATGACAGAACTGGAGAGGTGAGGACTCTGGAAATGTCTGGAGACTGGAGATTTATTAATGTGTCTCTCCATAACCAGGATTACACAGTAGTGAAGAGCTCTAGTGATCTGTGCTGTCAGGACCCTGTGTCTGAGGGAAGAGCCCTGAGCCCAATCACGGGGCCTCCACCTCACCCCCTGATACATGAGGACATCAATGACCAGAAGATCCTACAACTCACCTACAAGATGATTGAGCTGCTGACTGGAGAGGTGACACTGCTGGGAATGCTGGGAATGCTGCTGCTGCTGCTGCTGGGACATTATACAGTAACGCTATGAAGGGATCGGGGAAAGATGACAATGGTATCATTGTATGTGTCAGGTTCCTATAAGGTGTCAGGACGTCACCGTCTATTTCTCCATGGAGGAGTGGGAGTATTTAGAAGGACACAAAGATCTGTACAAGGACATAGTCATGATGGAGGTTCCCCGGCCGCCCCTCACATCACCAGGTAATAGACAGGACTAAATACACACGGCCTATAATGATCTGTATGTAAAGAATGAATTCAGTCCTGTATGTGTCTCCTCCAGGTCTATCCAGTAAGAGGACAACACCAGAGAGATGTCCCCGTCCTCTTCTCCCACAGGACTGTAAACAAGAAGATCCCGATGTTCCTCCGGATCATCAGGTAGATGGAGAGAAGGTGTGATGAGATCTCCCTATGATGTGTAGACGGCTGTGAAGGTCTTGTGCTCAGTCTTGTTTTATCCTCCAGTATTCTATGTTTTATACTTGTGTAATGAGAACGGTGGAGATGGCAGATTACAGCTGATCATAGATGGGACTTCTCCATCTGTCTGTGACTTTTACAATCTTTGTTTCAGGGTGAAGATCTGACCCATATTAATACTACAGAGACATATGTGATGGGTGATGATGATCTGCCCCATATTAATACTACAGAGACATATGTGAGGGGTGATGATGATCTGCCCCATATTAATACTACAGAGACATATGTGAGGGGTGATGATGATCTGCCCCATATTAATCCTACAGAGACATATGTGAGGGGTGATGATGATCTGCCCCATTAATACTACAGAGACATATGTGAGGGGTGATGATGATCTGCCCCATATTAATACTACAGAGACATAGTGAGGGGGGATGATGATCTTACAGATGACAGCGCAGGTGAGTAGTTTCCTCTATAGTTACTTATCCACCAGTTGGTACCAATACGTGTTTGATTTTGTAGCTTCTATTGAGTCTGTTCTCTGTTCTGTGTCTCACAAGCTTCGCACTTCTCAGTTTTGTGTTATAGGAGAAGAAAAAGAAGTTGCACTCAGAGCTTCTATAAACAGCGATTCTTTATTGTGCTTCAGTGCACACAGCAGGTGGTGGTATACGGGTGGGAGGACGGGGGGCACGACGTTTCGCGCCGTATAAGGCGCTTCAGCAGGTTAGTCCTGCTGAAGCGCCTTATACGGCGCGAAACGTCGTGCCCCCCGTCCTCCCACCCGCATGCCACCACCTGCTGTGTGCACTGAAGCACAATAAAGAACCGCTGTTTATAGAAGCTCTGAGTGCAACTTCTTTTTCTTCTCCTACAACACAAAACTGGATGTGACGTATCGGACTGTTGGGAGTGAGCACCAGAGCGTGCAGAGCGGTGCAGCAGGGAGGACCCTCCTCATCATCCTCCATAGCCAAGGGCAGAAAGCTTGCAGGCGGCGGTGAAATCTCGCCAGGCTGTATGGGAGATGCTGCAAGGTGGTGCTGACCCCATCCTAAGCTTCGCACTTCTCAGCAATCCTTTAGGCAATTTGTGGGAGTCTCAAAACAAAATGCCCCAAATCTTTCCCTTTTGTAAGAGGTAACACACAAGTTGCCCCCACAGTTTGTTCGGCACTTTCTTGTGAGAGCGGTGATATCTCATGTAGTCAGGACGTTCTGTTCGGACAATGGTCAGGGCTCAGAAGGGAAGGAGCACTGTGTGAATTCTAGAACACACATTTAGCTGAGATAGACTCCGGGCACCAGGTCACATTTCCAGATCCTCTGAGGCACCAACACAGCAGAAACCCCCACACATTCCCCCATTTTGGAAACTAGACTCATCAATGAATTCCCCTAGGGTTGTGTTCAGTATTCTGAACCCATAGGGGCTTCACTAAACTTTTTAAAATGTGAAAACAAACATTTATTTCTGTTAAAATGTTACTTTAGCCCCAAATTTGATAACTTATAAAATATATTTGTACCGCGTTAGCCAGTAAATATAATAATATTAGAATCTTCCAGTCCTCAGTGGTTGATACCATATTTTCAGTTAGCCATTAAAAGGTAAGAAAAAGCAGAGCAAGCTTTCGAGACACTAAGGTCTCTTCATCAGGCTGATAATGACACAAAGTCTGAATGTACGCACATATAAACACACACATAGGAGGCTGGATATGCAGTAAATAAGTTAGGTGTGGTGAAGCATGACATATAATGGTCAGAGATGGGAGGTGGGAGACAGCATGTGTGGCATCATCCTCCATAGATAAGAAGCAGATAGTTTCATGCCTCACATTGATTTACATTACCATATATACTCGTGTATAAGCCGACCCGTGTATAAGCCGACCCCCCTACTTTTGCCCCAAAAATCTGGAAAAACCTATTGACTCGTGTATAAGCCAAGGGTGGACCCCAGCACAGGTACACAGCCCCCAGCAGTGTGGTATACAGGCCCCCCCCAGTGGTATACAGGCCTCCCCAGTGGTAGTATATAGCAGCCCCAGTGGTAGCATACAGCAGCCCAGTGGTAGTATACAGCAGCCCCAGTGGTAGTATACAGCAGCCCCAGTGGTAGTATACAGCAGCCCCAGTGGTAGTAAACAGCAGCCCCAGTGGTAGTATACAGCAGCCCCAGTGGTAGTATACAGCAGCCCCAGTGGTAGTATACAGCAGCCCCAGTGATAGTATACAGCAGCCCCAGTGGTAGTAAACAGCAGCCCCAGTGGTAGTATACAGCAGCCCCAGTGGTAGTATACAGCAGCCCCAGTGGTATACAGCAGGCCCCCAGGGGTACATATAGCAGCCCCCAGGAGGTACCCAGCAGCCCCCTGGGGGTACACAGCAGCCCCCAGGGGGTACACAGCAGCCCCCTGGGGGTCCCCAGCAGCCCCCAGGGGGTACACAGCAGCCCCCTGGGGGTCCCCAGCAGCCCCCAGGGGGTCCCCAGCAGCCCCCTGGGGGTCCCCAGCAGCCCCCAGGGGGTACACAGCAGCCCCCTGGGGGTCCCCAGCGGCCCCCTGGGAGTACACAGCGGCCCCCAGGGGGTCCCCAGCAGCCCCCTGGGGGTCCCCAGCAGCCCCCAAATGCTGGCACTCGCCCCCCCTTGCAAGGGCCCCCCCGCTTCTCTTACCATTCCGGACTTCTGATCCGCGCCGCTCCTCGGTGCTTCATCCTTGCTGCTTCATCCTTGCTGCTCCGTCCGTCTTCTACATCCGGGATCCCCGGCCGCGCGATGACGTCATATGCCTGCGACGGCCGGAGATCCGGATGTAGAAGACGGACGGAGCAGCGAGGATGAAGCAGCGAGGATGAAGCACCGAGGAGCGGCGCGGATCAGAAGTCCGGAATGGTAATATAACCATCGGGGGGGGGGGGGGCCTTACAAGGGGGGGCGAGTGCCAGCATTTGGGGGCTATATGCACTGGTTCCCCCTGCCGCTGATTGACAGGGGGAAGCAGTGCAAATTTAATGAGCGGCCCCACGTGACGGGGCCGCTCATACAGCAGCCTCCCCCCGCCTCCTCCAGCCTCCACAGCCCCGGACACAGCCCCCCCGTATTGACTCGTGTATAAGCCGAGGGGGAGACTTTTCAGCCCAAATTTTGGGCTGAAAAAACTCGGCTTATACACGAGTATATACGGTAATTAAAGAGATTTCAAATCTTGGAAAACCAATCATACTTGTGAATCCTCTGCCCCAACATACCAGATTCTTGCCTACCTTGGAAACCTTCAAAAGGATCTAAACCTGAAGACCCACCTCTTCCGAGAAGCCTACAACCTGCAGTAGCCCTCAATCCACTATACCGCCTCACAACCAGCTCCACCTTCATCTGCTGTATCCTCACTGATCCCTTGTAGACTGAGTCCTCAATGGCAGGGTACCCTCTCCTGTACCTGTCTGTGCCTTGTATTGTCATGATTATTGCACTTGTCTCTATTATGTATACCTCTTTTCACATGTAAAGCACATGGGATAAATGGTGCCTTAATAATAAATAATAGCAATAATAGAGGGGGTGTTTTAACCCTTTTTTAATCAGTTAGATGCTCCTATCACAATTATAAGCAACTTCTAAGGGATTAATTGGCCCCTATCGGGTCAAACACAGTTTCAAGCCAATGCCACTTGGTGTCAGCTCTCATGTCCTGGATTTTTTACCTCTTTGGGGCGCTACACACTTAATCATCAGCACCATGTAAAAGTGGCGGTGAGGATTAAGACCCTTTAACGGTCAATGTAAAAAGGCTTGTCAGCAGACATAAGAGGGTTAATATCACAATCTATTACTCCTTGCACTGATTTCTGCAGTTTATACCCCTCTTTTTGTCAGCTACAAATTGAATTTCAATATAATTTGTTTCAATGGGCAGCATTTCTGAAAAAAATAATATTTTTCTTGTCAGATGACTGTGCGTCAGAAGGATATCTACCGTTTACTAAAGTTGAAGCAGCTGATTATGGTATCACACCATATATACATGAAGATCATGACATAATTCCAGATATACCACCAGACCTTCACAACAAAAATCTATCAACTATTCCTAATCAACAGATTCTATCTTCTGATTCATTACAGACTGTTATCGAAATTGAAAATTACAAAAGGGATGCTGAACATCAAAAAGCTCATACTGGGGAGAAGCCATTTTCATGTTCAGAATGTGGGAAATCTTTTACCAAGAAATCAAATCTTACTGTACATCAGAGAAGTCACACAGGGGAGAAACCGTTTTCTTGTTCAGAATGTGCAAATTGTTTTACCAAGAAATCAAGTCTTATAGCACATCAGAGAAGTCACAGAGGGGAAAAGCCATTTTCATGTTCAGAATGTGAGAAATGTTTTACCAGGAAATCAAGTCTTATGGTACATCAGAGAAGTCACACAGGGGAGAAGCCATTTTCATGTTCCAAATGTGGAAAATCTTATGGCAGTAAATCACAACTTGTTTATCATCAGATAATCCACACAGGGGGGAAAACATTTTCATGTTCAGAATGTAGGAAATGTTTCAACAAGAAATCAAATCTTACAGTACATCAGAGAACTCACACAGGGGAGAAGCTATTTTCTTGTTCAGAATGTGGAAAATGTTTTACCATGAAATCAAATTTTACAGTACATCAGAGAACTCACACAGGGGAGAAGCCATTTTCATGTTCAGAATGTGGTAAATGTTTTAACAAGAAAGATAATCTTACAGTACATCAGAGAACTCACACAGGGGGGAAACCATTTTCATGTTCAGAATGTGGTAAATGTTTTAACAAGAAAGATAGTCTTACAATACATCAGAGAACTCACACAGGGGGGAAACCATTTTCATGTTCAGAATGTGGTAAATGTTTTAACAAGAAAAATAATCTTACAGTACATCAGAGAACTCACACAGGGGGGAAACAATTTTCATGTTCAGAATGTGGTAAATGTTTTAACAAGAAAGATAATCTTACAGTACATCAGAGAACTCACACAGGGGAGAAGCCATTTTTGTGTCCAGAATGTGGGAGATGTTTTACTTGCAAAACTCATCTCTTTAGACATATATTAACTCACACAGGAGAGAAGCCATTTTCATGTCCAGAATGTGGGAGATGTTTTGCTTGCAAAACTCATCTCGTTAGTCATTTATTAACTCACACAGGGGAGAAACCATTTGTATGTCCAGAATGTGGGAAAGGTTTTACCCAGAAATCAGATCTTACTGCACATCTGAGAATCCACACAGGGGAGAAGCCATTTTCATGCTCAAAATGTTGGAAACATTTTACTTGCAAAACTTCTCTCGTTAAACATATATTAACTCACACAGGGGAGAAGCCATTTTCATGTCCAGAATGTGGGAAAGGTTTTACGCAGAAATCAGATCTTACTGCACATCTGAGAATCCACACAGGGGAGAAGCCATTTTAATGTTCAGAATGTGGGAAACATTTTACTATGAAATCACATCTTGCTGCACATCTGACAATCCACACAGTTAAAAATGCACTTTAGGACGTGTAAAGTGGCCATTAAGCATCAGGAAAGGACAAATACAGTAAAGTCTTCATTAATGTTTTTAATTATACCATTTTTGGGTAGATGTGATGTTTTGATAGCTTGTTATTGCATTTCATTGCAATGTTGCAGCAACAAAAAAAGTGTATCTTTTGCATTTTTACTTTTTTTTTTTTTCTGTAACAGTTTATCAATACTATTGATTGATTTTATATTTTGATACACCAGTCATTTTTTAACACGATGTTACCAAATATGTGTTGTTTTATTTCAATAGTTTTATTTCTAATCGGACAAAATTGAACTTTTTTTATTTTTATAAAAACTTTTTTTTACTCTTTTTCTCTATTTTACTTGGCCACTTCAGCACTGCAGCGTCTGATCTCTCCTGCAGTACAGAGCCGTGATGATCCACAGCTCTGCACTGCACAAATGATCACCTTCTGTGAATGATGCTGCACAGGTATCATTCACAGGAATTAAATGATGATAGTACCAGGGGTCATCATCTGATCCCACGCTGTAATGGCAGTACATCGATGCTCCGTGATCGCGTCACAAGGTCGCCGATAGCGGTGGGGAGCAGCATGATGCACGCTTCTGTGCTTTAGAGTGTTTGACAGCGCAATCTAAGGGATTAATGAGAATGGGTGGATTGCTGATCCACCCACAACCATTAGCTGTACATGTCGGTTGATGAGATCAGCCAATATGTACAGGGAATTATTATTACTTATTATTATAGTGCCATTAATTCCATGGCGCTTTACATATGAGGAGGGTATAATAGACAAGTACAATAAACATGGACAATGTAAGGCACACAGGTACAATAGGATAGAGGACGTTGTCCACGAGGGCTCACAATCTACGAGGGGATGGGTGAGGAAACAGAAGGAGAGAGTTGAGTTGGTCATGCGGTGGTTTGGTTGACTGAGGCTCACTGCAGGTTGTAAGCTTGTCAGAAGAGGCGAGTCTTCAGGTTTCTTTTGAAGGTTTCCAGAGTAGGTGAGAGTCCAATAGGTTTGGGCAGAGAGTTCCAGAGTATAGCGGATGCACGGGAGAAGTCTTGTATGCGGTTGTGGGAAGGGATAAGGAGGAGTAGAGGAGAAGATCATGAGTGGAGCGCAGTTTGTGTGAGGGAACGTATCGGGAGACCATGTTGCAGATGTATGGAGGAGACAGATTGTGAACGGCTTGGTATGTCAGAGTAAGGGTTTTAAACCGGGACCTCTGAGAAATGGGGAGCCAGTGAAGGGTTTGGCAGAGAGGAGAGATCGGGGAATAGCGGGGAGACAGGTGGATAAGTAAGTTGGGCAGCAGAGTTTAGGATAGATTGGAGTGATGCAAGAGAGTTAGAGGGGAGGCCAGTGAGTAGGAGGTTACAGTAGTCGAGGCGGAATATGATGAGGGCATGGACGAGTGTTTTTGCAGTGTCAAGTTCGTGGCATGAATGAATCTGGGAAACATTTTTGAGTTGTAGTCGACAGGAGGTGGCAATGGCTTGGATATGTGGCTTGAAGGAGAGGGCAGAGTCGAGGATGACCCCGAGGCACTGAGCGTGGGAGACTGGGGAAAGTGAGCAGCCGTTGATGTTGATGGATAAATCAGGTGGGGGGGTAGTGGGTTGGGGGAAAGATGATGAATTCTGTTTTGTCCATGCTCAGTTTCAGAAAGTGAGTGGTAAAGAAGGATGAGATAGCGGACAGACATTGTGGAATTTTGGATAGCAAGGAGGTGATGTCAGGTCCAGAGATATAGATCTGGGTGTCATTGGCGTAGAGATGATACTGCAGACCAAGGGACTCAATGCAATGAAAGAAAAGAGACAGGAAGCGCTCCCATAGAGGAGACCCGGTATGCTATTTTGGGGTGGTTTATAGGTGTGTGCGGGGGGACTCTCACCTGTGCCGGTTGTGCCGCCTCCGCACAACCTCAGTGAGAGCTTCCACTGGGTTCTCCTGATGCCCGCACTGATCGACACTGCTCCTCCGCTTCCGTGTCAAGTGGGGTGGAATCAGATGATCCACGCGTCTCAGGGCTCCTACGTCACCGCAGGTCCTATGGCTCCACACCGTCCTCTGTTGGAGATTTCTCCGCAAACCGCAGCTCCGGTAACCACACACCCGGAGGGTGAGAGAGTTTTGCAATAAAGAAAGGGTTACTCAGTGGGAGCGCAGATTCACTTAGGAGATGGGTGGAAATCTGGTCTAAACAACTTTAATACCACAACGCGTTTCCACAACGGATAGTCGTCTTCCTCAGGTGAATTTAGGTTAACTGTGACATGGACACATTATAAAGTTATCTTCACCAATCAGATTGCAGCAATTAGTGACATCATTTAGTTAACCCTATCCTTTCAATTCCTCCTGATATGTGAAAGCGTTTAAGATGAGGATAAAATAAAAAGTAATAAACATCAAAAATTCATTAAAATTCCATTAAAAATACAATTGATAATATTCACCTTAAAAATACCATATATGTAACAATACAAAGTGGATTTAAAATATGATATGGATAAAATCATGTAGAAAAAAAATCAAAAACTTTTTTTTTTCTTCCCCTTCTTTTTTCTTTTCCTCCTTTTATTTGTTTTCCCTTGTAATATTCAGACAGTCTGTTCGGATCTAGGTCATACTCTGAAGGTTTATTTGCAAACATTATCTATCATCAGATTTAAACCTTCAGGGCTTACCGTTGCTAATTTAAATATCCAATAGCTTTCTTTTCTGATCAGATCTCTAAACCGATCATTTACACTCTCAGGGATCTGATCTATTATCAAGAGATTCAAGTATTTGGGATCCTTTGAATGTACCATGCTGAAGTGTTTGGGTACACTGTGCAAAGGATACCCACTACGTATGTTTGATCTATGTTTACTTAGCTAGCTCCACCGGAAGGTAACACAGATGTCTGAATACCGGTGCGCAATCCCCTGCAACTCAGGCATGGGGGCGGCTGTGGTGTCTGCGTCCGGCCATGCCGACAAGGAGGAGACTGGTGGTATCTATAGACACCAGGTCACCAAAGGAGCGTCAGTCACACACGTACATGTGAAGCACAGTGTCAGAGCCAAGCCTGTTGGTCACACCCATGCTATAAGACCAGGTGGGCAGCTCCGCACAAATACATGCTGACAAATCTCGCCAAGCAAAATTCAGTACTGCGGATAGCAGCACACTGACTCACACCACATGCAGACTCTTGCATCTGACTCACAACACACCGTCATGCATACAGCCATGCGCACACACCCACACGCACCACACTCATGCAAAAAACATCCAGTACTCGCATGACTATTAAGCATCAAAAATGCTCCGTGATATTGCTTCCCACGGGTGGAGCGGTTGACCAGGGCAGCCAGTAAAGTCTATGGCAGTGGTAGGCCATTGGGGTGCAGGACTGAGAGTGCGGAATAACCAACAGTCCCACAGCTCGTCTCGTAGTCACCATTATTGGTATTAGCAGGTTTAGTCCAGGGTACCGTCCACAAGAGGTGTTGGGAATCCGGGTGGCCTGGAAGCATGTTAGGGATCTCCTCACCCGGTGAGTTCTGAGGCCTCCTTGCTGCCCTACTCCTTGCTGGTCCTGGCTGCCTGTAGCTAAGCTGTGACCCTCTTTTTCTGCTTGTAAGTCTCTTACCTGTATGGCAGGCAGCTTGAGCCCTTCCCGGTCACCACTCCTTCAGCATCATGCCCTGAGCTCTCCTATGCTGCTGTTTCTCCAGGTGCTTGCTGTGGCCGAGAGACTTGGAATCTCCCGTCCTCTGGTTTGACTGCTGGGCCTGGAATACCCTCACAACCTCAGACTTTGGTGTCCGTTTCTAGTGCTCTGCTCTGGGGTTAGCCGGTTCACTGTCTCCACTCCCCAGGCCTACTTCTCTCCTTCCTCAGACCCTCTCCTACGGGTTCCTCATGTTTGCTAGTCTCTCTTTCCTGGGACGAGCCTCACACTGCTCCAGTCCATAGGATGTCTTCAGAGTCCTCCTAGAAACTGCACTGACTTGCCCCGTCCCCAGGCCTGAATTTATAGGGGAGCTCCCCTGAACTCGGATTCAGAGCTCCCCCTTCAGGTTTGGAGTCAGGAAAGTGTTGCATGCTGTGGGCTGACCTGGTGTGGATACCCCCCTTGCTTCCAAGCATGGCATCACCCCCAAGGGATGCAATGCCATTGTGGCAACCGGACTCTGGGGTGCCACATTAGCATTCCTGTGAATCACTAACCTAATATTTAGTTGTATAACCACAGTCTTTTAGAACTGCTTCACATCTATGTTGCATAGAGTCAACCAACCTCTGGCACCTGTAAACTGTTATTCCAGCCCAGGATGCTTTGACTATATCTCACAATTTATTTGCATTTCTTGCCTTTGCCTCAGAAGCAGCGTTTTTGATGTCAACCTACAAGTGTTCTACCGGATTAAGGTCCAGGGATTGGGCTGGCCGCTCCATAATTTTAATTTTGTTGGACTGGAACCAAGATTTTGCTTGTTCACTGGTGTGTTTATGTATGTTGTCTTGTTGAAACACTAATTTCAAAGTCATTTCCTCTTCAGCATAAAGCAACATGATCTCTTCAAGTATATTGTGTAGAGGGGCCCTCCTATATATAGGGTCTGGGGAGGGGAGACAAAAGAGAGCGGGCGCAGATCTAGGTGCAGAGCTATAATGTTGCAGAGTTTGGAGATAAGTAGCTTCTGTTCAACTTTCGATGGTTTTTTGTGCATAGCATATAGGACCTTCTTTCTGACTAGTCGATGGGTTCGGTTTCATCTGGTGTGTGGCTCGCCTCCGGATTGATCAGGTTTCTGTGGTCAGAACCTGTCAGCAGATACTTCCAAATGAGGATATCCAGACAAGGATTCGTGGCACTCCTAGCAAGAACACCAAGAGCTGTTCCACTCAGATGCTTTATTTTTGGATCACAATCAATATTTGTGTAGGGTGCAACGCATTTCGGCTATAAAATATTTATATTAGCCTTCATCAGGTACATATAGTACACATATGTACCTGACAAATGCTAATATGAATATTTCATAGCCGCAATGCGTTGCACCCTGCACAAATATTGATTGTGATCCAAAAATAAAGCATTCGAGTGGTCTTCTTGCTGGGAGCGCCACAAATCCTTGTCCGGATATCCTCATTCAGAAGTCTCTCCAAGTATTTTGATATATCCTAACTGGTCCGTGATACCTGGTAAGCGGTAAATAGCCTGACACTATAGCAAGATAAACATGCCCATTTTATGATGCTTGCACCACCATGCTTCACTGTATTCAGAGTGTACTGTGGCTTGAATTCAGAGTTTGGGGGTCGTCTGATGAACTGTCTGCCGCCCTTAGCCCCAAAAGAACAACTTTACTTTCATCAGTCCACAAAATGTTTCTCCCTTTCTCTTTAGGCCAGTTGATGTGTTTCTTTCTTCCGTACACATTTTTTATTTAAGAGTGGGACTTTGCAGGGACTTCTTGCTAATAGATTAGCTTTACACCAGCATCTTATAACTGTCACAGTCCTCACAGGTAACTTGAGACGTCTTTGATCATCCTGGAGCTGATCATTGGATGAGACTTTTACATTCTGGCTATTCTTCGATCCATTCGAATGATAGTCTTCCTTTTTCTTCCACGTCTCTCTGGTTTTGCGTTCCATTTTAAGGTTGACCAGAATTCAAAAAAAGAAGAGGACACTCGTCAGACGAAAACAGACCTGGGTGAGCCCGTACCACCTCCTTGGATGGTGCAAACACCAGAGATCTAGAAAAAAAAATACAGAAAGTACAGAAATGTGCTGTAAAGCAGAAGAGGGAAAAGGGGAAGAGACGCCCAAAATAAATAAATATGTGGGAGATCCCCAGAGGACAGACCCGGCAAGCCATCACAAATGGAGAGAGGGGGAGGGGGTTTTGGAGGAATTATACTCATCTATCTGACATCATCGGCACCTGCAGTATCACCCCTAGGAGGCCTCACATGGATTGTGGGGACATCAGCCCTCCATTTGGTGGAGAGATGAGCAGTGATGACATCCACAAGGCGGAGCACTGAGGTACCGGGAACGTGATAGTGAAAACAAGATGGAGGGAATCACAAGACCTAGAACAAAAAAGAAAAATCATTCAGAAGGTTCAAAACAAGTCGTGCCTAACTCCTGTGTGTGAGGCTAATATAGATCTGCATTGTGTCTGAGGAGAGGATATACCCAATTATGTGGAGCCAACAGTCCCCCGCACAGAGTAACAACCCTCTCCCCAGTGTAACATCACCCAGCGTCAACACACTGCCCTATGTGAGTAACATCACTGCTCCCTACCGACCCTGAGTAACCTCACGCCTCCCCACACCGACCGACAACCCTCCCCACACCGACCCCGAGAGTAACATCACCGCCTCCCCACACCGACCCCGAGAGTGACATCACCGCCTCCCCACACCGACCCCGAGAGTAACTCACGCCTCCCCACACCGACCCCGAGAGTAACATCACCGCCTCCCCCACCGACCCCGAGAGTAACATCACCGCCTCCCCACACCGACCCCGAGAGTAACATCACCGCCTCCCCACACCGACCCCGAGAGTAACATCACCGCCTCCCCACACCGACCCCGAGAGTAACATCACCGCCTCCCCACCAACCCCGAGAGTAACATCACCGCCTCCCCACACCGCCTGAGAGTAACATCACCACCCTCCCCACACCGACCCGAGAGTAACATCACCGCCCCCCACACCGACCCGAGAGTAACATCACCGCCTCCCCACACCGACCCCGAGAGTAACATCACCGCCCCCCACACCGACCCAGAGAGTAACATCACCGCCTCCCCACACCGACCCCGAGAGTAACATCACCGCCTCCCCACACCGACCCGAGAGTAACATCACCGCCTCCCCACACCGCCCGAGAGTAACTCACCGCCCCCACACGACCCAAGAGTAACATCACCGCCTCCCCACACCGACCCCGAGAGTAACATCACCGCCTCCCCACACCGACCCTAGAGTAACATCACCGCCTCCCCACACCGACCCAGAGAATAACATCACCGCCTCCCCACACGACCCCGAGAGTAACATCACCGCCTCCCCACACCGACCCCGAGAGTAACATCACCGCCTCCCCACACGACCCCGAGAGTAACATCACCGCCTCCCCACACCGACCCAGAGAGATAACATCACCGCCTCCCCACACCGACCCCGAGAGTAACATCACCGCCTCCCCACACCGACCCGAGAGTAACATCACCGCCTCCCCACACCGACCCGAGAGTAACATCACCGCCTCCCCACACCGACCCAGAGAATAACATCACCGCCTCCCCACACCGACCCCGAGAGTAACATCACCACCTCCCACACCGACCCCGAGAGTAACATCACCACCTCCCCACACCGACCCAGAGAATAACATCACCACCTCCCCACACCGACCCCGAGAGTAACATCACCGCCTCCCCACACCGACCCCGAGAGTAACATCACCCACTCCCCACACCGACCCTGAGAGTAACATCACCGCCTCCCCACACCGACCCCGAGAGTAACATCACCGCCTCCCCACACCGACCCCGAGAGTAACATCACCGCCTCCCCACACCGACCCCGAGAGTAACATCACCCGCCTCCCCACACCGACCCCGAGAGTAACATCACCGCCTCCCCACACCGACCCGAGAATAACATCACCATGACAACAAGCAGAGCCTGCATACATGGAGGAGCTGATCATGTGACCCCTGACTCCTCCCCTCCATGTGACATCATCACAGGTCTGTAAGCACAGAGCATTTCATCTTCCCCATTCAGGTCCCTACAATATCGGATCCTCTCACATCTTCTATAGAAGAGAATTCTCCTGATTGACCATCAAGGATGGATCTGGACAGGGACAAGATGGCGGAGAGGATCTTCCACCTCACCCTAGAGATCCTCTTCCTTGTTACTGGAGAGGTGAGAGATTGTGATGACAATGTCACATGACATCATTCTTATCTATGGACAGAATAACAGATGACAGAACTGGAGAGGTGAGGACTCTGGAAATGTCTGGAGACTGGAGATTTATTAATGTGTCTCTCCATAACCAGGATTACACAGTAGTGAAGAGCTCTAGTGATCTGTGCTGTCAGGACCTGTGTCTGAGGAAGAGCCCTGAGCCCAATCACGGGGCCTCCACCTCACCCCCTGATACATGAGGACATCAATGACCAGAAGATCCTACAACTCACCTACAAGATGATTGAGCTGCTGACTGGAGAGGTGACACTGCTGGGAATGCTGCTGCTGCTGCTGCTGCTGGGACATTATACAGTAACGCTATGAAGGGATCGGGGATGATGACAATGGTATCATTGTATGTGTCAGGTTCCTATAAGGTGTCAGGACGTCACCGTCTATTTCTCCATGGAGGAGTGGGAGTATTTAGAAGGACACAAAGATCTGTACAAGGACATAGTCATGATGGAGGTTCCCCGGCCGCCCCTCACATCACCAGGTAATAGACAGGACTAAATACACACGGCCTATAATGATCTGTATGTAAAGAATGAATTCAGTCCTGTATGTGTCTCCTCCAGGTCTATCCAGTAAGAGGACAACACCAGAGAGATGTCCCCGTCCTCTTCTCCCACAGGACTGTAAACAAGAAGATCCCGATGTTCCTCCGGATCATCAGGTAGATGCAGAGAAGATATGTGAGCCGTGGTAGATGTAAATCTGTGCTCAGTTTTTAATCCTCAGATTCATATATGTGTAGGGGTGATGATATGATCTGGGCCCCACTTATTAATACTACAGAACATATGTATGGGGTGATGAGATCTGCCCCATATTAATACTACAGAGACATATGTGAGGGGTGATGATGATCTGCCCCATATTAATACTACAGAGACATATGTGAGGGGTGATGATGATCTGCCCCATATTAATACTACAGAGACATATGTGAGGGGTGATGATGATCTGCCCCATATTAATACTACAGAGACATATGTGAGGGGTGATGATGATCTGCCCCATATTAATACTACAGAGACATATGTGAGGGGTGATGATGATCTGCCCCATATTAATACTACAGAGACATATGTGAGGGTGATGATGATCTGCCCCATATTAATACTACAGAGACATATGTGAGGGGTGATGATGATCTGCCCCATATTAATACTACAGAGACATATGTGAGGGGTGATGATGATCTGCCCCATATTAATACTACAGAGACATATGTGAGGGGTGATGATGATCTGCCCCATATTAATACTACAGAGACATATGTGAGGGGTGATGATGATCTGCCCCATATTAATACTACAGAGACATATGTGAGGGGTGATGATGATCTGCCCCATATTAATACTACAGAGACATATGTGAGGGGTGATGATCTGCCCCATATTAATACTACAGAGACATATGTGAGGGGTGATGATGATCTGCCCCATATTAATACTACAGAGACATATGTGAGGGGTAATGATGATCTGCCCCATATTAATACTACAGAGACATATGTGAGGGGTGATGATGATCTTACAGATGACAGCGCAGGTGAGTAGTTTCCTCTATAGTTACTTATTCACCGGTTGGTACAATTACATGCTCCATTTTGTAGCTTCTATTGAGTCTGTTCTCTGTTCTGGGTCTCACAAGCTTCGCTCTTCTCATCAATCTTTTAAGCAATTGTTGGAGTCTGAACAAAGATTTGCCCCAAATGTTTCCCTTTTGTAAGAGGTAACACACAAGTTGCCCCCACAGTTTGTTCCCCACTTTCTTGTGAGAGCGGTGATATCTCTCGTGTAGTCAGGACGTTCTGTTCGGACAATGGTCAGGGCTCAGAAGGGAAGGAGCACTGTGTGAATTCTGGAACACACATTTATCTGAGATAGACTTCGGCACCAGGTCACATTTCCAGATCCTCTGAGGCACCAACACAGGAGAAACCCCCACACATTCCCCCATTTTGGGTACTAGACTCATGAAGGAATTCCCCTAGGGTTGTGTTCAGCATTCTGAACCCATAGGAACTTCACTAAACATTTTAAAATGTGAAAACAAACATTTATTTCTGTTAAAATGTTACTTTAGCCCCAAATTTGATAACTTATAAAATATATTTCTACCATGTTAGCCAGTAGACATAAAAATATTATAATCTTCCAGTCCTCAGTGGATGATACCTTTTAATGGCTAACTGAAGAGATGGTAAGAGAAAGCAGAGCAAGCTTTCGAGACACTAAGCCAGGTCTCTTCATCAGGCTGATAATGACACAAAGTCTGAATGTACACACATATAAACACACACATAGGAGGCTGGATATGCAGTAAATAAGTTAGGTGTGGTGAAGCATGACATATATGGTCAGAGATGGAAGGTGGGAGACAGCATCTGTGGCAGCATCCTCCATAGATAAGAAGCAGACAGTTTCATGCCTCACATTGATTTATGTGTTTTTACATTAATTAAGGAGATTTGAAATCTTGGAAAACCAATCAAAGGCTGAACTCTGATATTTATTGTCCAGATGCTTTTACCCTACCCCCTCCCATCACATACCGCTCTTCAAATCTTGGACCAACAATTAATCAAGGGACATGAAACTGTCTGATTCTTATCTATTGATGATACTGCCACAGATGCTGTCTCCCACCTCCCATTTCTGACCATTATATGTCACGTTCACCACACCTAATCTATGTACTGCATATCCAGCCTCCTATGTGTGTGTTTATATGTGTGTACATTCAGACTTTGTGTCATTATCAGCCTGACGAAGAGACCTTAGTGTCTCGAAAGCTTGCTCTGCTTTTTCTTACCATCTCTTCAGTTCGCCATTAAAAGGTATCAACCACTGAGGACTCTCAGATTCTAATATTTTTCCATTTTAGCCCCAAATTTGTAAGTTTGATAACCCATAAGTGCTCAGCAGAGAGCACAGGGAATGTGAACTGAGCCTTATTCTAATTTGTGTAAGGTAAAAAGAATAGACAACAGGACAAGAACACTTTTCATTTTTCCACCATTTTTAATGCGGTATAAGAGATAAGACGGCTTTATTTTTTGAGTCTGTGTGATTACAGCGAGAACAGATTTATATCGTTTTTATTTTTTGCTACTATCACTATATACTAAAAATGTTTTTTGTATAAAAAATAGATAAAAGATTTTTGCTGCCTTGTCCTGAGAGCTGTAACTTTTTTCTTTTTGTCGTATGCGCCATGTTAGGGTTTATTTTTTGCAGGACAGTTTGGTGGTTTCAGTTCCACCATTTTCTTTTACATATGACTTTTTGATCGGTATAATGAAAAAGCTACAATTTTTAATTATTATTTTTTTTACGGTGTTTGCCATGCATAATGAATAACGTGAGTTTTATCATTTGGGCCGTTCCAGACAAGGTAACACCAATTATGCATATATTTTTGGTTAATTTTGTTTTAACGCAAAAGCTTCGTTTTTAGTGGCAAGACAAGTTTTTGCGTTTTCTGTGAACTTTCTTTATATCATTTTATTTATCTTTTCACTCAGTTCCACTGTGGGACATGAATAATTTATACTTTGATACCGATGTACTGCAGAGCCTGAGGCCTGTCAATTTCTCGCTGACTACCTTTTACACTCTGCTTATAGCTGGATGTAACGCACCACCGCTTTCTGGGGTCATGACCTCTGTGTGCAATGGCAACTATCATAAACCGCGACTATAGGAAAGGGCGGGGACAATACTCTACTTTCCAGATCACAGCTCACCATTTGTGCACCTGACCTGCTTCTGTCCCACCTCGTCCCCAGTCTCGCCACAGTTCTGGTAGTTCCAACCCTAACCCAACTTTTCAACCTATCACTAATAACTGGTGTCTTCCCCTTATTTTTTTAAACATTATTTGATCACACCCATCCTTAAAAATCCCTCACTTAACCTCATTTTCTGTGACTAGATATAGCCCCAAATCACTTCTCCCTTATGCATCAAAACTACTGGAACAGCATGTCCATCTTGAACTATCTTTCCACCTCTCAACCTTTGACCGGCTACCATCTGACTTCCAACCACATCATTCAAGTGAAACTGATCTAATCAAAGTCACCAATGACCTACTTACCACCAAAGCCAAGCGATACTACTCTGCCCTCCTCTTGGACCTGTCATCTGCGTTCGACACAGTGGACCATTCCCTCCTACTACAGATTCTCTCATCACTTGGCATCTCAGACTTAGCCCTATCTTGGATCTCTTCGTACCTAACTGACTGAATTTTCAGCATCCCCCACTCTCACACCACTTCCCCATCTTGCCCCTATATATCTGTGCCCCCCAGGGTTCATTTCTTGGATCCTTGCTCTTCTTGATCTACACCTTCTGCCTGGGACAGCTCCTACAGCTTTCAGTATCATCGCTAAGCTGATGACACACTGATTTACTTCTGTGGACCCAAAATCACCTCCTTACTAACCCGAATCCCACAATGTTTGTCTGGTATTTCATCCTTCTATGCTCGAATTCTTAAACTCAACATGGACAAGATGGAATCTATCTCTTTCCTCCTCCTCACTGAACCCCCCCCCCCCCCCCCTCACCAAACCTATTCACCAAAGTTGATGGCTGCTTACTTTCCCTAGTCCTGCATGCTCGCTGCCTTGAAGTAACCATCTACTATGCTCTATCCTTCAAACCACATTCAAGCCAAGAATCTGCAAAAACACTAGTGCATGCCCTCATTATCTCCTGCCTGGACTACAGCAACCTCGTAATTTTTTTGTACTATTAACCTTCTGATCTCTAGCCTCCCTTTTAACACTTTTGCACCATAATCTATTGCATAATCTATTTTAAACTCTGCTGCCTGAATAATCCACCTGTACCCCACTATTCCCTGACCTCGCCTCTATGCCAATCCCTTCACTGTCTTCCCAGTAACGAAAGACTACAGTTCAAAATCATAACCTGGAAAGCCATTCACAACTTTGCTCCTTTGTACATCTTAGACATGGTCTCCCGGTACTTACCTGCATGTAACCTCCAATCCTCACAAGATCTCCTTCTCTCCTACACTTTTATCATCTCTTCACACAACCACATACAAGACTTTTCCTGTACATCTCCCATACTTGTGAATCCTCTGCCCCAACATACCAGATTCTTGCCTACCTTGGAAACCTTCAAAAGGATCTAAACCTGAAGACCCACCTCTTCCGAGAAGCCTACAACCTGCAGTAGCCCTCAGTCCACTATACCGCCTCACAACCAGCTCCACCTTCATCTGCTGTATCCTCACTGATCCCTTGTAGACTGAGTCTTCAAGGGCAGGGTACCATCTCCTGTACCTGTCTGTGCCTTGTATTGTCATGATTATTGCACTTGTCTCTATTGTGTATACCTCTTTTCACATGTAATGCACAAGGGATAAATGGTGCCGCAATAATAGAGGGGGTGTTTTAACCCTTTTTTAATCAGTTAGATGCTGCTATCACAATTAAAAGCAACCTCGGAAGGTACCGTCACACGGGGAGATATCGCCGGCGATGTTGCCGGCAACCGAGGGGCGTGGCCAGGTTGCAGCGACCTCGCCGGCGAATTGCCGCGTGTGACAGGGCGATAATCAGGCGATGAATCGCCTGAGTCACATCGCCAGGTTTCCCAACCATGTTGGGAAACCTGGCGATGTTGCTCAGGCGATTCTGCCTGATCGCCCTGTGTAACGCGGCGATCCGCAATGTTACGGGCGATTCCGCCTATCTACTACATTGCGGGTTATCGCTCGCTGGGTTGCTGGGCAACCCAGCAAGCGATAGCCGCGGCAACTAGCCGGCGACATCGCCGGTAAGTTGCTCAGTGTGACATCTCACCGGCGATGTTGTCAGGGATGCGCGCTCCCGCGATCCCCGGCAATATCGCCGGCGATATGTCCCTGTGTGACGGTACCTTAAGGGATTAATTGGCCCCTATCGTGTCAAAAACAGTTTCAAGCCAATGCCACTGGGTGTCAGCTCTCATATACTGGATTTTTTACCTCTTTGGGGTGCTACACACTTAATCATCAGCACCATGTAAAAGTGGCAGTGAGGATTAAGACCCTTTAACGTTCAATGTAAAAAGGCTTGTCAGCAGACATAAGAGGGTTAATATCACAATCTATTACTCTTTGCACTGATTTCTGCAGTTTATACCCCTCTTTTTGTCAGCTACAAATTGAATTTCAATATAATTTGTTTCAATGGGCAGCATTTCTGAAAAAAATAATATTTTTCTTGTCAGATTACTGTGCGTCAGAAGGATATCTACCATTTACTAAAGTTGAAGCAGCTGATTATGGTATCACGCCATATATACATGAAGATCATGACATAATTCCAGATATACCACCAGACCTTCACAACAAAAATCTATCAACTATTCCTAATCAACAGATTCTATCTTCTGATTCATTACAGACTGTTAACGAAATTGAAAATTACAAAAGGGATGCTGAACATCAAAAAGCTCATAGTGGGGAGAAGCCATTTTCATGTTCAGAATGTGGGATATGTTTTACCAAGAAATCAAATCTTACTGTACATCAGAGAAGTCACACAGGGGAGAAACCGTTTTCATGTTCAGAATGTGCAAATTGTTTTACCAAGAAATCAAGTCTTATAGCACATCAGAGAAGTCACAGAGGGGAGAAGCCATTTTCATGTTCAGAATGTGAGAAATGTTTTACCAGGAAATCAAGTCTTATGGTACATCAGAGAAGTCACACAGGGGAGAAGCCATTTTCATGTTCAAAATGTGGAAAATCTTATGGCAGTAAATCACAACTGTTTTATCATCAGATAATCCACACAGGGGAAAAACCATTTTCATGTTCAGAATGTGGGAAATGTTTTACCAAGAAATCAAGTCTTAACACACATCAAAGAACTCACAAAAGGGAGAAGCCATTTTTGTGTCCAGAATGTGGGAGATGTTTTACTTGCAAAACTCATCTCTTTAGTCATATATTAACTCACAAAGGGAAGAAGCCATTTTTATGTCCAGAATGTGGGAAAGGTTTTACCCAGAAATCAGATCTTACTGCACATCTGAGAATCCACACAGGGGAGAAGCCATTTTCATGTTCAGAATGTGGGAAACATTTTACCATGAAATCACATCTTGTTGAACATCTGAGAATCCACACAGGGGAGAAACCATTTTCATGCTCAGAATGTGGGAAACATTTTACTTGCAAAACCTCTCTCGTTAAACATATATTAACTCACACAGGGGAGAAGCCATTTTCATGTCCAGAATGTAGGAAAGGTTTTACCCAGAAATCAGATCTTACTGCACATCTGAGAATCCACACAGGGGAGAAGCCATTTTCATGCTCAGAATGTGGGAAACATTTTACTTGCAAAACTTCTCTCGTTAAACATATATTAACTCACACAGGGGAGAAGCCATTTTCATGTCCAGAATGTAGGAAAGGTTTTACCCAGAAATCACATCTTGCTTCACATCTGAGAATCCACACAGTTAAAAATCCACTTTAGGGCTCGGACACACTCATCCGAGTTTGACTGAAGAGACTCTGAAAGGGCTGGAGCAGTGACCCTGAACGGCTTCTCCCTGTCTGGATGGGGCTGTCAGCTGATTGTGTTTTTGTGCAGCTCCAGACTCTCCGTCCAGAGAGGGAGAGGCCGTTCAGGGCAGGGCTGTGGATTCGGAGTCGGAGTTAGTTTTGGTTCGAGTCGGAGTCGGTAGAAATGTACCAACTCCGACTTCAGCTTTAAAAAAAAATGTATTAATATTTCATAATTGAACTTTGATATGAATTTTATAAATGTTACTCAAATATATATGTTCTATCAAACTATGAACAACAGTGCTAAGCAGTTCTGAAAGAGATAGAGATATTTCTTACTTCTTGTGTGTCACTGTTCTTCACTGCCCTTATCTAATCTTATACTTGGTTAACCTCATGCTGCCCCAACCCCCCTACTTACAATGTATGAAACTGAAATTGAAAATGTGTTGCAAATTCTTAGTAGTAAAGCTCCTCCTCTAGACTAGATCATACTAGGTTTGTGTCTTCCAAGCATCTCACAGCTGCCTGATACTCAGAAGAGAAAGACTGTAAGAAGTATTATCCTTTCAACAAACTTTGCATCAGTTAACTGTGAGTACATGAGGAATAATAACAGTATTACTGACCACTATATCAGTTGTACGACCTGGCAATAATTTTGTACAATTGTTTTTAGGAAAAACAATTGTCATTTGCATTGTGAATGCAGAATTAAAAACCTGAGAATGTCAAAGAAGCGTCACATTAAATCAGCTGTATTTGAACATTTCACCATCACTCAAGATAGAAAACATTATGCCTGTCAGTGTATGACAAATGATCCAGACGAAAACAAATGCTGTGAAGCCAAGATGAGTGCATATTCAGGAAAAGATAAAAATGCTACTACCAGAGCTTCTAATCTAAAGAGACATTTACAGCGCTTTCATTCAGAAGTACTGAAAGCAGTGGATGAGAAAGACTGCATCCAAACCAATGAACCAGTGCCCAGCTCTTCCAGTCAAACAAAGGAGCAGAGAACTTTGCAGCCATCAGTTGCAAGATATTTTGTCAGTGACAAAGTTACTGTGACAATGACAGTAGATACATTTAGTGTTTCTCTGGAGAGAGAGAGTATTAGAAAATTAGTAATTGAAGAAGCTTTTAAACAAAAGGAAGAACTTAAAAAAACTCTCAAGGGACGCTTTGTTTCTTAAAATGGATGCCTGAACACGTCACTGAGTGAACTATTTTGCCATCAATGTCCGATTTGTTTGTGACAAAAATGAAACAGTTTATCAATAATATTGATTGATTTTATATTTTGATAGACAGGTCATTTTTTAACACGATGTTACCAAATATGTGTTGTTTTATTTCAATAGTTTTATTTCTAATGTGACAAAATTTAACTTTTTTTATTTTTATAAAAACTTTTTTTTTTTACTCTTTTTCTCTATTTTACATGGCCACTTCAGCACTGCAGCGTCTGATCTCTCCTGCAGTACAGAGCCGTGATGATCCACAGCTCTGCACTGCAGAGATGATCACCTTCTGTGAATGATGCTGCACAGGCATCATTCACAGGAATTAAATGATGATAGTACCAGGGGTCATCATCTGATCCCACGCTGTAATGGCAGTACATCGATGCTCCGTGATCGCGTCACAAGGTCACCGATAGCGGTGGGGAGCAGCATGATGCACGCTTCTGTGCTTTAGAGTGTTTGACAGTGCAATCTAAGGGATTAATGGGAATGCGTGGATTGCTGATCCACACACACCCATTAGCTGTACATGTCAGTTGATGGGATCAGCCAATATGTACAGGGAATTATTATTATTTATTATTATAGCGCCATTAATTCCATGGCGCTTTACATATGAGGAGGGTATAATAGACAAGTTCAATAAACATGAACAATATAAGGCACACAGGTACAATAGGATAGAGGACGCTGTCCACGAGGGCTCACAAGCTACGAGGGGATGGGTGGGGAAACAGTAGGAGAGGGTTGAGTTGGTCATGCGGTGGTTTGGTTGACTGAAGCTCACTGCAGGTTGTAAGCTTGTCAGAAGAGGTGAGTCTTCAGGTTTCTTTTGAAGGTTTCCAGAGTAGGTGAGAGTCCAATATGTTTGGGCAGAGAGTTCCAGAGTATAGCGGATGCACGGGAGAAGTCTTGTATGCGGTTGTGGGAGGAGATAAGGGGGAGTAGAGGAGGAGATCATGAGTGGATGGCAGTTTGTGTGAGGGAACGTATCGGGAGACCATGTCGCAGATGTATGGAGGAGACAGATTGTGAATGGCTTGGTATGTCAGAGTAAGGGTTTTAAACCAGGACCTCTGAGAAATGGGGAGCCAGTGAAGGGTTTGGCAGAGAGGAGAGATCGGGGAATAGCGGGGAGACAGGTGGATAAGTAAGTTGGGCAGCAGAGTTTAGGATAGATTGGAGTGATGCAAGAGAGATGGGAGGCCAGTGAATAGGAAGTTAAAGTAGTCGAGGCAGGAAATGATGAGGGCATGGACGAGTGTTTTTGCTGTGTCAAGGTCATGGCATGAATGGATCTGGGAAATATTTTTTGAGTTGGAGTCGGCAGGAGGTGGCAAGGGCTTGGATATGTGGCTTGAAGGAGAGGGCAGAGTCGAGGATGACCCCGAGGCACTGAGCGTGGGAGACTGGGGAAAGTGAGCAGCCGTTGATGTTGATGGATAAATCAGGTGGGTTAGTGGGTTGGGGGAAAGATGATGAATTCTGTTTTGTCCATGCTCAGTTTGAGAAAGTGAGTGGTAAAGAAGGATGAGATAGCGGACAGACATTGTGGAATTTTGGATAGCAAGGAGGTGATGTCAGGTACAGAGATATAGATCTGGGTGTCATTGGCGTAGAGATGATACTGCAGACCAAGCGACTCAATGCAATGAAAGAAAAGAGACAGGAAGCGCTCCCATAGAGGAGAGCCGGTATGCTATGTTGGGGTGGTTTAGAGGTGTGTGCGGGGGGACTCTCACCTGTGCCGGTTGTGCCGCCTCCGCACAACCTCAGTGAGAGCTTCCACCAGGTTCTCCTTATGCCCGCACTGATCGACACTGCTCCTCCGCCTCCGTGTCAAGTGGGGTGGAATCAGATGATCCACGCGTCACAGGGCTCCTACGTCACCGCAGGTCCTATGGCTCAACACCGTCCTCTGTTGGGGATTTCTCCACAAACCGCAGCTCCGGCAACCACACACCCGGAGGGTGAGAGAGTTTTGCAATAAAGAAAGGGTTACTCAGTGGGAGCGCAGATTCACTTAGGAGATGGGTGGAAATCTGGTCTAAACAACTTTAATACCACAACACGTTTCCACAACGGATAGTCGTCTTCCTCAGGTAAATTTAGGTTAACTGTGACATGGACACATTATAAAGTTATCTTCACCAATCAGATTGCAGCAATTAGTGACATCATTTACTTAACCCTATCCTTTCAATTCCTCCTGATATGTGAAAGCGTTTAAGGTGAGGATAAAATACAAAGTAATATACATCAAAAATTCATTAAAATTCCATTAAAAATACAATTGATAATATTCACATTAAAAATACCATATATGTAAAAATACAAAGTGGATTTAAAATATGATATGGATAAAATCATATCGAAAAAAAAAAACACTTTTTTTTTTCTTTCTTCCCCCTCTTTTTTCTTTTCTTTTCCTCCTTTTTTCTGATCATCATAATGGGAGACCCAGACAATGGGGTTTAGGGCACTGCCCTCCGGAGGCCACACTAGGTACTACAAGTTTGTAGACACCGCCCCCTCCGCTTATAAACCCCTACCGCAGGGAATATCCTCAGTTTTAAACTTAGTGTGCTCGGAGGTACCACACGCTTTGCTTGCACATCACAGCATTCTCACAGCTTACGTGATGGCGTCTGAAGACAAGGTAGGTCCCGGTCGGGGATCTCCGGCGGTCTCCCTGTTCACCCTTGGGGAACACACAGGTCGAGGTACCGGAGGGCCTTGCGCCTGGACACATGGTGTTCTCCCGGTACGCTGCCGTGCTCCTTCCCATCCTCCCTTGGGGGGCTCTGAGAAGTGGGAGTCAGGAGCCTCGCACAGCTCCGCTCCGTCCGAGGCCTCCCTAAATGGTGCTTACAGACCGGACTGGAGCCAGCCCAGTCCGAGGCCTCCCTAAACGGTGCTTACAGACCGGACTGGCACTGAGGCGCGCTGCGTGTCTCCGGTGTGCCTGGGGGTAGTGTCTGACACTACTGTGTTCTGACACTCAGACCGCGCGCAACCCTCGGGTCCGCGGTTCTGGCGGTGTACCCTGTGCTGGGGTCACCATAGCTGACCGCCCTGTGTGTCGCAGGGGCTGCGGCTGCGGGCTACAGATTTTGTCTGGAGCCCTGGGTATAGTGTCGATACTATGCCTCCCGCGCTGCGGGCTCCAGCACCAGATTACTGACATGGCTGCTTGGAGAGATGGGGAGCAGCCCATGAGATGGGCGTGTGTGTGTGCTTCCCGCGTGTTTGTAGCGCCGCCCACGACTTGTCTGGCGGCGGCCACTCCTTTTCTGGTAGTCCACCAGGACAAGGTGGTGTTGCGTCCGCGGGCAGAATTTTTGCCAAAGGTGGTGTCCACTTTTCACTTGAACCAAGAGATTGTGCTCCCATCATTTTGTCCCGCTCCTGTTCATCAGGTTGAGCGCGACCTCCACACTCTGGATTTGGTAAGGGCTGTACGCATTTATGTGTCCAGGACTGCCTCCTTCCGGAGTTCGGACTCTTTGTTCATCCTTACGGCGGGTCGCTGTAAGGGGTCCGCGGCATCAAAATCGACCTTGGCCAGATGGATCAAGGCTCCCATTCAAGAGGCTTACCGTTCGGCGGGTATGCCTCTCCCGGTGGGCTTGAAGGCGCACTCGACCAGAGCCGTCGGTGCATCCTGGGCTTTGCGACATCGCGCTTCAGCTCTGCAAGTGTGTCAGGCGGCCACCTGGTCCAGCCTGCACACCTTCTCTAAGCACTATATGGTGCATGCCCATGCCTCTGCGGATGCAAGTTTGGGCAGGCGGGTCCTCCAGGCGGCGGTTGCCCACCTTTAAGGGGGACCGTGTATATCAACGTCTTTTGAGGAACTCTTCCCGCCCTGGGGTTTGCTTTAGGACATCCCCATTGTCTGGGTCTCCCATTATGATGATCAGAAAAAAGAGAATTTTGTTTACGTACCGTAAATTCTTTTTTCTTGAATCATCAATGGGAGACCCAGCACCCACCCAGTTGTTCCGTTGGATGTTTTTTGAATTGACCTGTTCCCAGTTGGGACAGTTTTTTTTCCGGGTTGTTGGACCGTCTGTGCACGGTTTCTTTCCCGATGTTTCGGGTGTGGTTTATGTTGTCTCCTCGCAGCTTATGGACCAAACTGAGGATATTCCCTGCGGTAGGGGTTTATAAGCGGAGGGGGCGGTGTCTACAAACTTGTAGTACCTAGTGTGGCCTCCGGAGGGCAGTGCCCTAAACCCCATTGTCTGGGTCTCCCATTGATGATTCAAGAAAAAAGAATTTACGGTACGTAAACAAAATTCTCTTTTTTTTTGTTTTCCCTTGGAATATTCAGATAAATTATGCAGCCTGTTCAGATCTAGGTCATACTCTGAAGGTTTATTTGCAAACATTATCTATCATCAGATTTAAACCTTCAGGGCTTAGCGTTGCTAATGTAAATATCCAATAGCTTTCTTTTCTGATCAGATCTCTAAACCGATTATATACACTCTCAGGGATCTGATCTATTATCAAAAGATTCAAGTATTTGGGATCCTTTGAATGTACCATACTGAAGTGTTTGGATACACTGTGCAAAGGATACCCACTACGTATGTTTGATCTATGTTTACTTAGCCTTGCATTCATTTGTTGGATTGTCCTTCCTATGTACTGGAGTGGATGTAAACAGCTATTTGAATTTTACTAGTGGACACCTACCCAAACGGCTAAAGAATATTCCATATGGCCAGTATTGGCGCATTCCAAAAAACTGCACCAATCAGAGGGATTTTGAGGAAGAAGCAGGCATCTTGAAAGACAGATTTGTTCATACCCCCCTCCCCCACAGGGACACACACACATACACACCCTATAGGGACACATGCACTCACCCCACAGGGAAACACACACACACCACGAAGAGACACACACAACACAGAGACACACCTTCCCCCCCCCACGGGGACACACACACACCCTATAGCTACACATGCACTCACCTCACAGGGACACACACACACACCACAAAGAGACACACACAACACAGAGACACTGAGCCACTGTCATTTGTATCATCCTCATTTAAACAGCTCTGATCTTTCTCTGAGTTTGTAGGGAGTTTTATTCCTTCTATATAAGAATTAGTTTATTCACCTGTGTAGTCAGGGGCGGAACTACACTGGTGCAGCTGCACCAGGGCCCCGACCGGTTGGGGGCCCCTTCAAGCCTGGAGGGGGGCCCCCAGCCGACCCCCGCAAGCCGCCGCCAGAGGAGAGGAGGGTCAGGCAAAGGAAGCAGAGAGCTTCCTGCTTCCCTTGCCTGATCCCGCCCCTCCTCTCCTCTGCTCCTCCGGCCCCTAGCAGACATCCGGCGCGGCTCCCAGGTAGGAGAGCATCGCGCCTGCGGCTCCCAGCGGCACCCCCCCCACCCCTTTCCGGGCCGCGCCGACGGCCAGCGGCACCCCTCCCCCCCGGGCCGCGCCGACGGCCAGTAGCCCCGCCCCCCCCGGTCATCTCCTGCACCAGGGCCCCCGGGGTGACGGTCCACCCCTGTGTGTAGTATAATTAAGATCTATAAAGTTCCTGAAAGAATTCTAAGAAGACATTTAGTATTTTCTTAGACTGTGTAACACTCACTCTATCTTTATTAGAGATGAGCGGTGTTCGATTCGAAATGTTGGTCAATCTCTAAATCGACCTGTATTGGGCGGTGTTCGAGTCATTCGGTGAATGCGAACAATTTGCTTCAAATTCGGCAGTTTGAGGTTATGTTCGATAACGGTTCGTTCACCAAAAGCGTAACTGGCTGTTCACAGTAATACTGTTATTGAATGTTAATATCCAGTTTCAGTGTATAGTGTGTGTGGGGGAAGTTTAGATCAGTGCTGCTGAAATAATGCCGATCTCCATTTTTTTTCTCCTAACCGCATATACAGTGGGGCGGTGCAGGCTGTCAGCCAATCACACACACAGCAAAGTGCATTTTTTGCACACAAGCAAGGGCATGTGTCATTGGCTGTGTATGTCACATGTCCACCACAACCTCAGTGCTGCAGTTGTGTGTCAGTCAGGCACCGCTACTGCTGCTGTGGGCGCTATAAAGTGTGACTTAGACAGATAGTGAGTTAATATCAAGTTAGATAGAAAGATAGGTTTAGGGAGTAGGGACTAGTTGGAATATCAGCCCTGTTGAGGGCTACTTCAATGAAGTAGTGACTAGTTGTATTTTCAGCCCTTTTGAGGGCTAGGTTAGAGCAGTTCCTAGCAGTTTTTGCCAGGCAGGTGTGTGCTACTGCTGTGCAAGTGTTTTTCACAGCATCTGGCCAAATCTAGCTCAGGCAATCCTTTTGGGCAGGTAGGGTAGCATTGCTGTGAAGAAAGCTACACCACCTGTCTTCAGTAGCCAATTTTTGACTGCAGCTAGCCCAGGCAATCCTTTTGGGCTAGTAGCAGTGTCTGGTAGTCAGCGGTGTAGCCCAGCTGTAAAATAAGCTACACTGCCTGTCTATCCAGTAGCCAATTTTTGACTGCAGCTAGCCCAGACAATCCTTTTGGGCTAGTAGCAGTGTCTGTTAGTCAGTGGTGTAGCCCAGCTGTAAAGTAAGCTATACCGCCTGTCTATCCAGTAGCAAATTTTTGACTTCAGCTAGCCCAGGCAATCCTTTTGGGCTAGTAGCAGTGTCTGTTAGTCAGTGGTGTAGCCCACTTGTGAACCAAGCTACACCGCCTGTCTATTTCATGCTAATTTTTAACTGCATCTAGCCCAGGTAATAGTTTGGGTCTACTAGCAGTGTCTGTTAGTCAGTGGTGTAGCTCACTTGTGAACCAAGCTACACCGCCTGTCTATTTCATACTAATTTTTAACTGCATCTAGCCCAGGTAATAGTTTGGGCCTAGTACCACTGTTTGGCCACTCAGCTCTGCTCGATTTGCATCCGAATTTTCTTTTTGCCAACAACTGCAGAGTTGCCTATTTGTTCACATACAAAACGAGTGGCAAAAGGCCTGCTGCTGGAGGAAAGGGGAATAGGCGTGGTGGAAAGGGAAAAAAGTTTGTGTCCGTGGGTTAGGTGGTAAAGCAACAGTAACATCTGCTGAAGAAAGAGAATCTTCCAGCCAAAGAAAGATGTCTACTTATTTCCATGGAAAATCTGATATGATCCCTTTTGTACGGACACGACCATCGCTACCAATTATAGATGAGGCACAAAAAGAGCAGGTGCTTGAATGGATCTCAAGTGCTCCATCAAGTCTCTCCTCCACCTCAACATCTCAAATACTCCAGTCTTCTGAGGTGTCGCCCCAATCGCACCTGCTTCCACCCAGCTCCCAAGTCTCCAGCCGCCCTACTGAGTATGGAGTAACACAGATGGTTGAGTCTGCAGAGCTGTTCAGTCACACTATAGCCTGGGAATCAGAGGTCTGCTCCAAAGCTAAGCACAAATGCCCAGAAGCTTTGTGAGTCGGATCCAGGTCCCGATGAAGAAAGCTGAGCATTATGTAGACCCTCCTTCTCAAACTGTAGCTCCTCTTGGTGGAGACAATGAGGAAGATGCTGATGAGACTCAGATACCTGATTGGAACGACAACTTGACTTTTCAGTCAGGGCAGCAAGAGGTTGTCTTTGAGGATGAGGGGTGTGGGAACACACAGAGTGATGATGAGGATGGAGATCCCACTTACCGTCACCCCACAGTCAGCCAGTCGATGAGGATAGCAGAGGAGGTGGAGGAGGATGATCGTGACGATGAGGTTAGGTTGCGCCTTCCTGGACAGAGACGGAGTACTGAAAGCACGTCAACAACAGCATCCTCAGCCACAACTCAGCCTCTGAGCAGAAGTCGTGGTGGCTCTGCAGGTCAGATGATCTTTAAGCCTGGGCCTTTTTTGACATCGCAAAGGATCACCCAAATCATGTCATCTGTAAGATTTGTCACCAATCTCTAAGTAAAGGCCAAAAACTCAATAGTTTGAGTACTTCATTCATGAACCGTCACATGGATATGAAGCACAAGTCGCAGTGGGAAGCTCACTGTGCTACAATGCGGGCTAGCGGGGCAGGCCAACCACCGTCTGCCCGATCAAGTGCATCCGTGTGCTCTTCAACCTCTGACTGTAGGGAGAGCAGTCACACATGCTTTTGAACGCAGACCTTCCACCTCTTTACCCGCAACAGGCAGCGTGCTTGGCAGGTCGTCAGTTGTTTTGCAAGTGGAAACACCTGCTGGTGTTGAGCTCTCTCAGACATCGAGAGCACCACCTTTGGATGAAGGCAACATTATATCTCAGCCTGCACCTTCCTCACAGACCAGCAGTTTCCTGGGGACACCCTACTCAACCCCGTCTCAGCACAGCAGCCAGCCCTCGGTCCCTCAGATGTGGACAAGTAAAAGACCATTTCCTCCTAGCCATAACAAAGCTAAGAGGTTGACTTTCACCATCTGCAAGCTGTTGGCTACAGAAATGCTGCCTTTCCGGCTGGTGAACACAGAGGATTTTCGACACCTTATGTCTGTCGCAGTGTCCCAGTACCAGATGCCCAGTCGCCACTACTTCTCCAAGAAAGCTGTGCCTGCGCTACACCAGCATGTCACACACAACATCACCGCTTCCTTGAGAAACTGTGTGTGTGACAGGGTGCATTTCACCACAGACACTTGGACCAGTAAACATGGACAGGGGCATTACATGTCGCTGACTGGGCACTGGGTAACTATGGTGAGAGCTGGAGAAAGGTCTGCTTTACAAGTCTTGCCATCCCCACGAGTTGTGCGTCAATCCTCTGTATGTAGAAGTTCTTCCACTGCTTCTGCCTCCTTAACCTCGTCTCAGTCCTCCACCTCCGCCCAAAGCCTGTCGGTAATGCCACCCGCGTTGTAACTGCGCACATGGAATCCTGCAAACTCCTTACTATGCTGACAGCAGGGCTCAACAGCATCAGGCGGTATTTACCTTGAAATGTCTGGGAAATGTGAGTCACACAGCTGAGGAATTGTGGTTATCTCTGGTGACCGAATTTCATCAATGGTTGTCCCCATTCAACCTGCAGCCAGGGAAGGCCGTGTGGAGCAATGCTGCAAACCTGGGTGCGGCCCTTCGCCGGGGCAATGTGACACACGTGTCTTGTATGGCTCACGTCTTGAACCTGGTTTTCCAGCAATTTTTAACCCACTATCTCGGCCTAGATGGGCTTCTGCAGAGGGCACGGTCGCTGTCTGCTCACTTCCGCCATTCGCATCCCGCAGCTTAACGACTTGCATTGCTCCAGAAGTCTTTTGGCCTGCCGGTTCACCGTTTGAAATGCGATGTGCTGAGACGCTGGAATTCGACTCTGCACATGTTGCAGCGACTGTGGTTGCAGCGACTGTGGCAGCACCGCTGAGCCCTGGTGCAATACATTATGACGTATAGCTTGAGCCAACGAGATCCAGAGGTGGGGCAGATCACGCTGCAGGAGTGGTCTCATATCAAGGACCTATGCACCCTTCTGCACAGTTTTGAAATGGCGACGATGCCATTATCAGCATGACTATTCCGGTTATCTACATGCTGGAGCACACTCTAAACAGTATTCGGAGTCAGGGTTGCCACACTCTTAGATCCCCGATATAAGAAAAGATTTGGCGAAAAAATTCCTGCCATAGAAAGGGACGCACGCATGCAGGAATATCAGCAGAAGCTGTTACAGAATCTTAGATCTGCTTTTCCACAAAACACCAGTGGTGCACAGAGTGAATCTCACAGGAGTATCTCCAAGTGAACATCGATGCCATGACTGGGGAACTGGAGCCTTGATCATTTTGGGCTTCCAATCTGGAAAAATGGCCTGAGCTCGCCCTCACGCCTTGGAGATATTGTCATGCCCTGCAGCCAGCATTCTCTCAGAACGTGTATTCAGCGCTGCTGGTGGTGTGCTGACAGATAAGCGCACGCGTCTGTCCAGTGACAATGTGGACAGACTAACGTTCATCAGGATGAATAAGTCATGGATCCGCAAGGACTTTTCTACTCCTGTGTCATCCTGGGGAAACTCAAGGCCCCGTTACACGACTCAACATCGTTCAAAAGTGACGTTTTTATCGATGTTGAAATGACATCATTAGTGAGCTGTTGCATGTAAACGAACGATTCAACAACGATAATTAGTCAAGTTGAAGTTGACAGGTTTATGAACATGTTCCAAAACCTGACAACTTCAACTCAACCAACCTGCTGCCTGTGTGACACCGCGAAACGATGTCATGGACGACTTCGCCCATTCACAGTAATGAGCAGGGATCATTTGCGGGTTTTGTGAACGATCCCTGCTCACAACATCGTTGGTGAGTTGTTCATGATATCTACACGTGTGACAGCTCACCAGCGATGTTGGAATGCTGCCAAAAATAGGGCGTATCCATGAGATCGCCACCGACATCGTAGCTAAGTCGTGCAGTGTAACGGTACCTTAAAGGCTTGTGGATTTTTTAATGTGCTTCATGAAAGTAACCATTTTAAGTTTGCAACTGTGGGGCAATTGATGCCACTTAAGTGGTGTCTGTGCCCAAATTTTTGGAAAAAATGGAGACTCTTGTCGGAGTCCCCTTGCTGGGTTTTACATGATTTTAGAAGGGCGTGACATGCCTATATCTGTGTCTTCTCCTCCTTTTACTCATCCAGCTCTTTTCTTTTCACATTTTTATATGTACTTGTCACTTTTCCATGTGTTTGTTGTGTCTTCTGAGTAGTTTGTCACCTTTTGGACACCTTAGAAGGTGTTTTCTGTGTGTTTGTATGTGTTTGTGTTTGCCTGCCATTGTTTTCAATGGTGTTCGACAAACATTCGAAGAACACCCCCCCCAATTCAACAAATCGAATCGAATTCGAACAGTAGGGTTGTGGCTCATCTCTAGTCTTTATCCTTGATAGCTATTACAAATGAATTCCCTGTTTGGTCCTTTACAATGAAGGCTAGTAAGTAATCCCGCCTTCTCACCTTCCTCCTCAGGGTGGAGGCCATGTGAGTCACGGAAGTGCAATGCGAGAAAAACTTGCATTGCACTCGGACCAGTATAATTAAATGATTCTGGTCATATCAGTGCGTTTTCCACGTACTGAACTTGCATTGCGAGTGAAATATGAGTTCAATTGCAGCATGCTGCGATTGAACGCGATTTCCTCACGAGAGTGCCCATTGTAAGTATATGGATGTGAGAAAATTTCGCACCCATACAGCACACTGTGCAATAGTCTCACGCGTGTGCTATCTTACAATGTCGGCAAACACCGCTGTTGTCAAAGCAGCAGTGTTGGGAATTGCTGGGTTGAAACTCACCAAAAAATCAGCCAGGTAAATATCCATTGCAACCAGCAGGAGGCTGCCAGCTCCACCAGGAGGTAACACAGATGTCTGAATACCGGTGCGCAATCCCCTGCAACCCAGGCATGGCGGCGGCTGTGGCGCCTGCGTCCGGCCATGCCAACTAGGAGGAGACTGGTGGTATCTATAGGCACCAGGTCTGAATGACTGGCTGATGATTAAGGAGGCTAGTTCCTCCGAAACACGTCCAGCAGCACCTCCTGTGCGCTATCATATTTTTATAATAAAAGGATTATAAAGCATGCCACTGGATCGTCCATACATTTCTTTATGACTATTGAGGTGGACGCCAACCACTAGATCCAGTGGAGGAGCCTCGTGAGTATACTGGCTGCAGGTCTCCCCTCCCCCCCCCCCTTTTCCTGCAATTAGTAACTGCAGAGGTATAATGTTGCAGAGTTTGGAGATAAGTAGCTTCTGCTCACCTCTAGATGGTTTTTTGTGCATAGCACATAGGTCTTCTTTGTGACTAGTCGATGAGTTCGGTCTCATCTGGTGTGCGGCTCGCCTTCGGATTGATCAAGTTTCTGTGTTCAGAACCTGTCAGCAGATACTTCCAAATGAGGATATCCAGACAAGGATTTGCGGCACTCCTAGCAAGAAGACCAAGAGCTGTTCCACTCAGATGCTTTATTTTTGGATCACAATCAATATTTGTGCAGGGTGCAACGCATTTTGGCTATGAAATATTCATATTAGCCTTCATCAAGTACAGTGGCGCACCCAGAAATTTCCCAAGGTAGGGGTCCAAGAAACACACACCGGCCCTGAAAGGGGGGTGTCACCCCCCAGCAGGGTTCCGAGGGGCAAAGCACTGCCTGTCCTGGCTGGCTGCAGCCTGTACTGACTTTCTCCAGCCCTCCACACTAAAGTATGAGGCGGTGCTGGGTGCCGATGCGGTAATAATAATACGGGGCGGGCGGCGGTGGGCCCCCCCAGCTTCTCAGGGCCGTCCAAAGGGGGGGTCCAGACACGTAGGTCCCCCCCCTTGGGTGCGCCACTGATCAGGTACATATAATACACATATGTACCTGACAAATGCTAATATGAATATTTCATAGCCGAAATGCGTTGCACCCTGCACAAATATTGATTGTGATCCAAAAATAAAGCATCCGAGTGGAACATCTCTTGGTCTTCTTACTGGGAGCGCCACAAATCCTTGTCCGGATATCCTCATTCAGAAGTCTCTTCAAGTATTTTGATATATGCTAACTGGTCCATGATACCTGGTAAGCAGTAACTAGCCTGGCACTATAGCAAGAGAAACATGCCCATTTCATGATGCTTGCACCACCATGCTTCACTGTATTCAGAGTGTACTGTGGCTTGAATTCAGAGTTTGGGGGTCGTCTGATGAACTGTCTGCCGCCCTTAGCCCAAAAGAACAACTTTACTTTCATCAGTGCACAAAATGTTTCTCCATTTCCCTTTAGGCCAGTTGATGTGTTCTTGCTTCAGTACACATTTTTTATTTAAGAGTGGGACTTTGCGGGGACTTCTTGCTAATAGATTATCTTCACACCAGTGTCTTCTAACTGTCACAGTCCTCATAGGTAACTTGAGACGTCTTTGATCATCCTGGAGCTGATCATTGGATGAGACTTTTCCATTCTGGCTATTCTTCAATCCATTCGATTGGTAGTCTTCCTTTTTCATCCACGTCTCTCTGGTTTTGCGTTCATTTTAAGATTGACCAGAGTCTAAAAAAAGAAGAGGACACTCGTCAGACGAAAACAGACCTGGTGAGCCCGTACCACCTCCTCAGATGGTGCAAAGAACACCAGAGACCTAGAAAAAAAATACAGAGAGTACAGAAATGTGCTGTAAAGCAGAAGAGGGAAAAGGGCGAAGAGACACCCAAAATAAATAAATATGTGGGAGATCCCCAGATGACAGACCCGGCAAGCCATCACAAATGGAGAGAGGGGGAGGGGGTTTTGGAGGAATTATACTCATCTATCTGACATCATCGGATGCCAGCAGTATCACCCCTAGGATCACCGCCTCACCACACCGACCCCGAGAGTAACATCACCGCCTCCCCACACCGACCCCGAGAGTAACATCTGACGCACACCAGGGGCCAGGGTTACTCCCGGTTTATACAGGCGATTCTTCTCCTTCCTTGTCACGGGTGGACCGCGCCTGCCGGTAGTGGGGCCCGGTGTAGTGCAGATCAAAATTGAGGACGTCTTACGGGAACAGATTAAAGGGGGGTTTAATTTGTTTTCTTCGTGACGCCACCTATGAGTAGATTCGGTAAGGGCTACCGACGCTGCGGAACCTCCCGGGGTGATGGACAGCAGCAAGATGTTACGCTCCCCACAGGCTGAGCGGTGATCCCCGGGGGCTGGAGCTGCTCAAGATGTTGTGCGGCAGCTGCGGTTACCTTTAGTTCATGACGGACAGTTCATAAGGAGACACGGACACAGTTAGTCTCTGCAACGGTTCTTTACTGTAACCAGCAGGCAGTACATGGCTTACAGTGGTTGAGTAGAAGACCGGGTGGACTCAGCAGTGATAGTGCTCCTCAGAGATCCGCAGTGTACCTCCTTAGCTTCTCTTGCCAGCGTCGCCCAGGAATACCAGGTTGGGTACGGGGAGGCTGCTTCAATGCCCTATCCATGATGTACGTTCTGGATTCTTTGGGGAGCCTTGGGTCCCTCGGTGGGTACACCGCTGGTTAGACGACTGGAAACTGGCTGGTGGTGGGGTGCTCCTATAAAGCTGCTCCTCCACGGGGCTGGTTCGCGTGGCAGAGGTGAACTGCTGCCAGCTTCGGTACCAGTGAACCGGCTGTAAGTTGCGGGCACGGGAGTCTTTTGGGAACCCGTGTAGATATGCCCATTCCCGGTGGTTAAGGCCTCAGGTGCTGACACCCGACCGGTGACGGCCCAGGGGCCCGCACGGAGTGCGGAGCCCCCGCTCCTCTCCAAGTTCTGTGTTCTAGGCTCTAGATTCCAGACTCTGACTGTCTAGATTATTGTGTTCTACTTCACTACCCTAACACTCCACCCACCAGGACCTATGATTGGTCCCCTGTTCTAGGTGTTGTATGTTGGGTTGGATCTCTGAGTTAACCATTGCACTGCTTTGTCTAGAGAATATTGCGGCTGCAATACTCCCTTGTGACGCACTCGTTGCGGGGCGCCACACTCCCCCTTGGTTAAATCAGCTTGTCCCCAAGCGTCAAACTACTCACATTACAGAGGTTTTTACATTTTTATACATATATATGACACACTTTTATTAAAATAGAAAACAGGTAAAGGTATGCTTTGGTGATATAAGCAAAGAAACAGGTAATCACTTTGTGCGGACCCGGCGGGCGGTCGGCTGTACTTTAACTAGAGTCCAGGCTGTAGCCGCAAGATCACACGGTCAGTGATTAACGGTAACAGAGTCATTGATGAAGTTCAAGTTTTAAAGTCACTGGCTCTGAGGGTGATGGCGTACCCGGATAGCAAACCACCCATCTGCACAAGCATAGCGCTCGTAGGTGATAATATCGCCTCGGTATAGGTCGCGATCGGGATGTCCTCTTGGCAAGTTTGACTCAACGTCCCGGCGCCCCACAAACACCTCCTCATTCAAACCCACCTCCCAAGCGAACCCCCACCCGGTATGTAAGTTAAAGGTGGAAATTCTACCTTCACGGCGGAGTTCATCAGGCAGCGGCGGCTGGCGGCGAGCCTCGGCACGGGCCTCCATGTTGGCGCGTTCTCGGGCTTGCCACTCCTCTCGTCGTCTCTGGCGTACATCTCCGTCGTTACGGCTCGGGGTGTAAAGATGAGTAATGGAGCTGGTGGTTTGGCGGGAAGCTTGAACTTGGCGGGCTGTCTGTATCGGAACCCGGTGGAACGGCACAGGGGAAGGTGTCGGCAGTGCACCCGACCAGTGTACCCGAGCTGTGTGCCCGGAAGGAAGTTCTTTGCTGTCTCCCCAAGCGAACCCGGTGTCGAAATCCTCAGCGGTGCTGTGGGTCTCGTCGTCATCCTCTCCGACCTCTTCCTCGATGACTACATCAGGCTGCTCGATGATGAAAGACGTTAAAGCTTGTTCCGTTGTACAACGGGGCGGTGGTGCTGCGGATCCTTCCGTAGGGACGTCCTGCAGGGCTTCCAGGCTGCCTGCCTCTTCATCTGTTTCCGCAGGTAGAGGTGTTTCAATCCCGGTTACCGGTAGGCCTCGGCAATGGCAAGGGAAGCCTCCGGTACGGGGACAAAACAGGCGACTGTCTCTGTAGTGGTGAAACATGTCGCGGGTTCCTCAGTGGGAACCTGGTAGAGATCGAGTTCTTCCATGGAGCGTGTTATGAGCTCCGGCTCAAGAACGGAATCGGTTGCGATGTTGGTCGCTGGAACGGGTCGAGTTGCGGCCTCCACCGGAATGACACAGTCTATTGGCTCAGGTGACGGAGCAGGACAGGTGGTAGGCGAGGGTGAGGCGGTCGAGAAGCTGGTGACGTCGTCTGGGCTTGGAGAAGCTGCACCCGGTCGGCTCTGCTGCATCGCATGGTGTAGTCGTCTGCCTAGGGTTGCGCTCCAGCTACGGATCGTCCATTCCACTGTCTCTAGTAACCGCACCCGGAGGTCTTGTAGAGCCTCTAGCCAGAAGTCGGGGCTGCCATCTATGGTAAGGGCAGGATCCGGACCCGGTTGGCTGATGGCTGCTCTGGCCTCCGCCTCGACCTCCCGCATCAGGTCTTGGAGTCTCATGCTGGCCATTCTTCTTTGGAGGGAAACCACACCCGATCAACCGGTAAGACGTTCTGGTTGAGCTGGTCAGGAATTCCGTCTGTGTGTCTATGTATGACACTCCCATCTCCTCTGGGCTTTTGTAGTCCAATCGTGGGAAAAGTCTTTGGGGTCCGCCCCCATGGTTGATTCGAGCAATCAGGGCGGACAAAGAGTTTGGCGCCTTTTGTCTTTAGCCCTCCCACAGTGAGGGGGGGGTTGACTCACTCCTGGGCTTCACGTGGCGGCTTCTTGTGGCGGGAACGCCATCTTGGGCGCCATCTTGACCCAATGGTGTAAAGGCGGGAAAGTTCTTTTAGGGACGAACAAAGTCCAATTGTAGACAATAAAGTCCAGTTTAAGCACAATATACCCGTTGGGTAACGGGCCTGCTCGTATCCTGTTCGTGACGCCATTTTCTGACGCACACCAGGGGCCAGGGTTACTCCCGGTTTATACAGGCGATTCTTCTCCTTCCTTGTCACGGGTGGACCGCGCCTGCCGGTAGTGGGGCCCGGTGTAGTGCAGATCAAAATTGAGGACGTCTTACGGGAACAGATTAAAGGGGGGTTTAATTTGTTTTCTTCGTGACGCCACCTATGAGTAGATTCGGTAAGGGCTACCGACGCTGCGGAACCTCCCGGGGTGATGGACAGCAGCAAGATGTTACGCTCCCCACAGGCTGAGCGGTGATCCCCGGGGGCTGGAGCTGCTCAAGATGTTGTGCGGCAGCTGCGGTTACCTTTAGTTCATGACGGACAGTTCATAAGGAGACACGGACACAGTTAGTCTCTGCAACGGTTCTTTACTGTAACCAGCAGGCAGTACATGGCTTACAGTGGTTGAGTAGAAGACCGGGTGGACTCAGCAGTGATAGTGCTCCTCAGAGATCCGCAGTGTACCTCCTTTCTACCTCCTTAGCTTCTCTTGCCAGCGTCGCCCAGGAATACCAGGTCGGGTACGGGGAGGCTGCTTCAATGCCCTATCCATGATGTACGTTCTGGATTCTTTGGGGAGCCTTGGGTCCCTCGGTGGGTACACCGCTGGTTAGACGACTGGAAACTGGCTGGTGGTGGGGTGCTCCTATAAAGCTGCTCCTCCACGGGGCTGGTTCGCGTGGCAGAGGTGAACTGCTGCCAGCTTCGGTACCAGTGAACCGGCTGTAAGTTGTGGGCACGGGAGTCTTTTGGGAACCCGTGTAGATATGCCCATTCCCGGTGGTTAAGGCCTCAGGTGCTGACACCCGACCGGTGACGGCCCAGGGGCCCGCACGGAGTGCGGAGCCCCCGCTCCTCTCCAAGTTCTGTGTTCTAGGCTCTAGATTCCAGACTCTGACTGTCTAGATTATTGTGTTCTACTTCACTACCCTAACACTCCACCCACCAGGACCTATGATTGGTCCCCTGTTCTAGGTGTTGTATGTTGGGTTGGATCTCTGAGTTAACCATTGCACTGCTTTGTCTAGAGAATATTGCGGCTGCAATACTCCCTTGTGACGCACTCGTTGCGGGGCGCCACACATCACCGCCTCCCCACACCGACCCCGAGAGTAACATCACCGCCTCCCCACACCGACCCCGAGAATAACATCACCGCCTCCCCACACCGACCCCGAGAGTAACATCACCACCTCCCCACACCGACCCCGAGAATAACATCACCGCCTCCCACACCGACCCGAGAGTAACATCACCGCCTCCCCACACCGACCCCGAGAATAACATCACTGCCTCCCCACACCGACCCCGAGAGTAACATCACCGCCTCCCCACACCGACCCGAGAGTAACATCACCGCCTCCCCACACCGACCCGAGAGTAACATCACCGCCTCCCCACACCGACTCCAAGAGTAACATCACCGCCTCCCCACACCGACTCCGAGAGTACATCACGCCTCCCACACCGACCCGAGAGTAACATCACCGCCTCCCCACACCGACCCCGAGAGTAACATCACCGCCTCCCCACACCGACCCCGAGAGTAACATCACCGCCTCCCCACACCGACCCTGAGAGTAACATCACCACCTCCCCACACCGACGCTGTGAGTAACATTACCATAACAACCAGCACAGGCGAGTCCTGCATACACTGAGGAGCTGATCATGTGACCCCTGACTCCTCCCCTCCATGTGACATCATCACAGGTCCTGTAAGCACAGAGCATTTCATCTTCCCCCATTCAGGTCTCTACAATATCGGATCCTCTCACATCTTCTATAGAAGAGAATTCTCCTGATTGACCATCAAGGATGGATCTGGACAGGGACAAGATGGCGGAGAGGATCTTCCACCTCACCCTAGAGATCCTCTTCCTTGTTACTGGAGAGGTGAGAGATTGTGATGACAATGTCACATGACATCATTCTTATCTATGGACAGAATAACAGATGACAGAACTGGAGAGGTGAGGACTCTGGAAATGGCTGGAGACTGGAGATTTATTAATGTGTCTCTCCATAACCAGGATTACACAGTAGTGAAGAGCTCTAGTGATCTGTGCTGTCAGGACCCTGTGTCTGAGGGAAGAGCCCTGAGCCCAATCACGGGGCCTCCACCTCACCCCTGATACATGAGGACATCAATGACCAGAAGATCCTACAACTCACCTACAAGATGATTGAGCTGCTGACTGGAGAGGTGACACTGCTGGGAATGCTGGGACATTATATAGTCATGGCCAAAAGTTTTGAGAATGATACAAATATTAATTTTTACAAAGTCTACTGCTTCAGTTTTTCTAATGGCAATTTGCATATACTCCAGAATGTCATAGAGTGATCAGCTTAACAGCAATTACTTGCAAAGTCAATATTTGCCTAGAAAATGAACTTCAACCCCCAAAACACATTTCAACATCATTGCAGTCCTGCCTTAAAAGGAGCAGCTAACATCGTTTTAGTGATTGTTCCATTAACACAGATGTGGGTGTTGATGAGGACAGGGCTGGCGAACAATCAGTCATGATTAAGTAAGAATGACACCACTGGACACTTTAAAAGGAGGCTGGTGCTTGGTATCATTGTTTCTCTTCAGTTAACTATGGTTATCTCTAAAGAAACATGTGCAGCCATCATTGCACTGCACAAAAATGGCCTAACAGGGAAGAGTATCGCAGCTAGAAAGATTGCACCTCAGTCAACAATCTATCGCATCATCAAGAACTTCAAGGAGAGAGCTTCCATTGTTGACAAAAAGGCTCCAGGGCGCCCAAAAAATACCAGCAAGCACCAGGACCGTATATTAAAACTGTTTCAGCTGCAGGATCGGACTACCAGCAGTGCTGAGCTTGCTCAGGAATGGCAGCAGGCTGGTGTGAGTGCTTCTGCACGCACTGTGAGGCAGAGACTCTTTGAGCAAGGCCTGGTTTCAAGGAGGGCAGCAAAGAAGCCACTTCTCTCCAGAAAAAACATCAGGGACCGACTGATATTCTGCAAAAAGGTATAGGGAGTGGACTGCTGAAGACTGGGGGAAAGGTACAGGGAGTGGACTGCTGAGGACTGGGGTAAAGGTACAGGGAAGTGGACTGCTAAGGACTGGGGGAAAGTCATTTTCTCTGATGAATCACCTTTTTGATTGTTTGGGACATCTGGAAAACAGCTTATTCGGAGAAGAGGAGGTGAGCGCTACCACCAGTCTTGTCTCATGCCAACTGTAAAGCATCCTGAAACCATTCATGTGTGGGGTTGCTTCTCAGCCAAGGGAATCGGCTCACTCACAGTCTTGCCTAAAAACACAGCCATGAATGGTACCAGAATGTCCTCCAAGAGCAACTTCTCCCAACCGTCCAAGAGCAGTTTGGCGCCCAACAATGCCTTTTCCAGCATGATGGAGCACCTTGCCATAAAGCAAAGGGGATAACTAAATGGCTCAGGGAACAAAACATAGAGATTTTGGGTCCATGGCCTGGAAACTCCAAAGATCTTAATCCCATTGAGAACTTGTGGTCAATCATCAAGAGATGGGTGGACAAACAAAAACCAACAAATTCTGGCAACATGCAAGCATTGATTATGCAAGAATGGACGGCGATCAGTCAGGATTTGGTCCAGAAGTTGATTGAGAGCAGCCAGGGAGAATTGCAGAGTCCTGAAGAAGAAGGGTCAACACTGCAAATATTGACTTGCTGCATTAACTCATTCTAACTGTCAATATAACCTTTTGGTATCATAATATGATTGCAATTATATTTCTGTATGTGATAGAAACATCAGACAAACACAAATAAAAACCAGAGGGAGCAGATCATGGGAAAATATCATTTTGGTGTCATTCTCAAAACTTTTGGCCATGACTGTACTGTAACACTATGAAGGGATCGGGGGATGATGACAATGGTATCATTGTATGTGTCAGGTTCCTATAAGGTGTCAGGACATCACCGTCTATTTCTCCATGGAGGAGTGGGAGTATTTAGAAGGACACAAAGATCTGTACAAGGACATAGTCATGATGGAGGTTTCCCGGCCGCCCCTCACATCATCAGGTAATAGACAGGACTAAATACACACGGCCTATAATGATCTGTATGTAAAGAATGAATTCAGTCCTGTATGTGTCTCCTCCAGGTCTATCCAGTAAGAGGACAACACCAGAGAGATGTCCCCGTCCTCTTCTCCCACAGGACTGTAAACAAGAAGATCCCGATGTTCCTCCGGATCATCAGGTAGATGGAGAGAAGGTGTGATGAGATCTCCCTATGATGTGTAGACGGCTGTGAAGGTCTTGTGCTCAGTCTTGTTTTATCCTCCAGTATTATATGTTTTATACTTGTGTAATGAGAACAGTGGAGATGGCAGATTACAGCTGATCATAGATGGGACTTCTCCATCTGTCTGTGACTTTTACAATCTTTGTTTCAGGGTGAAGATCTGCCCCATATTAATACTACAGAGACATATGTGAGGGGTGATGATGATCTGCCCCATATTAATACTACAGAGACATATGTGAGGGGTGATGATGATCTGCCCCATATTAATACTACAGAGACATATGTGAGGGGTGATGATGATCTGCCCCATATTAATACTACAGAGACATATGTGAGGGGTGATGATGATCTCCCCATATTAATACTACAGAGACATATGTGAGGGGTGATGATGATCTGCCCCATATTAATACTACAGAGACATATGTGAGGGGTGATGATGATCTTACAGATGACAGCGCAGGTGAGCAGTTTCCTCTATAGTTACTTATTCACCGGTTGATACAATTACATGTTCCATGTTAGATTTTGTAGGCTTTGCCTCACAAGTTTAGTCCTTATCAGTCTATTAAGCAGTTGGTGCAGGTCTCAGGACCTGGACAGCCACTGATCTGTTGGCATTTAAAGAGGATCTTCGTAATCTTATTCAGCTTAAATTGTATATATCACTAAAAAGGAGCACAGAGGCTGATTACTGCTATTGCTGTCTCCACTGTATTGTAGAGATATGGACTATATTAATTTTTAGGATGGCTGATACACAAATTTCCCCTTCAATGAAAGGAGCAATAACATAGATTCCTCTGTTGGAGGTGAGGGGGTGTTACTTTTCTTCTCTAAGACACTGTGCAATCATAGGAAGGCAAAGTCAGAGAAGGGAAAAAGAAAACCCCACAGAGAATGTCATTACAGACATTTTTTGTCTTACTCTTGGTGTGAACTCTTCCTCCTCGTTGCCTCCTGTGATTCCAGATCTGGAGAGGAGGAGATCTGCAGTGTGGAGCCTGGAGCAGTGAAGATCATGGTGTGAGCAGCATTGTCACATACAGCGCTCTGGATTCCTTTCAATCTCCTATTTATTGTCCCCTGTAGCAGGTCCAGAGTGTTTTATATGACAATCTCTGCCTCCACAATGATCTCCAGTGCTCTGGACACAGGGTGTGTTTATACCTTTTTTACCAGTGTACAGTAATTTTCTTTCCTGCAATGAACAGAACATTATGCCAAATAAAGAAGCCGTGCCTACGTTTAAGCAGTGAAAAATAACTTTTTTAGGGGGCAGCTGTCTATTGTTATGTTACATGTTTCTCCTGTGCAGGGTAGACATCACTTCCAGGAGGAGGACATTAGGAGCTGTGAAGAAGCAATGGCTCCTTTTAGCAGTCCAATAATGATCCCTTTTTAGAGTCCTTCTTTGCTATATTTACCTCATGCAGGGCAGGATTCCTTCTCAGGAGCAGCACAGTATGACGTATAATGGACAGACAATACATTTCTGGTTGTGTAGGTGCATTAGCAGCAATACAATATAAAACATACAGTATTTTTCATTTTATAAGACGTACTGGATTATAAGACGCACCCCCATATTGGGTGAAGTAAAAGAGAAAAAAAATAATTTTTAATGTTAAATGGGGTCCTTATAATGCCAGGGTCCATCTTGCAAACATATACAACCCTTGGCAAAAATTATGGAATCACCTGGCTCGGAGGATGTCCATTCAGTTGTTTAAATTTTGTAGAAAAAAAGCAGATCACAGACATGGCACAAAACTGAAGTCATTTCAAATGGCAACTCACTGCCTTAAAGAAACACTAAAAGAAATCTTGAAAAAAAAATTGCTAGGCAGTCACGGTTACATTTTTAGACCAAGCAGGGGGAAAAATTATGGAATCACTCAATTCTGAGGAAAAAATTATGCAATCACCCTGTAAATTTGCATTCCCAAAACTAACACCTGCATCAAATAAGATGTTCTCATTAGTCTGCATCTAAAAAGGAGTGATCGCAACTTGGAGAGCTGTTGCACCAAGTGGACTGACATTAATCATGGCTCCAACATGAGAGATGTCGATTGAAACAAAGGAGGGGATTATCAAACTCTTAAAAAAGGGTAAATCAACATGCAATGTTGCAAAAGATGTTGGTTGTTCACAGTCAGCTGTGTCTAAAATCTGGTCCAAATACAAACAATATGGGAAGGATGTTAAAGGGAAACATACTGGTTGACCAAGAAAGACATCAAAGCGTTGAGACCGAAAACTGATAGCAATATGTGTCCAAAACAGGAAATGCACAATGAAACAAATGAGGAACGAATGGGAGGAAACTGGAGTCAATGTCTGTGACAGAATTGTAAGAAACCACCTAAAGGAAATGGGATTTACATACAGAAAAGCTAAACAAAAGCCATCATTAACATCTAAACAGAAATAAAACAAGGTTACAATGGGCTAAGGAAAAGCAATAGTGGACTGTGGATGACTGGATGAAAGTCATAATCAGTGATGAATTGTGAATCTGCATTGGGTAAGGTGATGATGCTAGAACTTTTGTTTGGTTTCGTTCCAATGATATTTATAAAGATGACTACCTAAAGAGAACATGCAAATTTCCACAGTCATTGATGATATGGGGCTGCATGTCAGGTAAAGGCACTGGGGAGATGGCTGTCATTACATCTTCAATAAATACCGAAGTTTACATTGATATTTTGGACAGTTTTCTTATCCCATCAATTGAAAGGATGTTTGGGGATGATGAAATCATTTATCAAGATGATAATGCATCCTGCCATAGAGCAAAAACTGTGAAAGCATTCCTTGAAAGAAGACACATAAGGTCAATGTTATGGCCTGAAAATAGACCAGATCTTAATCCAATTGAAAATCTTTAGTGGAAGTTGCAGAAAATGGTCCATGACAAGGTTCCAACCTGCAAGGCTCATCTGGCAACAGAAATCAGAGAAAGTTGGAGCCAGATTGATGATGAGTACTGTTTGTCACTCATTAAGTCTATGCCTCAGAGACTGCAAGCTGTTATTAAAGCCAGAGGTGGTGCAACAAAATACTAGTGATGTATTTGAGTGTTGTTTTGTTTGTTTGTTTGTCATGATTCCATCATTTTTTTCTCAGAATTGAGTGATTCCATAATTTTTCCCCCTGCTTGGTCTATTCTTTTTTTTCAACATTTCTTTTAGTGATTCTTCAAGGCAGAGATTTGCCATTTGAAATGACTTTAGTTTTGTGCCATGTCTGTGATCTGCTTTTTTCTACGAAATTAAACAACTGAATGGACATCCACCGAGCCTGGTGATTCCATAATTTTTGCCAGGGGTCGTAAATGTCCCTCATGCTGAATATATATATTTATATACAGGATATATAACCCCCATTCTTGTACATAGCCCCCTCATCCTGGTGCATGGTCCCTTTTTCTGGGATATAGCCCCCCATCCTCGATATGGCCCCCTTATTCTGGATATGATCTCCTTATATTGGATATAGCCCCCTTCTGCTGGCACATAGCCCCCCTGTGATGGCACATAGTCCTCTTGTGATGGAACATAGTCCCCCTGTGCTGGATATGACCTCCCCATCACTCTGTATGGCCCCCATGCTGTTGCCCACACTAAAATAACAAATGCTTTGAACTTACTGACACAGTAGAGTGACATCATTACTGCGCACCCTGATCACATGACAGGATGGCCTGGGGACGCAAGAGGACTCAGGAAGTGCGGCAAGCAAGGAGGAGGACAGCGCCAGAGAGGTAAGTATAAAACATTTGTTATTTTAGTATGGGCAGCAGCATAGGGGCCATACAGAGTGATGGAGAGGTCATATAGAGCATGGGGGAAAGGTGACTGCAGTCACTTATTATATGCGCAGTGCCCCTGTCCATGTCTCGGTGCTGTTTGAGCACTGAGGTTATAGACAGCGGGTGTAGTGCATTTTACATGAGCATAATAAGCACGGGCACGTGACCTCCCGCTGCCCCCTACAGCCCACGGACAACGCTTCAGAGCCGCGTCCCCCTCCCATACAGTATAGAACAGTAGATTCAGATTTGATAGAACAAAAATGCGTTTTATAATCTGAAAAATATGATAGTAGACAGGCAGGAGATTGTTGGATGTGTAGGGGCTTTAGCACTGGCTGCTTCATCAGTATACTTTGGATCATGATGAACAGGCAGGCAGTGGCATCAATACGCTGCAGATAAATGTTGGTTAAACAGGAGAGATAAGAGCTCGCTCCAGTAGTTTCTCTTAGGACTTGTTCACTCGACCGTATTACAAGTCCCTATTGCTTTCAGTAAAAAACGGACCTCACTTGAGCCAATGTTATCTAATTTGGCAATGAAGATGATCAATTATTTTTTATTCACTTACCAAATCTGCATGTGAAAAAAAAATCCCAGCATGCACTAAATCATTACATAAATTAGATGAGACTCGTCCCTTCAAGTCTAAAAGATCTGATTCCGGACAGAGGCACCATAATGCATCTGTTTATTATGGATTACAACTCTTTATTTGTAAATGGTCTTGTGAATCATTAATAGTTGCTGTAAAGACCAGATTGCACACGTCCAATTGTCCAGGTCTCTTGGATATAACTCTGATGATATTTTATACAGCCTCAAGATCCGGCATTAGAGGCTGTTACATCACGGGGAGAGAAGGGATTTAATAGAAAAATAAAAAGCTTTCACTTCACTGAATGTTTATGACAGGACATCATTCACATCCGGTATGACGGTCTAACAGGCAGGGCCGCACCGTCCATTGGACATTGTGAGCCCTCTCACTCAGGCGGCAAGCTGGTAGGGGGAGCGGCTGTGCAGAAGGGGGCGGCGCCAAATCCACACAGCGTCCCCCTGCCATGAAGCCGGTGGCAAGAGACATGTAAGACCTGCTGAACGGCGGCCCTCCCCCCGCTCCACAACCGCAGCTGCATGCAGGTGCGGCGGTGCTGTACTGTTGTACTGTGACAGCGCCACCCTCCCCCTTCCCCCGCTTCTCACCCCCGGCGTCTGCAGGTCCGGCATAGTGAAGCTCCAACAGCAAGCCCCCCCCCCGCCTCTCACCCGCGGCGGCTGCAGGGTGAAGCTCCAACAGCATTCCCCCCCGCTTCTCACCCGAGGCGGCTGCAGGGGCGGCATGGTGAAGCTCCAACAGCTCACCCGCAGCTGCGGAGGCGGCATTGTAAAATTGTAAAGGTCTGACAGCACACACACACCCGCAACCCAAATTGTGGCTCAGGCGGCAGAGGGGCTTGATGCACCCCTGATAACAGGCTCCGGACTAGAAAACTTAGGTCACTTTTTTTGCCTTCTGTTATTCATTGAAGTTTTTTTGCCAAATTCTTCAATATGTTGCAAGAGGTTCATGAATTTTGAGCATAATAACATTTTGACGACTGTTCCGAGGCCACAGGCTCAATCGACTATCTCACACAGACTTGGCACAAGCTCCTCTGTTTGGCAGAATGCCGAGATACCCTGATACCCTCTAACCCCCATACAGGGATCTGGATTTACAACGGCCGTCCAGAAGATAGCTGCCTACGGATTGGCTGCCATCCAGAGGCAGAAATAGTCACTAAACAGGGTCAAAGCTGAGAGGTTGTGAAAAGGACAAAATCAGGATCTGTTAGAGTAGTCAAGGAGTCACGTCAAAATCGAGATGGCAGCTAAGTACAAAATCGTCAGGCAGGAGAAGCGTCCAAAAGCACACCAAGGTAAAACAAGAAAAACTTACACAGAGCTGGAGAACAACAAGACTTAGGCTGGCTTCACACCACGGCGTGATCCGGTCCGGGGCTGTCCGGGATGACCCTGACAGCCCCGGACCGGATCAGCACACAGAACCGGAGGGCCAAATGTGCCCTACGGTCCTGTGTGCAACCGGATGCTGCTAATTGCAGCCGCAGCTGCTGATTTTTCAAGACCGCGGCTTGCCACGGTCCTGAAAGAACTGCGGCGTGCGGCCGCCACTGTCCGCTTGCCAGATTGTCCCAGACCAGGGCAATCTGGCCCATAGGCTCCCATGTTAGGGAGCGCCGGATTGCCCCGGATACGGGAGGATCCGGCAAAATCCAAGATCCGGCAAATGGGGAGATTTTTCTCCCCGGACAACAAAATTATGCAAGCATCATTTTTGTGTCCAGAGAAAAAAATCCGAATTCCCCCAGGGGTGCCGGAGTGATGAAACCATGCAAAGAAAACCAAAATATTGTTGCGCTCATACTATCATACCATTCCATTTCATATCGGGAGTGATGAAACCGGATGGCGGAGAGCTGCCATCCGGCTCCATCCGGCCCCATAGGTTTCTATGGGGCCAAAAAACAGTCCGGGGCTGTCTGGTTTACACCGGACAGCCCCAGTTCAAAAAAATCCATGGTGTGAAGCCAGCCTTAAACAGAGAAGCAGAAGCTAAATCTGGCAGCTTCCAGCAGAAAACTGGTGGATTAAGCAGAGTGTGGTGTCTTCTAATAGGCTGAAGCCAGGAGCTGATGACTACAGCTGGACAGCACACTCCCACTCTGTCATACTGGAAAGTACTGCAAGTCCCAGCCACTCTAACCTTAGTGCATGGGTAGAGCCTGCGCTGTCCAGAGATTCTGGCACTGACTTCTCCTCTATCACCAGCACAATCTACACAGTGAATACGGCGGCTCCTGATGACAGAAGCAGATGTCGCAGGAGCAGGTCCTGATGGAGATGGGACAGAAATGCTCTTCGGGCTAAAAGGCACAAAATTTGCACCAAAGTAGCTGAGATACATAAAATAGCTGAGATACATAAAGTGGCTCAGAAGTGACTGGAGACATATGACAAACATCTGGTGAATTTTTAAAAAGATGCAGTTAATGAATCAGCAAAAAACTTCTGGAGACTCCGAACCACAATCGAAAACAATAAAGAAAGAACAAAAAAACAAATGAAAAATAGATGAACACTTAAAAAATAGTCAAGTGCCATACATGTTATTACATACATGTCTTTATAATTTTACACAAGCTCATATTCCTCCCATTCAGATCCCTACAGTATTGGAGATCTTCTATATAAGAGGCTTTTCCTGATTGACCCATCAAGGATGGATCTGGACAGGGACAAGATGGCGGAGAGGATCTTCCACCTCACCCTAGAGATCCTCTTCCTTGTTACTGGAGAGGTGAGAGATTGTGATGACAATGTCACATGACATCATTCTTATCTATGGACAGAATAACAGATGACAGAACTGGAGAGGTGAGGACTCTGGAAATGTCTGGAGACTGGAGATTTATTAATGTGTCTCTCCATAACCAGGATTACACAGTAGTGAAGAGCTCTAGTGATCTGTGCTGTCAGGACCCTGTGTCTGAGGGAAGAGCCCTGAGCCCAATCACGGGGCCTCCACCTCACCCCTGATACATCAGGACATCAATGACCAGAAGATCCTACAACTCACCTACAAGATGATTGAGCTGCTGACTGGAGAGGTGACACTGCTGGGAATGCTGCTGCTGCTGCTGCTGGGACATTATACAGTAACGCTATGAAGGGATCGGGGAAAGATGACAATGGTATCATTGTATGTGTCAGGTTCCTATAAGGTGTCAGGACGTCACCGTCTATTTCTCCATGGAGGAGTGGGAGTATTTAGAAGGACACAAAGATCTGTACAAGGACATAGTCATGATGGAGGTTCCCCGGCCGCCCTCACATCACCAGGTAATAGACAGGACTAAATACACACGGCCTATAATGATCTGTATGTAAAGAATGAATTCAGTCCTGTATGTGTCTCCTCCAGGTCTATCCAGTAAGAGGACAACACCAGAGAGATGTCCCCGTCCTCTTCTCCCACAGGACTGTAAACAAGAAGATCCCGATGTTCCTCCGGATCATCAGGTAGATGGAGAGAAGGTGTGATGAGATCTCCCTATGATGTGTAGACGGCTGTGAAGGTCTTGTGCTCAGTCTTGTTTTATCCTCCAGTATTATATGTTTTATACTTGTGTAATGAGAACGGTGGAGATGGCAGATTACAGCTGATCATAGATGGGACTTCTCCATCTGTCTGTGACTTTTACAATCTTTGTTTCAGGGTGAAGATCTGCCCCATATTAATACTACAGAGACATATGTGAGGGGGGATGATGATCTGCCCCATATTAATACTACAGAGACATATGTGAGGGGTGATGATGATCTGCCCATATTAATACTACAGAGACATATGTGAGGGGTGATGATGATCTGCCCCATATTAATACTACAGAGACATATGTGAGGGGTGATGATGATCTGCCCCATATTAATACTACAGAGACATATGTGAGGGGTGATGATGATCTGCCCCATATTAATACTACAGAGACATATGTGAGGGGTGATGATGATCTGCCCCATATTAATACTACAGAGACATATGTGAGGGGTGATGATGATCTTACAGATGACAGCGCAGGTGAGTAGTTTCCTCTATAGTTACTTATCCACCAGTTGGTACCAATACGTGTTTGATTTTGTAGCTTCTATTGAGTCTGTTCTCTGTTCTGTGTCTCACAAGCTTCGCACTTCTCAGTTTTGTGTTATAGGAGAAGAAAAAGAAGTTGCACTCAGAGCTTCTATAAACAGCGATTCTTTATTGTGCTTCAGTGCACACAGCAGGTGGTGGCATACGGGTGGGAGGACGCCGTATAAGGCGCTTCAGCAGGTTAGTCCTGCTGAAGCGCCTTATACGGCGCGAAACGTCGTGCCCCCCGTCCTCCCACCCGTATGCCACCACCTGCTGTGTGCACTGAAGCACAATAAAGAACCGCTGTTTATAGAAGCTCTGAGTGCAACTTCTTTTTCTTCTCCTATAACACAAAACTGGATGTGACGTATCGGACTGTTGGGAGTGAGCACCAGAGCGTGCAGAGCGGTGCAGCAGGGAGGACCCTCCTCATCATCCTCCATAGCCAAGGGCAGAAAGCTTGCAGGTGGCGGTGAAATCTCGCCAGGCTGTATGGGAGATGCTGCAAGGTGGTGCTGACCCCATCCTAAGCTTCGCACTTCTCAGCAATCCTTTAGGCAATTTGTGGGAGTCTCAAAACAAAATGCCCCAAATCTTTCACTTTTGTAAGAGGTAACACACAAGTTGCCCCCACAGTTTGTTCGGCACTTTCTTGTGAGAGCGGTGATATCTCATGTAGTCAGGACGTTCTGTTCGGACAATGGTCAGGGTTCAGAAGGGAAGGAGCACTGTGTGAATTCTGGAACACACATTTAGCTGAGATAGACTCCGGGCACCAGGTCACATTTCCAGATCCTCTGAGGCACCAACACAGCAGAAACCCCCACACATTCCCCCATTTTGGAAACTAGACTCATCAAGGAATTCCCCTAGGGTTGTGTTCAGTATTCTGAACCCATAGGGGCTTCACTAAACTTTTTAAAATGTGAAAACAAACATTTATTTCTGTTAAAATGTTACTTTAGCCCCAAATTTGATAACTTATAAAATATATTTGTACCGCGTTAGCCAGTAAATATAATAATATTAGAATCTTCCAGTCCTCAGTGGTTGATACCATATTTTCAGTTAGCCATTAAAAGGTAAGAAAAAGCAGAGTAAGCTTTCGAGACACTAAGGTCTCTTCATCAGGCTGATAATGACACAAAGTCTGAATGTACGCACATGTAGACACACACATAGGAGGCTGGATATGCAGTAAATAAGTTAGGTGTGGTGAAGCATGACATATAATGGTCAGAGATGGGAGGTGGGAGACAGCATGTATGGCATCATCCTCCATAGATAAGAAGCAGATAGTTTCATGCCTCACATTGATTTACATTACCATATATACTCGTGTATAAGCCGACCCCCCTACTTTTGCCCCAAAAATCTGGAAAAACCTATTGACTCGTGTATAAGCCGAGGGTGGACCCCAGCACAGGTACACAGCCCCAGCAGTGTGGTATACAGGCCCCCCCAGTGGTATACAGGCCTCCCCAGTGGTAGTATATAGCAGCCCCAGTGGTAGTATACAGCAGCCCCAGTGGTAGTATACAGCAGCCCCAGTGGTAGTATACAGCAGCCCCAGTGGTAGTAAACAGCAGCCCCAGTGGTAGTATACAGCAGCCCCAGTGGTAGTATACAGCAGCCCCAGTGGTAGTATACAGCAGCCCCAGTGGTAGTATACAGAAGCCCCAGTGGTAGTATACAGCAGCCCCAGTGGTATACAGCAGGCCCCCAGGGGTACATATAGCAGCCCCCAGGAGGTACCCAGCAGCCCCCTGGGGGTACACAGCAGCCCCCAGGGGGTACACAGCAGCCCCCTGGGGGTCCCCAGCAGCCCCCTGGGGGTCCCCAGCAGCCCCCAGGGGGTACACAGCAGCCCCCAGGGGGTACACAGCAGCCCCCTGGGGGTACCCAGCAGCCCCCAGGGGGTACACAGCAGCCCCCAGGGGGTCCCCAGCAGCACCCAGGGGGTACACAGCAGACCCCAGGGGGTACACAGCAGCCCCCTGGGGGTCCCCAGCGGCCCCCTGGGAGTACACAGCGGCCCCCAGGGGGTCCCCAGCAGCCCCCTGGGGGTCCCCAGCAGCCCCCAAATGCTGGCACTCGCCCCCCCTTGCAAGGGCCCCCCCGCTTCTCTTACCATTCCGGACTTCTGATCCGCGCCGCTCCTCGGTGCTTCATCCTCGCTGCTTCATCCTCGCTGCTCCGTCCGTCTTCTACATCCGGGATCCCCGGCCGCGCGATGACGTCATATGCCTGCGACGGCCGGAGATCCGGATGTAGAAGACGGACGGAGCAGCGAGGATGAAGCAGCGAGGAAGAAGCACCGAGGAGCGGCGCGGATCAGAAGTCCGGAATGGTAATATAACCATCGGGGGGGGGGGGGGCCCTTACAAGGGGGGGCGAGTGCCAGCATTTGGGGGCTATATGCACTGGTTCCCCCTGCCGCTGATTGACAGGGGGAAGCAGTGCATATTTAATGAGCGGCCCCACGTGACGGGGCCACTCATACAGCAGCCTCCCCCCGCCTCCTCCAGCCTCCACAGCCCCGGACACAGCCCCCCCCGTATTGACTCGTGTATAAGCCGAGGGGGAGACTTTTCAGCCCAAATTTTGGGCTGAAAAACTCGGCTTATACACGAGTATATACGGTAATTAAAGAGATTTCAAATCTTGGAAAACCAATCATACTTGTGAATCCTCTGCCCCAACATACCAGATTCTTGCCTACCTTGGAAACCTTCAAAAGGATCTAAACCTGAAGACCCACCTCTTCCGAGAAGCCTACAACCTGCAGTAGCCCTCAATCCACTATACCGCCTCACAACCAGCTCCACCTTCATCTACTGTATCCTCACTGATCCCTTGTAGACTGAGTCTTCAATGGCAGGGTACCCTCTCCTGTACCTGTCTGTGCCTTGTATTGTCATGATTATTGCACTTGTCTCTATTATGTATACCTCTTTTCACATGTAAAGCACATGGGATAAATGGTGCCTTAATAATAAATAATAGCAATAATAGAGGGGGTGTTTTAACCCTTTTTTAATCAGTTAGGTGCTTCTATCACAATTATAAGCAACTTCTAAGGGATTAATTGGCCCCTATCGGGTCAAACACAGTTTCAAGCCAATGCCACTTGGTGTCAGCTCTCATATACTGGATTTTTTACCTCTTTGGGGTGCTACACACTTAATCATCAGCACCATGTAAAAGTGGCGGTGAGGATTAAGACCCTTTAACGGTCAATGTAAAAAGGCTTGTCAGCAGACATAAGAGGGTTAATATCACTATCTATTACTCCTTGCACTGATTTCTGCAGTTTATACCCCTCTTTTTGTCAGCTACAAATTGAATTTCAATATAATTTGTTTCAATGGGCAGCATTTCTGAAAAAAATAATATTTTTCTTGTCAGATGACTGTGCGTCAGAAGGATATCTACCGTTTACTAAAGTTGAAGCAGCTGATTATGGTATCACACCATATATACATGAAGATCATGACATAATTCCAGATATACCACCAGACCTTCACAACAAAAATCTATCAACTATTCCTAATCAACAGATTCTATCTTCTGATTCATTACAGACTGTTATCGAAATTGAAAATTACAAAAGGGATGCTGAACATCAAAAAGCTCATACTGGGGAGAAGCCATTTTCATGTTCAGAATGTGGGAAATCTTTTACCAAGAAATCAAATCTTACTGTACATCAGAGAAGTCACACAGGGGAGAAACCGTTTTCTTGTTCAGAATGTGCAAATTGTTTTACCAAGAAATCAAGTCTTATAGCACATCAGAGAAGTCACAGAGGGGAAAAGCCATTTTCATGTTCAGAATGTGAGAAATGTTTTACCAGGAAATCAAGTCTTATGGTACATCAGAGAAGTCACACAGGGGAGAAGCCATTTTCATGTTCCAAATGTGGAAAATCTCATGGCAGTAAATCACAACTTGTTTATCATCAGATAATCCACACAGGGGGGAAAACATTTTCATGTTCAGAATGTAGGAAATGTTTTAACAAGAAATCAAATCTTACAGTACATCAGAGAACTCACACAGGGGAGAAGCTATTTTCTTGTTCAGAATGTGGAAAATGTTTTACCATGAAATCAAATCTTACAGTACATCAGAGAACTCACACAGGGGAGAAGCCATTTTCATGTTCAGAATGTGGTAAATGTTTTAACAAGAAAGATAATCTTACAGTACATCGGAGAACTCACACAGGGGGGAAACCATTTTCATGTTCAGAATGTGGTAAATGTTTTAACAAGAAAGATAGTCTTACAATACATCAGAGAACTCACACAGGGGAGAAGCCATTTTCTTGTTCAGAATGTGGAAAATGTTTTACGTACAAATCAGCTGTTGTTGCACATAAGAAAATTCACACAGTGGAGAAGACATTTTCGTGCTCAGAATGTGGGAAATGTTTTACCATGAAATCAAATCTTACAGTACATCAGAGAACTCACACAGGGGAGAAGCCATTTTCATGTTCAGAATGTGGTAAATGTTTTAACAAGAAAAATAATCTTACAGTACATCAGAGAACTCACACAGGGGGGAAACAATTTTCATGTTCAGAATGTGGTAAATGTTTTAACAAGAAAGATAATCTTACAGTACATCAGAGAACTCACACAGGGGAGAAGCCATTTTTGTGTCCAGAATGTGGGAGATGTTTTACTTGCAAAACTCATCTCTTTAGACATATATTAACTCACACAGGAGAGAAGCCATTTTCATGTCCAGAATGTGGGAGATGTTTTGCTTGCAAAACTCATCTCGTTAGTCATTTATTAACTCACACAGGGGAGAAACCATTTGTATGTCCAGAATGTGGGAAAGGTTTTACCCAGAAATCAGATCTTACTGCACATCTGAGAATCCACACAGGGGAGAAGCCATTTTCATGCTCAAAATGTTGGAAACATTTTACTTGCAAAACTTCTCTCGTTAAACATAAATTAACTCACACAGGGGAGAAGCCATTTTCATGTCCAGAATGTGGGAAAGGTTTTACCCAGAAATCAGATCTTACTGCACATCTGAGAATCCACACAGGGGAGAAGCCATTTTCATGTTCAGAATGTGGGAAACATTTTACTATGAAATCACATCTTGCTGCACATCTGACAATCCACACAGTTAAAAATGCACTTTAGGGCTCGGACACACTCATCCGAGTTTGACTGAAGAGACTCTGAAAGGGCTGGAGCAGTGACCCTGAACGGCTTCTCCCTGTCTGGACGGGGCTATCAGCTGATTGTGTTTTTGTGCAGCTCCAGACTCCCCGTCCAGAGAGGGAGAGGCTGTTCAGGGCAGGGCTGTGGAGTCGGAGTTAGTTTTGGTTTGAGTTCGAGTCGGAGTCGGTAGAAATGTACCGACTTCGACTCCAGCTTTAAAAAAAATGTATTAATATTTCATAATTGAACTTTCATATGAATTTTATAAATGTTACTCAAATATATATGTTCTATCAAACTATGAACAACAGTGATAAGCAGTTCTGCTGGAGATAGAGATATTTCTTACTTCTTGTGTGTCACTGTTCTCCACTGCCCTTATCTAATCTTATACTTGGTTAACCTCATGCTGCCTCAGCCCCCCTACTTACAATGTATGAAACTGAAAGTGAAAATGTGTTGCAAATTCTTAGTAGTAATGCTCCTCCTCTAGACTAGATCATACTAGGTTTGCGTCTTCCAAGCATCTCACAGCTGCCTGCTACTCAGAAGAGGAAGACTGTAAGAAGTATTATCCTTTCAACAAACTTTGCATCAGTTAACTGTGAGTACATGAGAAATAATAACAGTATTACTGACCACTATATCAGTTGTACGACCTGGCAATAATTTTGTACAATTGTTTTTAGGAAAAAACAATTGTCATTTGGATTGTGAATGCAGAATTAAAAACCTGAGAATGTCAAAGAAGCGTCACATTAAATCAGCTGTATTTGAACATTTCACCATCACTCAAGATAGAAAACATTATGTCTGTCAGTGTATGACAAATGATCCAGACGAAAACAAATGCTGTGAAGCCAAGATGAGTGCATATTCAGGCAAAGATAAAAATGCTCCTACCAGAGCTTCTAATCTAAAGAGACATTTACAGCACTTTCATCCAGAAGTACTGAAAGCAGTGGATTAGAAAGACTGCATCCAAACCAATGAACCAGTGCCCAGGTCTTCCAGCCAAACAAAGGAGCAGAGAACTTTGCAGCCATCAGTTGCAAGATATTTTGTCAGTGACAAAGTTACTGTGACAATGACAGTAGATACATTTAAAAAAACAGATCATAGAGCTTGTTGTAAAGGATAGTGTGCCTATTTCATTATTTTTACGACCAGCTTTTATGTATCTGAATGGGGAAATGGCCCGCAAGCTTGGTGTTTGTCTGGAGAGAGAGAGTATTAGAAAATTAGTAATTGAAGAAGCTTTTAAACAAAAGGAAGAACTTAAAAAAACTCTCAAGGGACGCTTTCTGTTTCTTAAAATGGATGCCTGCACACGTCACAGAGTGAACTATTTTGCCATCAATGTCCGATTTGTGACAAAAATGAAATAGTTACCAAGACATTGGCAGTAAAAGACACCAAAGCTCATCACACCAGTGAGTTTTTCCAGGCCTTGGTGGAGAAGGTTCTGCAAGACTATGAACTTAAAAAAGAGCAAGTTCTTTCTGGCGTAACTGACAATGCTTCAAATATGATAAGTACTATTAAGCTAATGAATGAGAGTAATGATGGTGACCAGCAGCTAGAAGAACATTCTGGGTCCACAGACACAGAAATGTTTGAAATAGAGGAACACAGTATTGTAACTGAGGAGCAAACTGAAGTTGCTTCAGATGATCAGCAACATGATAGTTTAGATGATCTTGTTGAAACTGTGTCCATACGTTCTTTCATTCATCACATGCGCTGTGTTGTGCATACGCTACAGCTGGCTATAAGAGACAATCTGCAAGAAGGACATGCTGCTGCACTGATTGGCAAGGTGAGAAAATTGGCTACTGTTGCCAGAACCTCTAAAGTTGACTCAATTTTGAAGAGACGTGCTGGAAAAGGGGCAATTATTGATCAAGCCACACGATGGGGCAGTACTTAATGATTCAGCGCTTGGTTGAACTGAAAACCTTTCTTGTAGACATGGCTAACCCTCAACTGACGCTAAATGAAAGTCAGTGGAATCTGATGACTGAGCTGGAAAAATTGCTAGAGCACCCATTTACAGTGACTAAAAAATTACAAGCAGTGGACTTAACTCCAGGTATTTTCTTAAAGGAGTGGAAGAACCTGATGTTTCACCTGTCCCAAAGAGGAGGGTTAATTGCAAGTGGCATTGCTACATCAATGAGACGGAGAGAGGAGCTACTATTACAAAATAACATTCTTTTGGCAGCTGTTTATGTAGACCCAATTCTTCGGATTCTTCTAGATGATCAACAGCTAAGTAAAGGAAAAGAAGCTCTGTTTGAAATAGCAGTAAGGATGAAAGGGTTGCAGAACAGTCAGGAGGAACAAGAAGAATTTGGTCGTCCTGCCACATCTTCAACCTCATCATCAACTGATGAAGAATTTAATTTAGAAAAATATTTGGATCACAAGGACCGTGCAAAGCGTTCCCGCATAGAAGAAGAGTCACCCCCATCAAAGAACACAGCCAGTACATTTCAGCAGAATTTTTCATGTGCACTAAAAGAAATTGAGAAATTTGACCGTTCATCAAAAATAACAGTGCAACAAGCGATTCCTCTGTATCCTGACTTTGTCAGAGATTTTGCCTGAGTGGTTACTGCTTTGTCACCAACCCATGTTAGTGTAGAGAGGTTGTTCTCTGCTCTCAAAATAATTAGATCAGATTTGAGGGCATCCATGCAGGAGGATCTGACAGAGGCAATACTTTTTCTGAGGACAAATTTATAGATTTCTTCTTATTAACTGCATAACAGTGTTTATTGCATATTTACTTACAGTTTAGAAAAGTTTATAAAAGTTATTTGCTATATTCTAATTGTATTCTAATAAATATAGTTTTTGCTCTAAGTGGTCTGATTACTTATATGATGGTGAGAAACTGAATAAGCACGATGTTAATATTTTACAACAGTAAATTTATTGTTACGAATTGTTACGAATTGGCTCTGGGAGCCGGAGTCGGAACCTGATATAATCCAGGACTCAGAGTCGCAACTGTGGCTTACCAACTCCAAAGCCCTGGTTCAGGGTCACTGCTCCAGCCCTTTCAGAGTCTCTTCAGTCAAACTCGGATGTAACTAGGAAAGTTTGTCCAAGCTCTTTATGTCCAGGATGTGGGGATTGTTGTTCCAGTGAATCAGCTCTTGTTATGAATCAAAGACTATACACACAGAGGAGAAGCCATTTTCACACAAAGAATGTGAAAATTTCAACAGAGAAATTCTACTTTCTTATGGCCACTTTACACGTCCCGATATCGTCGTCCAACTTCGACAAAAAGTCACGTGGTTCGTGCGTTGGCGCCGATATCGTTCGTGCGTTGTGTGGTGTAAATGTCCAATTCGATGCAAGAACGATGCTAAAACGATATCGGGGAAGAATTGTGCAGGCTCTCCAACGGCCCGATATTGGCTGGACGATCTGGCAGGATCGTTCTGTGTGACAGTCCAACACCGACTTGAGGAGCAACTTCCCCTATTCTCTCCCATGTTAAATGGTCGTTCCCTGGTTCGCGCGAACAAGGGGGCGTAGACATCGCAGTTGTATTGCCTGCCGATATCTCCCTGTGTGACAGCTCCTATGTGATCTTGGATTTCATCCAAAAAAGTGTGCGCTCCCGTGTCGTTGTATCCAATATCGAAATGATGTTGGGACGTGTAAAGTGGCCATTAAACATCAGGAAAGGACACATACAGTAAAGTCTTCATTAATGTTTTTAATTATACCATTTTTGGATAGATGTGATGTTTTGATAGCTTGTTATTGCATTTCATTGCAATTTTGCAGCGACAAAAAAGTGTATCTTTTGCATTTTTACTTTTTTTTTTTTTTTTTTTTCTGTAACAGTTTATCAATACTATTGATTGCTTTTATATTTTGATAGACCGGTCATTTTTTAACACGATGTTACCAAATATGTGTTGATTTATTTCAATTGTTTTATTTCTAATTGGACAAAATTGAACTTTTTTTATTTTTATAAAAAACTTTTTTTACTCTTTTTCTCTATTTTACTTGGCCACTTCAGCACTGCAGCGTCTGATCTCTCCTGCAGTACAGAGCTGTGATGATCCACAGCTCTGCACTGCACAAATGATCACCTTCTGTGAATGATGCTGCTCAGGCATCATTCACAGGAATTAAATGATGATAGTACCAGGGGTCATCATCTGATCCCATGCTGTAATGGCAGTACATCGATGCTCCGTGATCGCGTCACTAGGTCGCCGATAGCGGTGGGGAGCAGCATGATGCACGCTTCGGTGCTTTAGAGTGTTTGACAGCGCAATCTAAGAGATTAATGAGAATGCGTGGATTGCTGATCCACCCACACCCATTAGCTGTACATGTCAGTTGATGAGATCAGCCAATATGTACAGGGAATTATTATTATTTATTATTATAGTGCCATTAATTCCATGGCGCTTTACATATGAGGAGGGTATAATAGACAAGTACAATAAACATGGACAATGTAAGGCACACAGGTACAATAGGATAGAGGACGCTGTCCACGAGGGCTCACAATCTACGAGGGGATGGGTGGGGAAACAGTAGGAGAGAGTTGAGTTGGTCATGCGGTGGTTTGCTTGACTGAGGCTCACTGCAGGTTGTAAGCTTGTCAGGAGAGGCGAGTCTTCAGGTTTCTTTTGAAGGTTTCGAGAGTAGGTGAGCGTCCAATATGTTTGGGCAGAGAGTTCCAGAGTATAGCGGATGCACGGGAGAAGTCTTGTATGCGGTTGTGGGAAGGGATAAGGAGGAGTAGAGGAGGAGATCATGAGTGGATCGCAGTGTGTGTGAGGGAACGTATCGGGAGACCATGTTGCAGATGTATGGAGGAGACAGATTGTGAACGGCTTGGTATGTCAGAGTAAGGGTTTTAAACCGGGACCTCTGAGAAATGGGAAGCCAGTGAAGGGTTTGCAGGGAGGAGAGATCGGGGAATAGCGGGGAGACGGGTGGATAAGTAAGTTGGGCAGCAGAATTTAGGATAGATTGGAGTGATTCAAGAGAGTTAGAGGGGAGGCCAGTGAGTAGGAGGTTACAGTAGTCGAGGCGGGATATGATGAAGGCATGGACGAGTGTTTTTGCTGTGTCGAGGTCGTAGCATGAATGGATTTGGGAAATATTTTTGAGTTGGAGTCGACAGGAGGTGGTAAGGGCTTGGATATGTGGCTTGAAGGAGAGGGCAGAGTCGAGGATCACCCCGAGGCACTGAGCGTGGCAGACTGGGGAAAGTGAGCAGCCGTTAATGTTGATGGATAGATCAGGTGGGGGGGGTAGTGGGTTCTGGGAAAGATGATGAATTCTGTTTTGTCCATGCTCAGTTTCAGAAAGTGAGTGGTAAAGAAGGATGAGATAGCGGACAGACATTGTGGAATTTTGGATAGCAAGGAGGTGATGTCAGGTACAGAGATATAGATCTGGGTGTCATTGGCGTAGAGATGATACTGCAGACCAAGGGACTCAATGCAATGAAAGAAAAGAGACAGGAAGCGCTCCCATATGGGAGACCCGGTATGCTATTTTGGGGTGGTTTATAGGTGTGTGCGGGGGGACTCTCACTTGTGCCGCCTCCGCACAACCTCAGTGAGAGCTTCCACGGGTTCTCCTGATGCCCGCACTGATCGACACTGCTCCTCCGCTTCCGTGTCAAGTGGGGTGGAATCAGATGATCCACGCGTCTCAGGGTTCCTACGTCACTGCAAGTCCTATGGCTCCACACCGTCCTCTGTTGGGGATTTCTCCGCAAACCGCAGCTCCGGTAACCACACACCCGGAGGGTGAGAGAGTCTTGCAATAAAGAAAAGGTTACTCAGTGGGAGCGCAGATTCACTTAGGAGATGGGTGGAAATCTGGTCTAAACAACTTTAATACCACAACGCGTTTCCACAACGGATAGTCGTCTTCCTCAGGTGGATTTAGGTTAACTGTGACATGGACACATTATAAAGTTATCTTCACCAATCAGATTGCAGCAATTAGTGACATCATTTAGTTAACCCTATCCTTTCAATTCCTCCTGATATGTGAAAGCGTTTAAGGTGAGGATAAAATACAAAGTAATAAACATCAAAAATTCATTAAAATTCCATTAAAAATACAATTGATAATATTCACATTAAAAATACCATATATGTAACAATACAAAGTGGATTTAAAATATGATATGGATAAAATCATGTAGAAAAAAAATCAAAAACTTTTTTTTTTCTTCCCCTTCTTTTTTCTTTTCCTCCTTTTATTTGTTTTCCCTTGTAATATTCAGACAGTCTGTTCGGATCTAGGTCATACTCTGAAGGTTTATTTGCAAACATTATCTATCATCAGGGCTTACCGTTGCTAATTTAAATATCCAATAGCTTTCTTTTCTGATCAGATCTCTAAACCGATCATTTACACTCTCAGGGATCTGATCTATTATCAAGAGATTCAAGTATTTGGGATCCTTTGAATGTACCATGCTGAAGTGTTTGGGTACACTGTGCAAAGGATACCCACTACGTATGTTTGATCTATGCTTACTTAGCTAGCTCCACCGGAAGGTAGCACAGATGTCTGAATACCGATGTGCAATCCCCTGCAACTCAGGCATGGGGGCGGCTGTGGTGTCTGCGTCCGGCCATGCCGACAAGGAGGAGACTGGTGGTATCTATAGACACCAGGTCACCAAAGGAGCGTCAGTCACACACGTACATGTGAAGCACAGTGTCAGAGCCAAGCCTGTTGGTCACACCCATGCTATAAGACCAGGTGGGCAGCTCCGCACAAATACATGCTGACAAATCTCGCCAAGCAAAATTCAGTACTGCGGATAGCAGCACACTGACTCACACCACATGCAGACTCTTGCATCTGACTCACAACACACCGTCATGCATACAGCCATGCGCACACACCCACACGCACCACACTCATGCAAAAAACGTCCAGTACTCGCATGACTATTAAGCATCAAAAATGCTCCGTGATATTGCTTCCCACGGGTGGAGCGGTTGACCAGGGCAGCCAGTAAAGTCTATGGCAGTAGTAGGCCATTGGGGTGCAGGACTGAGAGTGCGGAATAACCAACAGTCCCACAGCTCGTCTCGTAGTCACCATTATTGGTATTAGCAGGTTTAGTCCAGGGTACCGTCCACAAGAGGTGTTGGGAATTCGGGTGGCCTGGAAGCATGTTAGGGATCTCCTCACCCGGTGAGTTCTGAGGCCTCCTTGCTGCCCTACTCCTTGCTGGTCCTGGCTGCCTGTAGCTAAGCTGCGACCCTCTTTTTCTGCTTGTAAGTCTCTTACCTGTATGGCAGGCAGCTTGAGCCCTTCCCGGTCACCACTCCTTCAGCATCATGCCCTGAGCTCTCCTATGCTGCTGTTTCTCCAGGTGCTTGCTGTGGCCGAGAGATTTGGAATCTCCCGTCCTCTGGTTTGACTGCTGGGCCTGGAATACCCTCACAACCTCAGACTTTGGTGTCCGTTTCTAGTGCTCTGCTCTGGGGTGAGCCGGTTCACTGTCTCCACTCCCCAGGCCTACTTCTCTCCTTCCTCAGACCCTCTCCTACGGGTTCCTCATGTTTGCTAGTCTCTCTTTCCTGGGACGAGCCTCACACTGCTCCAGTCCATAGGATGTCTTCAGAGTCCTCCTAGAAACTGCACTGACTTGCCCGTCCCCAGGCCTGAATTTATAGGGGAGCTCCCTGAACTCGGATTCAGAGCTCCCCCTTCAGGTTTGGAGTCAGGAAAGTGTTGCATGCTGTGGGCTAACCTGGTGTGGATACCCCCCATTGCTTACAAGCATGGCATCACCCCCAAGGGATGCAATGCCATTGTGGCAACCGGACTCTGGGGTGCCACATTAGCATTCCTGTGAATCACTAACCTAATATTTAGTTGTATAACCACAGTCTTTTAGAACTGCTTCACATCTATGTTGCATAGAATCAACCAACCTCTGGCACCTGTAAACTGTTATTCCAGCCCAGGATGCTTTGACTATATCTCACAATTTATTTGCATTTCTTGCCTTTGCCTCAGAAGCAGCGTTTTTGATGTCAACCTACAAGTGTTCTACCGGATTAAGGTCCAGGGATTGGGCTGGCCGCTCCATAATTTTAATTTTGTTGGACTGGAACCAAGATTTTGCTTGTTCACTGGTGTGTTTATGTATGTTGTCTTGTTGAAACACTAATTTCAAAGTCATTTCCTCTTCAGCATAAAGCAACATGATCTCTTCAAGTATATTGTGTAGAGGGGCCCTCCTATATATAGGGTCTGGGGAGGGGAGACAAAAGAGAGCGGGCGCAGATCTAGGTGCAGAGCTATAATGTTGCAGAGTTTGGAGATAAGTAGCTTCTGTTCAACTTTCGATGGTTTTTTGTGCATAGCATATAGGACCTTCTTTCTGACTAGTCGATGGGTTCGGTTTCATCTGGTGTGTGGCTCGCCTCCGGATTGATCAGGTTTCTGTGGTCAGAACCTGTCAGCAGATACTTCCAAATGAGGATATCCAGACAAGGATTCGTGGCACTCCTAGCAAGAACACCAAGAGCTGTTCCACTCAGATGCTTTATTTTTGGATCACAATCAATATTTGTGTAGGGTGCAACGCATTTCGGCTATAAAATATTTATATTAGCCTTCATCAGGTACATATAGTACACATATGTACCTGACAAATGCTAATATGAATATTTCATAGCCGCAATGCGTTGCACCCTGCACAAATATTGATTGTGATCCAAAAATAAAGCATTCGAGTGGTCTTCTTGCTGGGAGCGCCACAAATCCTTGTCCGGATGTCCTCATTTAGAAGTCTCTCCAAGTATTTTGATATATCCTAACTGGTCCATGATACCTGGTATGCGGTAAATAGCCTGACACTATAGCAAGAGAGACATGCCCATTTTATGATGCTTATGTAATGAGGTGTGCAATTCTGACTGTATAATAGAAATGGATATAGAAATGAACTGTGCACAGTCCGCTACTGCCCCTTGTGGACAATTGCTGAAATGACTGCAGAGAGGAAAAAAAAAACAGCATTGATTGCTGCTCCCCTCCCCCAACAGCCATGTGCTGAGGAGGAGAGAGGGCGGGAGATTAGTACAGACACAGAGTTGAACAAGAGAACATCTACCTGTGGATGTCTGTTGAAAGAGGGCTACTTTGCAACACCTTGCCGGAAAAATCACCCCGCAGAAGCCCCTGTGACTGATCTGGGCCACTGGACTTTGGTGCTGTGACTCTGGCCGCTCTGCAAAACCTTGCCCGCCGTGCACCCAGAGTGCTTGTGCAGGGGCCGTGACCTACATAAGGGAGCCATTTGTGCTGCTGTGATCTCCCTTCTCCTGATCTGTGTGCCCTGAGACTGGGAGAGACAGACTGTTACCTGCAGAAGGAGACCAAAGAAGAGTGAGGAGATCCCCAGGCCTGCTACGTGGGAGCGACATCTTCTTCTGTGATAAGACTGGTACGTGATTTTAGGGAAAGTTAGGGAAAGATACCTTCATTGTTGTGTTTTCTTTTCTTGCTGCGTACCCGGAAGAAGTGAAGATTCAGAGACTCTAATATATACAAGTGCGCATATAGTTCGGTTGACTGTGAGATAAATATGTTTTACAGTAAAGAAATGTTATTATCGGTTAAACCTGAGTATGGGGATTCTGTTGAGAAAGATCATACACACACACCCGCGGCCTTACCACCGGTCGCTACATCTGGCGTAGTCGGCAGGATGTGTGATCAACAGAATCTCCTCCCGGTAGTAGCTTATAACCAGACTTATACTACGGCCTGCAGGTCCATATCCGGTGCCAGCAGTCCGAGCAGTGACACGGAAGAATTGAAGCAGATAGTAGCAGAGTTGCAGAAACAGATACTGCAGCTACAGCTCAGGCTAGACCAACAGGCGGACAGGCAAGCGAGACAGCAACCCAGTCGGCCTATGGGAAGGTGCTGGACATGCGGCGACCCCCGCCATAGGGCAAACCGTTGTCCGAATCCTCCACCCGTGGTCCGATATACTAGAACCAGCAAGTCGTGCCCCACAACAGCCGCCACCTTTAAACTAGACGCCCCAGCCAAAGCGGCTCGCTCGGCAGGGGAGATCAGGGAAAAGGGTGTGAAGAGACAGAGCCAGACCGATAAGCAAGTGCTGGCCACTCGGGTCCAGGGGACGGTGAAGTGGTTTAATTTCCGCGATGGGTATGGCTTCATCAACAGGAATGACACAAAGGATGACGTGTTTGTACATCAGACTGCCATAAAGTGTAACAATCCTCGTAAGTGCCTCCGCAGCGTTGGTGATGGGGAGCTGGTACAGTTTGATGTTGTGAAGGGAGAGAAGGGTACAGAGGCCGCCGACGTCACCGGTCCCGGGGGTGTTACCGTTAAAGGAAGCAGATTTGCCCCCAACCGGCGCCGCTACCGCCGGCGATCCTATTCTCCCCGGGTAGAAAATGTGACTGAGTTTATTGGAGATATTGTGAGCCCCGAACAAGGGAGCGAAGGTGAACGGGGGGATGATGGTTTCCCCCGACAGAGGTCCCTACTCCGCCGGAGAACAATCCCTTTGATATCAACGGCCATCACTGCCCTGGAGCCGATGGTTGTTGACAGGGACTGTCAACCTTTAAGTGGGGGGGTATGTAATGAGGTGTGCAATTCTGACTGTATAATAGAAATGGATATAGAAATGAACTGTGCACAGTCCGCTACTGCCCCTTGTGGACAATTGCTGAAATGACTGCAGAGAGGAAAAAAAAAACAGCATTGATTGCTGCTCCCCTCCCCCAACAGCCATGTGCTGAGGAGGAGAGAGGGCGGGAGATTAGTACAGACACAGAGTTGAACAAGAGAACATCTACCTGTGGATGTCTGTTGAAAGAGGGCTACTTTGCAACACCTTGCCGGAAAAATCACCCGCAGAAGCCCCTGTGACTGATCCTGGGCCACTGGACTTTGGTGCTGTGACTCTGGCCGCTCTGCAAAACCTTGCCCGCCGTGCACCCAGAGTGCTTGTGCAGGGGCCGTGACCTACATAAGGGAGCCATTTGTGCTGCTGTGATCTCCCTTCTCCTGATCTGTGTGCCCTGAGACTGGGAGAGACAGACTGTTACCTGCAGAAGGAGACCAAAGAAGAGTGAGGAGATCCCCAGGCCTGCTACGTGGGAGCGACATCTTCTTCTGTGATAAGACTGGTACGTGATTTTAGGGAAAGTTAGGGAAAGATACCTTCATTGTTGTGTTTTCTTTTCTTGCTGCGTACCCGGAAGAAGTGAAGATTCAGAGACTCTAATATATACAAGTGCGCATATAGTTCGGTTGACTGTGAGATAAATATGTTTTACAGTAAAGAAATGTTATTATCGGTTAAACCTGAGTATGGGGATTCTGTTGAGAAAGATCATACACACACACCCGCGGCCTTACCACCGGTCGCTACACTTACACCAGCATGCTTCACTGTATTCAGAGTGTACTGTGGCTTGAATTCAGAGTTTGGGGGTCGTCTGATGAACTGTCTGCCGCCCTTAGCCCCAAAAGAACAACTTTACTTTCATCAGTCCACAAAATGTTTCTCCCTTTCTCTTTAGGCCAGTTGATGTGTTCTTTCTTCCGTACACATTTTTTATTTAAGAGTGGGACTTTGCAGGGACTTCTTGCTAATAGATTATCTTCACACCAGCGTCTTCTAACTATCACAGTCCTCATAGGTAACTTGAGACGTCTTTGATCATCCTGAAGCTGATCATTGGATGAGACTTTTCCATTCTGGCTATTCTTCGATTCATTCGAATGTTAGTCTTCCTTTTTCTTCCACGTCTCTCTGGTTTTGTATTCCATTTTAAGGTGACCAGAGTCCAAAAAAAGAAGAGGACACTCGTCAGATGAAAACAGACCTGGGTGAGCCCCGTACCACCTTCTTGGATGGTGCAAACACCAGAGATCTAGAAAAAAAAATACAGAAAGTACAGAAATGTGCTGTAAAGCAGAAGAGGGAAAAGGGGGAAGAGACGCCCAAAATAAATAAATATGTGGGAGATCCCCAGACGACAGACCCGGCAAGCCATCACAAATGGAGAGAGGGGGAGGGGGTTTTGGAGGAATTATACTCATCTATCTGACATCATCGGATGCCAGCAGTATCACCCCTAGGAGGCCTCACATGGATTGTGGGGACATCAGCCCTCCATTTGGTGGAGACATGAGCAGTGATGACATCCACAAGGCGGAGCACTGAGGTACCGGGAACGGGATAGTGACAACAAGATGGAGGAAATCACAAGACCTAGAACAAAAAAGAAAATAAATCATTCAGAAGGTTCAAAACAAGTCGTGCCTGACTCCTGTGTGTGAGGCTAATATAGATCTGCATTGTGTCTGAGGAGAGGATATACCCAATTATGTGGAGCCAACAGTTCCCTGCGCAGAGTAACAACCCTCTCCCCAAGTGTAACATCACCCAGCTGTACAACACACTGCCCTATGTGAGTAACCTCACTGAATCCCTACGCCGACCCTGAGAGTAACAGCAACGCCTCCCCACACCGACTTCGAGAGTAACTTCACCGCCTCCCCACACCAACCCCAAGAGTAACCTCACCGCCTCACCACACCGACCCCGAGAGTAACCTCACCGCCTCCCCACACCGACCCCAAGAGTAACCTCACCGCCTCCCCACACCGACCCCAAGAGTAACCTCACCGCCTCCCCACACAGCCCCCTAGAGTAACATCACCGCCTCCCCACACCGACCCTGAGAGTAACATCACCGCCTCACCACACAGCCCCCTAGAGTAACATCACCGCCTCCCCACACCGACCCCGAGACTAACATCACCGCCTCCCCACACCGACCCCGAGAGTAACATCACCGCCTCCCCACACCGACCCTGAGAGTAACATCACCGCCTCCCCACACCGACCCCAAGAGTAACATCACCGCCTCCCCACACCGACCCCGAGAGTAACATCACCGCCTCCCAACACCGACCCCGAGAGTAACATCACCACCTCCCCACACTGACCCCGAGAGTAACCTCACCGCCTCCCCACACAGCCCCCTAGAGTAACATCACCGCCTCCCCACACCGACCCAGAGACTAACATCACCGCCTCCCCACACCGACCCCCGAGAGTAACATCACCGCCTCCCCACACCGACCCTGAGAGTAACATCACCGCCTCCCCACACCGACCCCAAGAGTAACATCACCGCCTCCCCACACCGACCCCGAGAGTAACATCACCGCCTCCCAACACCGACCCCGAGAGTAACATCACCGCCTCCCACACCGACCCCGAGAGTAACCTCACCGCCTCCCACACACCGACCCCGAGAGTAACATCACCGCCTCCCCACACCGACCCCGAGAGTAACATCACCGCCTCCCCACACCGACCCCGAGAGTAACATCACCGCCTCCCAATACCGACCCCGAGAGTAACATCACCGCCTCCCCACACCAACCCCGAGAGTAACATCACCGCCTCCCCACACCGACCCCGAGAGTAACATCACCGCCTCCCCACACCGACCCCGAGAGTAACATCACCGCCTCCCACACCGACCCCGAGATTAACATCACCGCCTTCCCACACCGACCCCGAGATTAACATCACCGCCTCCCCACACCGACCCCGAGAGTAACATCACCGCCTCCCACACACCGACCCCGAGAGTAACATTACCATGACAACCAGCACAGGCGAGTCCTGCATACGCTGAGAAGCTGATCATGTGACCCCTGACTCCTCCCGTCCATGTGACATCATCACAGGTCCTGTAAGCACAGAGCATTTCATCTTCCCCCATTCAGGTCCCTACAATATCGGATCCTCTCACATCTTCTATACAAGAGAATTCTCCTGATTGACCATCAAGGATGGATCTGGACAGGGACAAGATGGCGGAGAGGATCTTCCACCTCACCCTAGAGATCCTCTTCCTTGTTACTGGAGAGGTGAGAGATTGTGATGACAATGTCACATGACATCATTCTTATCTATGGACAGAATAACAGATGACAGAACTGGAGAGGTGAGGACTCTGGAAATGTCTGGAGACTGGAGATTTATTAATGTGTCTCTCCATAACCAGGATTACACAGTAGTGAAGAGCTCTAGTGATCTGTGCTGTCAGGACCCTGTGTCTGAGGGAAGAGCCCTGAGCCCAATCACGGGGCCTCCACCTCACCCCCTGATACATGAGGACATCAATGACCAGAAGATCCTACAACTCACCTACAAGATGATTGAGCTGCTGACTGGAGAGGTGACACTGCTGGGAATGCTGCTGCTGCTGCTGGGACATTATACAGTAACGCTATGAAGGGAGTGGGGAATTATTATTATTATTTATTTATATAGCGCCATTATATTCCATGGCGCTTTACATGCTAAAAGGGGCAGACTAGGACAAGTAACATACTTGTATTGTTACTAACAATAAATGTGGACAATTCGGTCGTACAGATACAAGAGGGGAGAAATCCTGTCCACGAAGGCTCACAGTCTATGAGGGGCGGGTGGGGATACAGTGGGAGGGGGAAGTTCCAGTCATGAGGCGGTGTGGTGGACCGGGTCTTATTGCAGGTGGTAGGCTTGGCGGAACAGGTGGGTCTTCAGGCTTCTTTTGAAGGTTCCCAGGGTAGGAGAATGTCTGATGTGTTGGGGCAGTGAGTTCCAGAGTATGGGTGAAGCACGGGAGAAGTCCTGTATGCGCTTGTGCGAAGAGGAGATGAGGGGGGAGTAGAGGAGGAGTTCTTGGGAGGATCGCAGGTTGCGTGAGGGTAGGTATCGGGAGACCATGTCAGAGATGTATGGAGGGGACAGGTTGTGAATGGTTTTGTATGTCATGGGGAATGATGACCATGGTATCATTGTATGTGTCAGGTTCCTATAAGGTGTCAGGACGTCACCGTCTATTTCTCCATGGAGGAGTGGGAGTATTTAGAAGGACACAAAGATCTGTACAAGGACATAGTCATGATGGAGGTTCCCCGGCCGCCCCTCACATCACCAGGTAATAGACAGGACTAAATACACACGGCCTATAATGATCTGTATGTAAAGAATGAATTCAGTCCTGTATGTGTCTCCTCCAGGTCTATCCAGTAAGAGGACAACACCAGAGAGATGTCCCCGTCCTCTTCTCCCACAGGACTGTAAACAAGAAGATCCCGATGTTCCTCCGGATCATCAGGTAGATGGAGAGAAGGTGTGATGAGATCTCCCTATGATGTGTAGACGGCTGTGAAGGTCTTGTGCTCAGTCTTGTTTTATCCTCCAGTATTCTATGTTTTATACTTGTGTAATGAGAACGGTGGAGATGGCAGATTACAGCTGATCATAGATGGGACTTCTCCATCTGTCTGTGACTTTTACAATCTTTGTTTCAGGGTGAATATCTGCCCCATATTAATACTACAGAGACATATGTGAGGGGTGATGATGATCTCCCCCATATTAATACTACAGAGACATATGTGAGGGGTGATGATGATCTGACCCGTATTAATACTACAGAGACATATGTGAGGGGTGATGATGATCTTACAGATGACAGCGCAGGTGAGTAGTTTCCTCTATAGTTACTTATTCACCGGTTGATACAATTACATGTTCCATGTTAGATTTTGTAGGCTTTGCCTCACAAGTTTAGTCCTTATCAGTCTTTTAAGCAGTTGGTGCAGGTCTCAGGACCTGGACATCCACTGATCTGTTGGCATTTAAAGAGGATCTTCGTAATCTTATTCAGCTTAAATTGTATATATCACTAAAAAGGAGCAGAGAGGCTGATTACTGCTATTGCTGTCTCCACTGTATTGCAGAGATATGGACTATATTGATTTTTAGGATGGCTGATACACAAATTTCCCCTTCAATGAAAGGAGCAATGACATAGATTCCTCTGGAGGTGAGGGGGTGTTACTTTTCTTTTCTATGGACACTGTCCAATCATAGGAAGGCAAAGTCAGAGAGGGGAAAAAGAAAAGCCCACAGAGAATGTCATTACAGACATTTGTACCTTGCTCTTGCTAAGAACTCTTCCTCCTCGCTGCCTCCTGTGATTCCAGATCTGGAGAGGAGGAGATCTGCAGTGTGGAGCCTGGAGCAGTGAAGATCATGGTGTGAGCAGCATTGTCACATACAGCGCTCTGGACTTCCTTTCAATCTCCTATTTATTGTCCCCTGTAGCAGGTCCAGAGTGTTTTATATGACAATCTCTGCCTCCACAATGATCTCCAGTGCTCTGGCCGCAGGGTGTGTTTTATACCTTTTTTACCAGTGTACAATAATTTTCTTTCCTGCAATGAACAGAACATTACGCCAAATATAGAAGCCGTGCCTACATTTAAGCAGTGAAAAATTACATTTTTAGGGGCAGCTATTTATTGTTATGTTACATTTTCTTCTGTGCAGGATAGGCATCACTTCCAGGAGAAGGACATTAGCAGCTGTGAAGAAGTAATGGCTCCTTTTAGCTGTCCAATAATGATCCCTTTTTAGAGTTCTTCTTTGCTAGATTTACCTCATGCAGGGCAGGATTCCTTCTCAGGAGCAGCGCAGTATAGAACATAATGGACAGATAATAGATTTCTGGTTGTTTAGGTGCATTAGCAGCAATACAATATATCACATACAGTATTTTTCATTTTATAAGACTTACTGGATTATAAGACGCACCCCCATATTGGGTGAAGTAAAAGAAAAAAAAAAAAATTTTTAATGTTAAATGGGGTCCTTCTTATAATGCCAGGGTCCATCTTGCAAACATATACAACCCTTGGCAAAAATTATGGAATCACCAGGCTCGGAGGATGTCCATTCAGTTGTTTAATGTTGTAGAAAAAAAGCAGATCACAGACATGGCACAAAACTGAAGTCATTTCAGATGGCAACTCACTGCCTTAAAGAAACACTAAAAGAAATCTTGAAAAAAAATTGCTAGGCAGTCACGGTTTCTTTTGTAGACCAAGCAGGGGGAAAAATTATGGAATCACTCAATTCTGAGGAAAAAATTATGCAATGACCCTGTAAATTTTCATTCCCAAAACTAACACCTGCATCAAATAAGATCTTCTCATTAGTCTGCATCTAAAAAGGAATGATCACACCTTGGAGAGCTGTTACACCAAGTGGACTGACATTAATCATGGCTCCCACACGAGAGATGTCAATTGAAACAAAGGAGGGGATTATCAAACTCTTAAAAGAGGGTAAATCAACACACAATGTCGCAAAAGATGTTGGTTGTTGACAGTCAGCTGTGTCTAATATCTGGTCAAAATACAAACAACATGGGAAGGATGTTAAAGAGAAACACACTGGTAGACCAAGGAAAACATTAAAGCGTCAAGACTGGAAACGTAAAGCAATATGTCTCCAAAACAGGAAATGCCCAACAAAACAAATGAGGAATGAATGGGAGGAAACTGGAGTCAATGTCTGTGTCAGAACTGTAAGAAACTGCCTAAAGGAAATGGGATTTACATATGGAAAAGCTAAACATAAGCCATCATTAACACCTAAACAGAAAAAAACAAGGTTACAATGGGCTAAGGAAAAGCAATCGTGGACTGTGGATGACTGGATGACAGTCATATTCAGTGATGAATTGTGAATCTGCATGGGGCAAGGTGATGATGCTGGAACTTTTGTTTGGTGTTGTTCCAATGAGGTTTTAAAGATGAGTGCCTGTAGAGAACATGGAAATTTCCATAGTCATTGAAGATATGGGGCTGCATGTCAGGTAAAGGCACTGGGGAGATGGCTGTCATTACATCTTTAATAAATGCCCAAGTTTACATTGATAGTTTGGACAGTTTTCTTATCCCATCAATTGAAAGGATGTTTGGGGATGATGAAATCATTTATCAAGATGATAATGCATCCTGCCATAGAGCAAAAACTGTGAAAACATTCCTTGAAAGAAGACACATAAGGTCAATGTCATGGCCTGCAAATAGACCGGATCTTAATCCAATTGATAATCTTTAGTGGAAGTTGAAGAAAATGGTCCATGACAAGGCTCCAACCTGCAATGCTGATCTGGCAACAGCAATCAGAGAAAGTTGGAGCCAGATTGATGATGAGTACTGTTTGTCACTCATTAAGTCCATGCCTCAGAGACTGCAAGCTGTTATTAAAGCCAGAGGTGGTGCAACAAAATACTAGTGATGTATTTGAGTGTTGTTTTGTTTGTTTGTTTGTCATGATTCCATCATTTTTTTTCTCAGAATTGAGTGATTCCATAATTTTTCCCCCTGCTTGGTCTACAATAGTAACCGTTACTGACTAGCACACTTTTTTTTCAACATTTCTTTTAGTGATTCTTCAAGGCAGAGATTTGCCATTTGAAATGACTTTAGTTTTGTGCCATGTCTGTGATCTGCTTTTTTTCTACGAAATTAAACAACTGAATGGACATCCTCCGAGCCTGGTGATGCCATAATTTTTGCCAGGGGTCGTAAATGTCCCTCATGCTGAATATATATATATATATATATATATATATATATATATATATATATATATATATGCAGGATATATAACCCCCATTCTTGTACATAGCACCCTCATCCCGGGGCATGGTCCCTTTTCCTGGGATATAGCCCCCCATCCTCGATATGGCCCCCCTATTCTGGATATGATCTCCTTATATTGGATATAGCCCCCTTCTGCTGGCACATAGCCCCCTGTGATGGCACATAGCCCCCTGTGATGGCACATAGTCCTCTTGTGATGGAACATAGTCCCCCTGTGCTGGATATGACCTCCCCATCACTCTGTATGGCCCCCATGCTGTTGCCCACACTAAAATAACAAATGCTTTGAACTTACTGACACAGCAGAGTGACATCATCACTGCGCACCCCGATCACATGACAGGATTGCCTGGGGACGCAAGAGGACTCAGGAAGTGCGGCAAGCAAGGAGGAGGACTGCGCCAGAGAGGTAAGTTCAAAGCATTTGTTATTTTAGTATGGGCAGCAGCATAGGGGCCATACAGAGTGATGGAGAGGTCATATAGAGCATGGGGGAAAGGTGACTGCAGTCACTTATTATATGCGCAGTGCCCCTGTCCATGTCTCGGTGCTGTTTGAGCACTGAGGTTATAGACAGCGGGTGTAGTGCATTTTACATGAGCATAATGAGCGGGGGCACGTGACCTCCCGCTGCCCCCTACAGCCCACGGACAACGCTTCAGAGCCGCGTCCCCCTCCCATACAGTATAGAACAGTAGATTCAGATTTGATAGAACAAAAATGCGTTTTATAATCTGAAAAATATGATAGTAGACAGGCAGGAGATTGTTGGATGTGTAGGGGCTTTAGCACTGGCTGCTTCATCAGTACAGTATGGATCATGATGAACAGGCAGGCAGTGGCATCAATACGCTGCAGATAAATGTTGGTTAAACAGGAGAGATAAGAGCTCGCTCCAGTAGTTTCTCTTAGGACTCCTTCACGCGACCGTATTACAAGTCCCTATTGCTTTCAGTAAAAAACGGACCTCACTTGAGCCAATGTTATCTAATTTGGCAATGAAGATGATCAATTATTTTTTTTCACTTACCAAATCTGCATGTGAAAAAAATCCCAGCATGCACTAAATCATTACATAAATTAGATGAGACTCGTCCCTTCAAGTCTAAAAGATCTGATTCCAGACAGAGGCACCATAATGCATCTGTTTATTATGGATTACAACTCTTTATCTGTAAATGGTCTTGTGAATCATTAATTGTTGCTGTAAAGACCAGATTGCACACGTCCAATTGTCCAGGTCTCTTGGATATAACTCTGATGATATTTTATACAGCCTCAAGATCCGGCATTAGAGGCTGTTACATCACGGGGAGAGAAGGGATTTAATAGAAAAATAAAAAGCTTTCACTTCACTAAATGTTTATGACAGGACGTCATTCACATCCGGTATGACGGTCTAACAGGCAGGGCCGCACCGTCCATTGGACATTGTGAGCCCTCTCACTCAGGCGGCAAGCTGGTAGGGGGAGCGGCTGTGCAGAAGGGGGCGGCACCAAATCCACACAGCGTCCCCCTGCCATGAAGCCGGTGGCAAGAGACATGTAAGACCTGCTGAACGGCGGCCCTCCCCCCGCTCCACAACCGCAGCTGCATGCAGGTGCGGCGGTGCTGTACTGTTGTACTGTGACAGCGCCACCCTCCCCCTTCCCCCGCTTCTCACCCCCGGCGTCTGCAGGGGCTGCAGGGTGAAGCTCCAACAGCATTCCCCCCCGCTTCTCACCCGAGGCGGCTGCAGGGGCGGCATGGTGAAGCTCCAACAGCTCACCCGCAGCTGCGGAGGCGGCATTGTAAAATTGTAAAGGTCTGACAGCACACACACACCCGCAACCCAAATTGTGGCTCAGGCGGCAGAGGGGCTTGATGCACCCCTCATAACAGGCTCCGGACTAGAAAACTTAGGTCACTTTTTTTGCCTTCTGTTATTCATTGAAGTTTTTTTGCCAAATTCTTCAATATGTTGCAAGAGGTTCATGAATTTTGAGCATAATAACATTTTGACGACTGTTCCGAGGCCACAGGCTCAATCGACTATCTCACACAGACTTGGCACAAGCTCCTCTGTTTGGCAGAATGCCGAGATACCCTGATACCCTCTAACCCCCATACAGGGATCTGGATTTACAACGGCCGTCCAGAAGATAGCTGCCTACGGATTGGCTGCCATCCAGAGGCAGAAATAGTCACTAAACAGGGTCAAAGCTGAGAGGTTGTGAAAAGGACAAAATCAGGATCTGTTAGAGTAGTCAAGGAGTCACGTCAAAATCGAGATGGCAGCTAAGTACAAAATCGTCAGGCAGGAGAAGCGTCCAAAAGCACACCAAGGTAAAACAAGAAAAACTTACACAGAGCTGGAGAACAACAAGACTTAGGCTGGCTTCACACCACGGCGTGATCCGGTCCGGGGCTGTCCGGGATGACCCTGACAGCCCCGGACCGGATCAGCACACAGAACCGGAGGGCCAAATGTGCCCTACGGTCCTGTGTGCAACCGGATGCTGCTAATTGCAGCCGCAGCTGCTGATTTTTCAAGACCGCGGCTTGCCACGGTCCTGAAAGAACTGCGGCGTGCGGCCGCCACTGTCCGCTTGCCAGATTGTCCCAGACCAGGGCAATCTGGCCCATAGGCTCCCATGTTAGGGAGCGCCGGATTGCCCCGGATACGGGAGGATCCGGCAAAATCCAAGATCCAGCAAATGGGGAGATTTTTCTCCCCGGACAACAAAATTATGCAAGCATCATTTTTGTGTCCAGAGAAAAAAATCCGAATTCCCCCAGGGTGTGCCGGAGTGATGAAACCATGCAAAGAAAACCAAAATATTGTTGCGCTCATACTATCATACCATTCCATTTCATATCGGGAGTGATGAAACCGGATGGCGGAGAGCTGCCATCCGGCTCCATCCGGCCCCATAGGTTTCTATGGGGCCAAAAAACAGTCCGGGGCTGTCTGGTTTACACCGGACAGCCCCAGTTCAAAAAAATCCGTGGTGTGAAGCCAGCCTTAAACAGAGAAGCAGAAGCTAAATCTGGCAGCTTCCAGCAGAAAACTGGTGGATTAAGCAGAGTGTGGTGTCTTCTAATAGGCTGAAGCCAGGAGCTGATGACTACAGCTGGACAGCACACTCCCACTCTGTCACACTGGAAAGTACTGCAGGTCCCAGAGACTCTAACCTCAGTGGATGGGTAGAGCCTGCGCTGTCCAGAGTTTCTGGCACTGACTTCTCCTCTATCACCAGCACAATCTACACAGTGAATACGGCGGCACCTGATGACAGAAGCAGATGTCGCAGGAGCAGGTCCTGATGGAGATGGGACAGAAATGCTCTTAGGTTACAAGGCACAAAATCTGCACCAAAATAGCTGAGATACATAAAGTGGCTCAGAAGTGACTGGAGACATATGACAAACATCTGGTGAATTTTTAAAAAGATGCAGTTAATGAATCAGCAAAAAACTTCTGGAGACTCCGAACCACAATCGAAAACAATAAAGAAAGAACAAAAAAACAAATGAAAAATAGATGAACACTTAAAAAATAGTCAAGTGCCATACATGTTATTACATACATGTCTTTATAATTTTACACAAGCTCATATTCCTCCCATTCAGATCCCTACAGTATTGGAGATCTTCTATATAAGAGGCTTTTCCTGATTGACCCATCAAGGATGGATCTGGACAGGGACAAGATGGCGGAGAGGATCTTCCACCTCACCCTAGAGATCCTCTTCCTTGTTACTGGAGAGGTGAGAGATTGTGATGACAATGTCACATGACATCATTCTTATCTATGGACAGAATAACAGATGACAGAACTGGAGAGGTGAGGACTCTGGAAATGTCTGGAGACTGGAGATTTATTAATGTGTCTCTCCATAACCAGGATTACACAGTAGTGAAGAGCTCTAGTGATCTGTGCTGTCAGGACCCTGTGTCTGAGGGAAGAGCCCTGAGCCCAATCACGGGGCCTCCACCTCACCCCCTGATACATGAGGACATCAATGACCAGAAGATCCTACAACTCACCTACAAGATGATTGAGCTGCTGACTGGAGAGGTGACACTGCTGGGAATGCTGGGAATGCTGCTGCTGCTGCTGCTGGGACATTATACAGTAACGCTATGAAGGGATCGGGAAAGATGACAATGGTATCATTGTATGTGTCAGGTTCCTATAAGGTGTCAGGACGTCACCGTCTATTTCTCCATGGAGGAGTGGGAGTATTTAGAAGGACACAAAGATCTGTACAAGGACATAGTCATGATGGAGGTTCCCCGCCGCCCCTCACATCACCAGGTAATAGACAGGACTAAATACACACGGCCTATAATGATCTGTATGTAAAGAATGAATTCAGTCCTGTATGTGTCTCCTCCAGGTCTATCCAGTAAGAGGACAACACCAGAGAGATGTCCCCGTCCTCTTCTCCCACAGGACTGTAAACAAGAAGATCCCGATGTTCCTCCGGATCATCAGGTAGATGGAGAGAAGGTGTGATGAGATCTCCCTATGATGTGTAGACGGCTGTGAAGGTCTTGTGCTCAGTCTTGTTTTATCCTCCAGTATTCTATGTTTTATACTTGTGTAATGAGAACGGTGGAGATGGCAGATTACAGCTGATCATAGATGGGACTTCTCCATCTGTCTGTGACTTTTACAATCTTTGTTTCAGGGTGAAGATCTGACCCATATTAATACTACAGAGACATATGTGATGGGTGATGATGATCTGCCCCATATTAATACTACAGAGACATATGTGAGGGGTGATGATGATCTGCCCCATATTAATACTACAGAGACATATGTGAGGGGTGATGATGATCTGCCCCATATTAATCCTACAGAGACATATGTGAGGGGTGATGATGATCTGCCCCATATTAATACTACAGAGACATATGTGAGGGGTGATGATGATCTGCCCCATATTAATACTACAGAGACATATGTGAGGGGGGATGATGATCTTACAGATGACAGCGCAGGTGAGTAGTTTCCTCTATAGTTACTTATCCACCAGTTGGTACCAATACGTGTTTGATTTTGTAGCTTCTATTGAGTCTGTTCTCTGTTCTGTGTCTCACAAGCTTCGCACTTCTCAGTTTTGTGTTATAGGAGAAGAAAAAGAAGTTGCACTCAGAGCTTCTATAAACAGCGATTCTTTATTGTGCTTCAGTGCACACAGCAGGTGGTGGTATACGGGTGGGAGGACGGGGGGCACGACGTTTCGCGCCGTATAAGGCGCTTCAGCAGGTTAGTCCTGCTGAAGCGCCTTATACGGCGCGAAACGTCGTGCCCCCGTCCTCCCACCCGCATGCCACCACCTGCTGTGTGCACTGAAGCACAATAAAGAACCGCTGTTTATAGAAGCTCTGAGTGCAACTTCTTTTTCTTCTCCTACAACACAAAACTGGATGTGACGTATCGGACTGTTGGGAGTGAGCACCAGAGCGTGCAGAGCGGTGCAGCAGGGAGGACCCTCCTCATCATCCTCCATAGCCAAGGGCAGAAAGCTTGCAGGCGGCGGTGAAATCTCGCCAGGCTGTATGGGAGATGCTGCAAGGTGGTGCTGACCCCATCCTAAGCTTCGCACTTCTCAGCAATCCTTTAGGCAATTTGTGGGAGTCTCAAAACAAAATGCCCCAAATCTTTCCCTTTTGTAAGAGGTAACACACAAGTTGCCCCCACAGTTTGTTCGGCACTTTCTTGTGAGAGCGGTGATATCTCATGTAGTCAGGACGTTCTGTTCGGACAATGGTCAGGGCTCAGAAGGGAAGGAGCACTGTGTGAATTCTAGAACACACATTTAGCTGAGATAGACTCCGGGCACCAGGTCACATTTCCAGATCCTCTGAGGCACCAACACAGCAGAAACCCCCACACATTCCCCCATTTTGGAAACTAGACTCATCAATGAATTCCCCTAGGGTTGTGTTCAGTATTCTGAACCCATAGGGGCTTCACTAAACTTTTTAAAATGTGAAAACAAACATTTATTTCTGTTAAAATGTTACTTTAGCCCCAAATTTGATAACTTATAAAATATATTTGTACCGCGTTAGCCAGTAAATATAATAATATTAGAATCTTCCAGTCCTCAGTGGTTGATACCATATTTTCAGTTAGCCATTAAAAGGTAAGAAAAAGCAGAGCAAGCTTTCGAGACACTAAGGTCTCTTCATCAGGCTGATAATGACACAAAGTCTGAATGTACGCACATATAAACACACACATAGGAGGCTGGATATGCAGTAAATAAGTTAGGTGTGGTGAAGCATGACATATAATGGTCAGAGATGGGAGGTGGGAGACAGCATGTGTGGCATCATCCTCCATAGATAAGAAGCAGATAGTTTCATGCCTCACATTGATTTACATTACCATATATACTCGTGTATAAGCCGACCCGTGTATAAGCCGACCCCCCTACTTTTGCCCCAAAAATCTGGAAAAACCTATTGACTCGTGTATAAGCCAAGGGTGGACCCCAGCACAGGTACACAGCCCCCAGCAGTGTGGTATACAGGCCCCCCCCAGTGGTATACAGGCCTCCCCAGTGGTAGTATATAGCAGCCCCAGTGGTAGCATACAGCAGCCCCAGTGGTAGTATACAGCAGCCCCAGTGGTAGTATACAGCAGCCCCAGTGGTAGTATACAGCAGCCCCAGTGGTAGTATACAGCAGCCCCAGTGGTAGTAAACAGCAGCCCCAGTGGTAGTATACAGCAGCCCCAGTGGTAGTATACAGCAGCCCCAGTGGTAGTATACAGCAGCCCCAGTGATAGTATACAGCAGCCCCAGTGGTAGTAAACAGCAGCCCCAGTGGTAGTATACAGCAGCCCCAGTGGTAGTATACAGCAGCCCCAGTGGTATACAGCAGGCCCCCAGGGGTACATATAGCAGCCCCCAGGAGGTACCCAGCAGCCCCCTGGGGGTACACAGCAGCCCCCAGGGGGTACACAGCAGCCCCCTGGGGGTCCCCAGCAGCCCCCAGGGGGTACACAGCAGCCCCCTGGGGGTCCCCAGCAGCCCCCAGGGGGTCCCCAGCAGCCCCCTGGGGGTCCCCAGCAGCCCCCAGGGGGTACACAGCAGCCCCCTGGGGGTCCCCAGCGGCCCCCTGGGAGTACACAGCGGCCCCCAGGGGGTCCCCAGCAGCCCCCTGGGGGTCCCCAGCAGCCCCCAAATGCTGGCACTCGCCCCCCCTTGCAAGGGCCCCCCGCTTCTCTTACCATTCCGGACTTCTGATCCGCGCCGCTCCTCGGTGCTTCATCCTTGCTGCTTCATCCTTGCTGCTCCGTCCGTCTTCTACATCCGGGATCCCCGGCCGCGCGATGACGTCATATGCCTGCGACGGCCGGAGATCCGGATGTAGAAGACGGACGGAGCAGCGAGGATGAAGCAGCGAGGATGAAGCACCGAGGAGCGGCGCGGATCAGAAGTCCGGAATGGTAATATAACCATCGGGGGGGGGGGGGGCCTTACAAGGGGGGGCGAGTGCCAGCATTTGGGGGCTATATGCACTGGTTCCCCCTGCCGCTGATTGACAGGGGGAAGCAGTGCAAATTTAATGAGCGGCCCCACGTGACGGGGCCGCTCATACAGCAGCCTCCCCCCGCCTCCTCCAGCCTCCACAGCCCCGGACACAGCCCCCCCGTATTGACTCGTGTATAAGCCGAGGGGGAGACTTTTCAGCCCAAATTTTGGGCTGAAAAAACTCGGCTTATACACGAGTATATACGGTAATTAAAGAGATTTCAAATCTTGGAAAACCAATCATACTTGTGAATCCTCTGCCCCAACATACCAGATTCTTGCCTACCTTGGAAACCTTCAAAAGGATCTAAACCTGAAGACCCACCTCTTCCGAGAAGCCTACAACCTGCAGTAGCCCTCAATCCACTATACCGCCTCACAACCAGCTCCACCTTCATCTGCTGTATCCTCACTGATCCCTTGTAGACTGAGTCCTCAATGGCAGGGTACCCTCTCCTGTACCTGTCTGTGCCTTGTATTGTCATGATTATTGCACTTGTCTCTATTATGTATACCTCTTTTCACATGTAAAGCACATGGGATAAATGGTGCCTTAATAATAAATAATAGCAATAATAGAGGGGGTGTTTTAACCCTTTTTTAATCAGTTAGATGCTCCTATCACAATTATAAGCAACTTCTAAGGGATTAATTGGCCCCTATCGGGTCAAACACAGTTTCAAGCCAATGCCACTTGGTGTCAGCTCTCATGTCCTGGATTTTTTACCTCTTTGGGGCGCTACACACTTAATCATCAGCACCATGTAAAAGTGGCGGTGAGGATTAAGACCCTTTAACGGTCAATGTAAAAAGGCTTGTCAGCAGACATAAGAGGGTTAATATCACAATCTATTACTCCTTGCACTGATTTCTGCAGTTTATACCCCTCTTTTTGTCAGCTACAAATTGAATTTCAATATAATTTGTTTCAATGGGCAGCATTTCTGAAAAAAATAATATTTTTCTTGTCAGATGACTGTGCGTCAGAAGGATATCTACCGTTTACTAAAGTTGAAGCAGCTGATTATGGTATCACACCATATATACATGAAGATCATGACATAATTCCAGATATACCACCAGACCTTCACAACAAAATCTATCAACTATTCCTAATCAACAGATTCTATCTTCTGATTCATTACAGACTGTTATCGAAATTGAAAATTACAAAAGGGATGCTGAACATCAAAAAGCTCATACTGGGGAGAAGCCATTTTCATGTTCAGAATGTGGGAAATCTTTTACCAAGAAATCAAATCTTACTGTACATCAGAGAAGTCACACAGGGGAGAAACCGTTTTCTTGTTCAGAATGTGCAAATTGTTTTACCAAGAAATCAAGTCTTATAGCACATCAGAGAAGTCACAGAGGGGAAAAGCCATTTTCATGTTCAGAATGTGAGAAATGTTTTACCAGGAAATCAAGTCTTATGGTACATCAGAGAAGTCACACAGGGGAGAAGCCATTTTCATGTTCCAAATGTGGAAAATCTTATGGCAGTAAATCACAACTTGTTTATCATCAGATAATCCACACAGGGGGGAAAACATTTTCATGTTCAGAATGTAGGAAATGTTTCAACAAGAAATCAAATCTTACAGTACATCAGAGAACTCACACAGGGGAGAAGCTATTTTCTTGTTCAGAATGTGGAAAATGTTTTACCATGAAATCAAATTTTACAGTACATCAGAGAACTCACACAGGGGAGAAGCCATTTTCATGTTCAGAATGTGGTAAATGTTTTAACAAGAAAGATAATCTTACAGTACATCAGAGAACTCACACAGGGGGGAAACCATTTTCATGTTCAGAATGTGGTAAATGTTTTAACAAGAAAGATAGTCTTACAATACATCAGAGAACTCACACAGGGGGGAAACCATTTTCATGTTCAGAATGTGGTAAATGTTTTAACAAGAAAAATAATCTTACAGTACATCAGAGAACTCACACAGGGGGAAACAATTTTCATGTTCAGAATGTGGTAAATGTTTTAACAAGAAAGATAATCTTACAGTACATCAGAGAACTCACACAGGGGAGAAGCCATTTTTGTGTCCAGAATGTGGGAGATGTTTTACTTGCAAAACTCATCTCTTTAGACATATATTAACTCACACAGGAGAGAAGCCATTTTCATGTCCAGAATGTGGGAGATGTTTTGCTTGCAAAACTCATCTCGTTAGTCATTTATTAACTCACACAGGGGAGAAACCATTTGTATGTCCAGAATGTGGGAAAGGTTTTACCCAGAAATCAGATCTTACTGCACATCTGAGAATCCACACAGGGGAGAAGCCATTTTCATGCTCAAAATGTTGGAAACATTTTACTTGCAAAACTTCTCTCGTTAAACATATATTAACTCACACAGGGGAGAAGCCATTTTCATGTCCAGAATGTGGGAAAGGTTTTACGCAGAAATCAGATCTTACTGCACATCTGAGAATCCACACAGGGGAGAAGCCATTTTAATGTTCAGAATGTGGGAAACATTTTACTATGAAATCACATCTTGCTGCACATCTGACAATCCACACAGTTAAAAATGCACTTTAGGACGTGTAAAGTGGCCATTAAGCATCAGGAAAGGACAAATACAGTAAAGTCTTCATTAATGTTTTTAATTATACCATTTTTGGGTAGATGTGATGTTTTGATAGCTTGTTATTGCATTTCATTGCAATGTTGCAGCAACAAAAAAAGTGTATCTTTTGCATTTTTACTTTTTTTTTTTTTCTGTAACAGTTTATCAATACTATTGATTGATTTTATATTTTGATACACCAGTCATTTTTTAACACGATGTTACCAAATATGTGTTGTTTTATTTCAATAGTTTTATTTCTAATCGGACAAAATTGAACTTTTTTTATTTTTATAAAAACTTTTTTTTACTCTTTTTCTCTATTTTACTTGGCCACTTCAGCACTGCAGCGTCTGATCTCTCCTGCAGTACAGAGCCATGATGATCCACAGCTCTGCACTGCACAAATGATCACCTTCTGTGAATGATGCTGCACAGGTATCATTCACAGGAATTAAATGATGATAGTACCAGGGGTCATCATCTGATCCCACGCTGTAATGGCAGTACATCGATGCTCCGTGATCGCGTCACAAGGTCGCCGATAGCGGTGGGGAGCAGCATGATGCACGCTTCTGTGCTTTAGAGTGTTTGACAGCGCAATCTAAGGGATTAATGAGAATGGGTGGATTGCTGATCCACCCACAACCATTAGCTGCACATGTCGGTTGATGAGATCAGCCAATATGTACAGGGAATTATTATTACTTATTATTATAGTGCCATTAATTCCATGGCGCATTACATATGAGGAGGGTATAATAGACAAGTACAATAAACATGGACAATATAAGGCACACAGGTACAATAGGATAGAGGACGCTGTCCACGAGGGCTCACAATCTACGAGGGGATGGGTGGGGAAACAGTAGGAGAGGGTTGAGTTGGTCATGCGGTGGTTTGGTTGACTGAGGCTCACTGCAGGTTGTAAGCTTGTTGGAAGAGGTGAGTCTTCAGGTTTCTTTTGAAGGTTTCCAGAGTAGGTGAGAGTCCAATAGGTTTGGGCAGAGAGTTCCAGAGTATAGCGGATGCACAGGAGAAGTCTTGTATGCGGTTGTGGGAAGGGATAAGGAGGAGTAGAGGAGAAGATTATGAGTGGATCGCAGTTTGTGTGAGGGAACGTATCGGGAGACCATGTTGCAGATGTATGGAGGAGACAGATTGTGAACGGCTTGGTATGTCAGAGTAAGGGTTTTAAACCGGGACCTCTGAGAAATGGGGAGCCAGTGAAGGGTTTGGCAGAGAGGAGAGATCGGGGAATAGCGGGGAGACAGGTGGATAAGTAAGTTGGGCAGCAGAATTTAGGATAGATTGGAGTGATGCAAGAGAGTTAGAGGGGAGGCCAGTGAGTAGGAGGTTACAGTAGTCGAGGCGGAATATGATGAGGGCATGGACGAGTGTTTTTGCAGTGTCAAGTTCGTGGCATGAATGAATCTAGGAAACATTTTTGAGTTGGAGTCGACAGGAGGTGGCAAGGGCTTGGATATGTGGCTTGAAGGAGAGGGCAGAGTCGAGGATCACCCCGAGGCACTGAGCGTGGGAGACTGGGGAAAGTGAGCAGCCGTTAATGTTGATGGATAAATCAGGTGGGGGGTAGTGGGTTGGGGGAAAGATGATGAATTCTGTTTTGTCCATGCTCAGTTTCAGAAAGTGAGTGGTAAAGAAGGATGAGATAGCGGACAGACATTGTGGAATTTTGGATAGCAAGGAGGTGATGTCAGGTCCAGAGATATAGATCTGGGTGTCATTGGCATAGAGATGATACTGCAGACCAAGCGACTCAATGCAATGAAAGAAAAGAGACAGGAAGCGCTCCCATAGAGGAGACCCGGTATGCTATTTTGGGGTGGTTTAGAGGTGTTTGCAGGGGGACTCTCACTTGTGCCGGTTGTGCCGCCTCCGCACAACCTTAGTGAGAGCTTCCACTGGGTTCTCCTGATGCCCGCACTGATCGACACTGCTCCTCCGCTTCCGTGTCTAGTGGGGTGGAATCAGATGATCCGCGCGTCACAGGGCTCCTACGTCACCGCAGGTCCTATGGCTCCACACCGTCCTCTGTTGGGGATTTCTCCGCAAACTGCAGGTCCGGTAACCACACACCCGGAGGGTGAGAGAGTCTTGCAATAAAGAAAGGGTTACTCAGTGGGAGCGCAGATTCACTTAGGAGATGGGTGGAAATCTGGTCTAAACAACTTTAATACCACAACGCGTTTCCACAACGGATAGTCGTCTTCCTCAGGTGAATTTAGGTTAACTGTGACATGGACACATTATAAAGTTATCTTCACCAATCAGATTGCAGCAATTAGTGACATCATTTAGTTAACCCTATCCTTTCAATTCCTCCTGATATGTGAAAGCGTTTAAGATGAGGATAAAATAAAAAGTAATAAACATCAAAAATTCATTAAAATTCCATTAAAAATACAATTGATAATATTCACATTAAAAAAGAGAATTTTGTTTACGTACCGTAAATTCTTTTTTCTTTAATCATCAATGGGAGACCCAGACAATGGGGTTTAGGGCACTGCCCTCCGGAGGTCACACTAGGTACTACAAGTTTGTAGACACCGCCTCCTCCGCTTATAAACCCCTACCGCAGGGAACATCCTCAGTTTGGTCTACAAGCTGCGAGGAGGAAAAATAAACCACACCCGAAACATCGGGAAGAATGCCGTGCACAGACGGTTCAACAACCCGGCAAACACTGTCTCAACAGAGAACAGAGCCAATGCAACACATGCAAAGGAACAACTGGGTGGGTACTGGGTCTCCCATTGATGATTAAAGAAAAAAGAATTTACGGTACGTAAACAAAATTCTCTTTTTTCTGGTCATCATAATGGGAGACCCAGACAATGGGAACGTCCTAAAGCAATACCCCAGGGCGGGAAGAGTTCCTCAACAAGACGGATAACACATGGTTCCCTTTAAAGGTGGGCAACCGCCGCCTGGAGAACCCGCCTGCCCAAGCTTGCATCCGCAGAGGCATGGGCATGCACCATATAGTGCTTAGAGAAAGTGTGCAGGCTGGACCAAGTGGCCGCCTGACACACCTGTAGAGCAGATGCTCGATGTCGCAAGGCCCATGAGGCACCTACGGCTCTGGTAGAGTGAGCCTTCAATCCCACCGGGAGAGGCAAACCAGAAGACCGGTAAGCCTCTTGAATGGAAGCCTTAATCCACCTGGCTAAGGTTGACTTCGAAGCCGCGGACCCCTTACAGCGACCTGTCGTAAGAACAAATAAGGACTCCGAACTCCTAAAGGAGGCGGTCCTGGACACATAAATGCGTATAGCTCTCACGAGATCCAGAGTATGGAGGTCGCGCTCCACCTGATGAACGGGAGCGGGGCAAAATGATGGGAGAACAATCTCCTGGTTCAGGTGAAACGTTGAAACCACCTTCGGCAAGAATTCTGGCCGTGGGCGCAACACCACCTTGTCTTGGTGAACCACCAGGAAGGGTGACTTGTACGATAGTGCAGCCAATTCTGAGACCCTCCTCAGAGACGTGATTGCCACCAGAAAAATACACTTTCTGGGACAGACGAGATAGAGAAATATCCCTCAGAGGCTCAAATGGCGGTTTCTGCAATGCCGCCAGAACCTTTTTTATGTTAAGGTCCCACGGATCCAGAGGTCTCTTGTAGGGCGGAACCATCCGCGACACCCCCTGCAGAAATTGACGGACCTTCGGGAGGAGCGCCAATCGCCTGTCAAACAGCACAGAAAGTGCCGAGACTTGACCTTTTAAAGAGCCAAGGGATAATCCCAACTCCAAACCCGACTGTAGGAAGGCCAACAACGTCGGGATGGACAAGGGCCACGGGGACCGCCCCCCAGAGGCACACCAGGTAAAAAAGAGTTTCCACGTCCTGTGGTACATCTTCCTGGAAACTGGCTTTCTAGCCCGATTCATAGTGGCAACCACCGTAGGGGAGAACCCCCTGGAGGTCAGCAGCCAGGCCTCAAGAGCCATGCAGTCAATTTGAGGGCCTTGGAATTGAGATGGAAGAATGGGCCTTGCGCGAGAAGATCTGCGCGTTCTGGAAGAGCCCACCTGTCTCCGCCTGACAGTTGCCACAGGTCCGGATACCAGGACCTCCTGGGCCAGTCTGGAGCCACTAGAATGGCTACCCTGCATTCCGACCTGATTTTCCACAGCACCCTGGGAATCAGAGCCAGAGGAGGGAACACATATGGTAGATGGAATCTGGACCAAGTCATGATCAGGGCGTCCGCTCCCAGAGACTGGGGGTCCCATGACCTCGCCATGTATTGCGGAACCTGATGATTCAGCCGTGAGGCCATCAGATCCACGTCCGGAGTGCCCCATCTGCTGCAGATGTCCTGGAAGACGTCTGGATGAAGAGACCACTCTCCGGCGTCCATCCCCTGCCGGCTCAGGTAGTCGGCCTCCCAGTTTTCGACCCCTGGGATGTGAACTGCGGAGATCAGGCAGTTGTTGTCCTCCACCCAGGATAGGATGCGGTGGACTTCGGCCAGCGCCTCTGCACTCCTGGTTCCTCCTTGATGATTTATATAAGCGACGACCGTCGCATTGTCGGACTGAACCCGAATGGGTTGTCCTGAAAGGAATCTCTGAAAAGCCAGGAGTGCCAGATAGATCGCCTTGATCTCCAGTACGTTGATCTGCAACGCCGACTCCGACTGAGTCCAGAGGCCTTGGGCCCTGTGGTGTAAGAACACCGCTCCCCAGCCCTTCAGACTGGCGTCGGTGGTCACCACAAACCAAGACGGTTTTATGAAGGACCGGCCCCGAGACAAGTGATGCGGTTGTAGCCACCACTGCAGGGAATCTCTGGTCGGTTGTGACAGCGTCACCAGCCGATTCAGCGAGATCGTCCTCATGTCCCACCTGCGTAGAATCTCCAGCTGGAGAGGACGGAGGCGAAATTGTGCAAAAGGCACCGCCTCTATCGCCGCCACCATGCGACCCACCAGCTTCATCAACACCCGAAGGGATGATTGTGGTGACAGGAGGACTGCTTGCACTCCTGATTGGATCGCCATCTGTTTGACTCGTGGCAGAGACACTAGGGCTGAGTCCGTGTGGAAGTCCATGCCCAGATATGTCAGTGACTGGGTCGGAACCAGGGTCGACTTCTGGATATTGAGAAGCCACCCGAACTGTTCCAAAGACTTCATGGTTACCTCCAGGCTTTGCCGACAAAGGTATTCCGATGGCGCCCTGACCAGCAGGTCGTCCAGGTAGGGTATTACGGCGTGCCCCTGCACGTGCAGGAGAGCCATCATGGAAGCCATCACTTTTGTGAACACCCTCGGTGCCGAGGCCAACCCGAACGGCAGCGCCACAAATTGGAAGTGTTCTTCCCCCACTGCGAATCTCAACCAGCGCTGATGAGCCGGTGCAATGGGCACGTGAAGGTAAGCGTCTCGGATATCTATGGACGCTAGGAAGTCCCCCTGTGACACAGCTGCGATCACGGAGCGCAGTGATTCCATACGGAACTTCCGAACCAATACGTGATGGTTGAACAACTTCAGGTCCAGAACCGGGCGGAAGGATCCGTCCTTCTTCGGGACAATGAAGAGGTTGGAGTAAAAACCCCGAAACCTCTCCCCGGAAGGCACCGGGACCACCACTCCGTCCCTGCGGAGACCCTCCAACACCAGGTGGAAAGCCTGAGCCTTGTCTGGTGATGGGACCGACCGATGGAATCGGTGTATAGGTTTTGACGTCAGCTCTATCCTGTAACCTCGCGAGACCACGTCTCGAACCCACTGATCTTGAACGTGAAGAAGCCACTTGTCTTGAAAGCGAGACAAGCGGCCCCCCACCTGTGGGGAGGCAGGAAGGCAGAGCGAGTCATGTGGAGGCGGGTTTGGGGGTGGCAGCTGCAGCCCCCGCTGGCTTCTTGGGGCGATTCTTAGTGCGCCACTGCGAAGCAGGCTTGCCCCCTCGGTCCGCACGCGCGGACGATGCTGATGACTGCGAGCTGGAACGAAAGGACCACTGCTTTGGGTTCCTTTTCACAGTATAGCGTGGCTTAGGTCTATTCTGCGGTATCTTAGACTCAGCAGAATCCTTTATCAGCTTGTCCAGTTCGGTACCAAACAGCCTGTCACCAGCAAATGGAAGATTCTGCAAAATCTTCTTAGATGTGGCATCTGAGTCCCAGAGACGCAGCCACAACAACCTGCGAATCGCAATAGCATTGGCCGAGGCCACAGCTGAGCGAGTAGCAGTTTCCAGAGACGCCGTCCTGGCGTAGTCAGCATAGGCTCTTGCTCTCTCGGTAAGCGCCATGACCTCTGGACTGGACCTAGCCAGTTCCGCGATACCATCCAAGCAAGTAGTTATTGCTTGTAAGGTCCAAACCGCGGCAAAATTGGGGGCAAATGAAGTCCCCACAGCCTCATAGGAAGACTTGGCGAGTTGCTCGACCTGTCTATCAGTCGCATCCTTCAATGAGGAGCTATCAGAGGCAGAAAATAGGGAGCGTGCAGCAATCCTGGTCATGGAAGCGTCCACCTTCGGGGACTGCGACCACTCCTGAAGCACCTCCTGGGGGAAGGGGAAGCGAGTGTCCTTTGGTTTTCGGACATAACGCCGCCCAGGATGCAACCTGGGTGTCCTAACCACCCTTCCAAAGTTGGTGTGGTCCAAGAAGGAGCCACTAGGTCTAGCCTCCGGCCGCAGCCATTGATAGACCTCCTTCGGGTGTACAGCCACCTCCTCAGGGGGTGTCACGAGACGTAAGGTCTCGTTAATAGAGGAAACCAGATCCTCCACCCCGTCTGGAGGTTCAGACATAGATACTGACCCGAAAGTTGAACCCCCATCATCTTCCTCACCATCAGAGGAACGCTCCTCCTCAGAGAGAGTATGGAGCTCGGGTGAATCCTCACGACGAGCCCGCTTAAGGGGTCTCGCAGCAGAAGAGGGGGACACCCGGGGGTAACTGGATGGAGTAGCTGGGCTATCCAGTCTCCTATTAAGTGCCTCCAGGGATTGCGACATGGAGGACAGCTGAGACAGCAGAGATTCATTGATCTTATTCTGAGTCTCCCATGGCCCTGAGATCACCTGAACCTCAGGGTGCAGCACCGGAGCTGCTGACTCAGCAGCGTCAGCCCGGGCCTCTGGGCGTCCGCAGTTATTGCAGGACCCCTCCACCAGTGTTCCATTGCATGTAGCACAGGTAATGGTGGTTACTGCCGCCTTAGCAGCACGCTTCCCAGCTGAGGACATCGCCACAGTAGGGGAAAATAAGCCAAATTGCCGACAACAAAAACGGGAATCCCGGTGGCTTACCGACCGCAGTAAAGCGGTATGAGGAAGCGGTGTGTGTGTGACCTCCGCGACGGTTTCCGGTCTCCCCTCTGGAGTGCAGACGCACGCTGCCTAAGAATCCCAACCGGGAAGTGAGGGTCAAGATGGCCGCCGACAGTGAAACTGTGGGCGGCGCCGAAGACACGCGGGAAACACACACACACGCCCAGCGATGACGTCACCGCACGGGCTGCTTCCCATCCTCCAAGCATCCACAGCATGAGGGAGCCGGAGCCCGCAGCGCGGGAAAGAGTGTAAAAACATTATACACAGACTGCATGTACACCATCCACAGCATGAGGGGACAAACATCCGCAGCCTACGGCCTCAGCCCCTGTGACACACAGGGCGGTCAGCCAGGGTGACCCCAGCACAGGGTACACCCGCAGAACCGCGGACCCGAGGGTAACGCGCGGTCTGAGTGTCATGAAACACATAAAGTGCCAGACACTACCCCCAGGCACACAGGAGACACAGAGTGCCTCAGTGCCGGTCCGGTCTGTAAGCACCATTTAGGGAGGCCTCGGACGGGGGTGCAGCACCAGTCTGGTCTGTAAGCACCATTTAGGGAGGCCTCAGACTGGGCCGCTCAGCACCAGTCCGGAGTGTAAGCACCATTTAGGGAGGCCTCGGACTGGGCTGGCTCCAGTCCGGTCTGTAAGCACCATTTAGGGAGGCCTCGGACGGAGCGGAGCTGTGCAAGGCTCCCATCTCCCACTCTCCAGAGCCCCCCAGAGAGGGATGGAGAGGAGCGTAACAGCGTACCGGGAGAACACGAAGTGTCCAGGCTCTAGGCCCTCCGGTACCTCCACCAGCGTGTGCCACTAAGAGTGAGCGGGGAGGCTGTCACAGGTCCCGATAGGACCCTATTACCTTGTCTTCAGACGCCATCACGTAAGTAGTGAGAATGTAGTGAAGTGCAAGCAAAGCGTGATCCTCCGAGCACACTAAGTCTAAAAACTGAGGATGTTCCCTGCGGTAGGGGTTTATAAGCGGAGGAGGCGGTGTCTACAAACTTGTAGTACCTAGTGTGACCTCCGGAGGGCAGTGCCCTAAACCCCATTGTCTGGGTCTCCCATTATGATGACCAGAAAAATACCATATATGTAACAATACAAAGTGGATTTAAAATATGATATGGATAAAATCATGTAGAAAAAAAATCAAAAACTTTTTCTTTTTTTCTTCCCCTTCTTTTTTCTTTTCCTCCTTTTATTTGTTTTCCCTTGTAATATTCAGACAGTCTGTTCGGATCTAGGTCATACTCTGAAGGTTTATTTGCAAACATTATCTATCATCAGATTTAAACCTTCAGGGCTTAGCGTTGCTAATTTAAATATCCAATAGCTTTCTTTTCTGATCAGATCTCTAAACCGATCATTTACACTCTCAGGGATCTGATCTATTATCAAGAGATTCAAGTATTTGGGATCCTTTGAATGTACCATGCTGAAGTGTTTGGGTACACTGTGCAAAGGATACCCACTACGTATGTTTGATCTATGTTTACTTAGCTAGCTCCACCGGAAGGTAACACAGATGTCTGAATACCGGTGCGCAATCCCCTGCAACTCAGGCATGGGGGCGGCTGTGGTGTCTGCGTCCGGCCATGCCGACAAGGAGGAGACTGGTGGTATCTATAGACACCAGGTCACCTAAGGAGCGTCAGTCACACACGTACATGTGAAGCACAGTGTCAGAGCCAAGCCTGTTGGTCACACCCATGCTATAAGACCAGGTGGGCAGCTCCGCACAAATACATGCTGACAAATCTCGCCAAGCAAAATTCAGTACTGCGGATAGCAGCACACTGACTCACACCACATGCAGACTCTCGCATCTGACTCACAACACACTGTCATGCATACAGCCATGCGCACACACACAACACACTCATGCAAAAAACGTCCAGTACTCGCATGACTATTAAGCATCAAAAATGCTCCGTGATATTGCTTCCCACGGGTGGAGCGGTTGACCAGGGCAGCCAGTAAAGTCTATGGCAGTGGTAGGCCATTGGGGTGCAGGACTGAGAGTGCGGAATAACCAACAGTCCCACAGCTCGTCTCGTAGTCACCATTACTGGTATTAGCAGGTTTAGTCCAGGGTACCGTCCACAAGAGGTGTTGGGTTATCCGGGTGGCCTGGAAGCATGTTAGGGATCTCCTCACCCGGTGAGTTCTGAGGCCTCCTTGCTGCCCTACTCCTTGCTGGTCCTGGCTGCCTGTAGCTAAGCTGCGACCCTCTTTTTCTGCTTGTAAGTCTCTTACCTGTATGGCAGGCAGCTTGAGGCCTTCCCGGTCACCACTCCTTCAGCATCATGCCCTGAGCTCTCCTATGCTGCTGTTTCTCCAGGTGCTTGCTGTGGCCGAGAGACTTGGAATCTCCCGTCCTCTGGTTTTGACTGCTGGGCCTGGAATACCCTCACAACCTCTGACTTTAGTGTCCGTTTCTAGTGCTCTGCTCTGGGGTGAGCCGGTTCCATGTCTCCACTCCCCAGGCCTACTTCTCTCCTTCCTCAGACCCTCTCCTACGGGTTCCTCACGTTTGCTAGTCTCTCTTTCCTGGGACGAGCCTCACACTGCTCCAGTCCATAGGATGTCTTCAGAGTCCTCCTAGAAACTGCACTGACTTGCCCCGTCCCCAGGCCTGAATTTATAGGGGAGCTCCCCTGAACTCGGATTCAGAGCTCCCCTTCAGGTTTGGAGTCAGGAAAGTGTTGCATGCTGTGGGCTGACCTGGTGTGGATACCCCCCATTGCTTCCAAGCATGGCATCACCCCGAGGGATGCAATGCCATTGTGGCAACCGGACTCTGGGGTGCCACATTAGCATTCCTGTGAATCACTAACCTAATATTTAGTTGTATAACCACAGTCTTTTAGAACTGCTTCACATCTATGTTGCATAGAGTCAACCAACCTCTGGCACCTGTAAACTGTTATTCCAGCCCAGGATGCTTTGACTATATCTCACAATTTATTTGCATTTCTTGCCTTTGCCTCAGAAGCAGCGTTTTTGATGTCACCCTACAAGTGTTCTACCGGATTAAGGTCCAGGGATTGGGCTGGCCACTTCATAATTTTAATTTTGTTGGACTGGAACCAAGATTTTGCTTGTTCACTGGTGTGTTTATGTATGTTGTCTTGTTGAAAGACTAATTTCAAAGTCATTTCCTCTTCAGCATAAAGCACCATGATCTCTTCAAGTATATTGTGTAGAGGGGCCCTCATATATATAGGGTCTGGGGAGGGGAGACAAAAGAGAGCGGGCGCAGATCTAAGTGCAGAGGTATAATGTTGCAGAGTTTGGAGATAAGTAGCTTCTGCTCACCTTTCGATGATTTTTTGTGCATAGCATATAGGTCTTTTTTTCTGACTAGTCGATGAGTTCAGACTCATGTGGTGTGCGGCTCGCCTCCGGATTGATCAGGTTTCTGTGGTCAGAACCTGTCAGCAGATACTTTCAAATGAGGATATCCAGACAAGGATTCGCGGCACTCCTAGCAAGAAGACCAAGAGCTGTTCCACTCAAGAGAAACATGCCCATTTCATGATGCTTGCACCACCATGCTTCACTGTATTCAGAGTGTACTGTGGCTTGAATTCAGAGTTTGGGGGTCGTCTTATGAACGGTCTACAGCCCTTGGCCCCAAAAGAACAACTTTACTTTCATCAGTGCACAAAATGTTTCTCCAATTCCCTTTAGGCCAAATGATGTGTTTTTTCTTCAGTACACATTTTTTATTTAAGGCTGCTTTCACATCAGCTGTTTTCGCTGATCGCGGCAGTTGCGCTGAAAAAAAAAAGCAACTGCCGCGATTACCGTATAACGGCCGCACTTGCGGTTCAGTTGCGGCAAGCCCCATACAATGTCTATGGGGCTTGTGGCAGGAGCGGCAAGTGCGGTTTTGGCACTTGCGGCAGGTGCGGCCGCGAAAAAAATGCGGCATACCGCGGTTTTTTCGCGGCTGCACCTGCCGCAAGTGCCAAAACCGCACTTGCCGCACACTTGCCGCAAGTGAACCACAAGTGCGGCCGTTATGTGGTAATCGCGGCAGTTGCGTTTTTTTTCACCGCAACTGCCACGATCAGCGAAAACCGCTGATGTGAAAGGGGCCTAAGAGTGGGACTTTGCGGGGACTTCTTGCTAATAGATTAGCTTTACACCAGCATCTATAACTGTCACAGTCCTCACAGGTAACTTGAGACGTCTTTGATCATCCTGGAGCTGATCATTGGATGAGACTTTTACATTCTGGCTATTCTTCGATCCATTCGAATGATAGTCTTCCTTTTTCTTCCACGTCTCTCTGGTTTTGCGTTCCATTTTAAGGTTGACCAGAATCCAAAAAAAGAAGAGGACACTCGTCAGACGAAAACAGACCTGGGTGAGCCCCGTACCACCTCCTTGGATGGTGCAAACACCAGAGATCTAGAAAAAAAAATACAGAAAGTACAGAAATGTGCTGTAAAGCAGAAGAGGGAAAAGGGGGAAGAGACGCCGAAAATAAATAAATATGTGGGAGATCCCCAGAGGACAGACCCGGCAAGCCATCACAAATGGAGAGAGGGGGAGGGGGTTTTGGAGGAATTATACTCATCTATCTGACATCATCGGTCACCTGCAGTATCACCCCTAGGAGGCATCACATGGATTGTGGGGACATCAGCCCTCCATTTGGTGGAGAGATGAGCAGTGATGACATCCACAAGGCGGAGCACTGAGGTACCGGGAACGTGATAGTGAAAACAAGATGGAGGGAATCACAAGACCTAGAACAAAAAAGAAAAATCATTCAGAAGGTTCAAGTCGTGCCTAACTCCTGTGTGTGAGGCTAATATAGATCTGCATTGTGTCTGAGGAGAGGATATACCCAATTATGTGGAGCCAACAGTCCCCCGCACAGAGTAACAACCCTCTCCCCAAGTGTAACATCACCCAGCAGTACAACACACTGCCCTATGTGAGTAACATCACCGCCTCCCCACACCGACCCCGAGAGTAACCTCACCGCCTCCCCACACCGACCCCGAGAGTGACATCACCGCCTCCCCACACCGACCCCGAGAGTAACATCACTGCCTCCCCACACCGACCCCGAGAGTGACATCACCGCCTCCCCACACCGACCCCGAGAGTAACATCACCGCCTCCCCACACCGACCCCGAGAGTAACATCACCGCCTCCCCACACCGACCCCGAGAGTAACATCACCGCCTCCCCACACCGACCCCGAGAGTAACATCACCGCCTCCCCACACCGACCCCGAGAGTAACATCACCGCCTCCCCACACCGACCCTGAGAGTAACATCACTGCCTCCCCACACCGGCCCTGAGAGTAACATCACCGCCCCCCCACACCGACCCAGAGAGTAACATCACCGCCTCCCCACACCGACCCCGAGAGTAACATCACCGCCTCCCCACACCGACCCCGAGAGTAACATCACCGCCCCCCCACACCGACCCAGAGAGTAACATCACCGCCTCCCCACACCGACCCCGAGAGTAACATCACCGCCTCCCCACACCGGCCCTGAGAGTAACATCACCGCCCCCCACACCGACCCAGAGAGTAACTTCACCGCTTCCCCACACCGACCCCAAGAGTAACTTCACCGCTTCCCCACACTGACCCCAAGAGTAACATCACCGCCTCCCACACACCGACCCCGAGAGTAACATCACCGCCTCCCCACACCGACCCTGAGAGTAACATCACCGCCTCCCCACACCGACCCAGAGAATAACATCACCGCCTCCCCACACTGACCCCGAGAGTAACATCACCGCCTCCCCACACCGACCCCGAGAGTAACATCACCGCCTCCCACACCGACCCCGAGAGTAACATCACCGCCTCCCCACACCGACCCAGAGAATAACATCACCACCTCCCCACACCGACCCCGAGAGTAACATCACCGCCTCCCCACACCGACCCCGAGAGTAACATCACCGCCTCCCCACACCGACCCCGAGAGTAACATCACCGCCTCCCCACACCGACCCAGAGAATAACATCACCACCTCCCCACACCGACCCCGAGAGTAACATCACCACCTCCCCACACCGACCCCGAGAATAACATCACCGCCTCCCCACACCGACCCCGAGAGTAACATCACCGCCTCCCCACACCGACCCCGAGAGTAACATCACCGCCTCCCCACACCGACCCCGAGAGTAACATCACCGCCTCCCCACACCGACCCCGAGAGTAACATCACCGCCTCCCCACACCGACCCAGAGAATAACATCACCACCTCCCCACACCGACCCCTAGAGTAACATCACCGCCTCCCCACACCGACCCCGAGAGTAACATCACCGCCTCCCCACACCGACCCCGAGAATAACATCACCACCTCCCCACACCAACCCCGAGAGTAACATCACCGCCTCCCCACACCGACCCGAGAATAACTTCACCATGACAACAAGCAGAGCCTGCATACATGGAGGAGCTGATCATGTGACCCCTGACTCCTCCCCTCCATGTGACATCATCACAGGTCCTGTAAGCACAGAGCATTTCATCTTCCCCCATTCAGGTCCCTACAATATCGGATTCTCTCAGATCTTCTATAGAAGAGAATTCTCCTGATTGACCATCAAGGATGGATCTGGACAGGGACAAGATGGCGGAGAGGATCTTCCACCTCACCCTAGAGATCCTCTTCCTTGTTACTGGAGAGGTGAGAGATTGTGATGACAATGTCACATGACATCATTCTTATCTATGGACAGAATAACAGATGACAGAACTGGAGAGGTGAGGACTCTGGAAATGTCTGGAGGGAGATTTATTAATGTGTCTCTCCATAACCAGGATTACACAGTAGTGAAGAGCTCTAGTGATCTGTGCTGTCAGGACCCTGTGTCTGAGGGAAGAGCCCTGAGCCCAATCACGGGGCCTCCACCTCACCCCCTGATACATGAGGACATCAATGACCAGAAGATCCTACAACTCACCTACAAGATGATTGAGCTGCTGACTGGAGAGGTGACACTGCTGGGAATGCTGCTGCTGCTGCTGGGACATTATACAGTAACGCTATGAAGGGATCGGGGAAAGATGACAATGGTATCATTGTATGTGTCAGGTTCCTATAAGGTGTCAGGACGTCACCGTCTATTTCTCCATGGAGGAGTGGGAGTATTTAGAAGGACACAAAGATCTGTACAAGGACATAGTCATGATGGAGGTTCCCCGGCCCCCCCTCACATCACCAGGTAATAGACAGGACTAAATACACACGGCCTATAATGATCTGTATGTAAAGAATGAACTCAGTCCTGTATGTGTCTCCTCCAGGTCTATCCAGTAAGAGGACAACACCAGAGAGATGTCCCCGTCCTCTTCTCCCACAGGACTGTAAACAAGAAGATCCCGATGTTCCTCCGGATCATCAGGTAGATGGAGAGAAGGTGTGATGAGATCTCCCTATGATGTGTAGACGGCTGTGAAGGTCTTGTGCTCAGTCTTGTTTTATCCTCCAGTATTCTATGTTTTATACTTGTGTAATGAGAACGGTGGAGATGGCAGATTACAGCTGATCATAGATGGGACTTCTCCATCTGTCTGTGACTTTTACAATCTTTGTTTCAGGGTGAAGATCTGCCCCATATTAATACTACAGAGACATATGTGAGGGGTGATGATGATCTGCCCCATATTAATACTACAGAGACATATGTGAGGGGTGATGATGATCTGCCCCATATTAATACTACAGAGACATATGTGAGGGGTGATGATGATCTGCCCCATATTAATACTACAGAGACATATGTGAGGGGTGATGATGATCTGCTCCATATTAATACTACAGAGACATATGTGAGGGGTGATGATGATCTGCCCCATATTAATACTACAGAGACATATGTGAGGGGTGATGATGATCTGCCCCATATTAATACTACAGAGACATATGTGAGGGGTGATGATGATCTGCCCCATATTAATACTACAGAGACATATGTGAGGGGTGATGATGATCTGCCCCATATTAATACTACAGAGACATATGTGAGGGGTGATGATGATCTGCCCCATATTAATACTACAGAGACATATGTGAGGGGTGATGATGATCTGCCCCATATTAATACTACAGAGACATATGTGAGGGGTGATGAAGATCTGCCCCATATTAATACTACAGAGACATATGTGAGGGGTGATGAAGATCTGCCCCATATTAATACTACAGAGACATATGTGAGGGGTGATGATGATCTGCCCCATATTAATACTACAGAGACATATGTGAGGGGTGATGATGATCTGCCCCATATTAATACTACAGAGACATATGTGAGGGGTGATGATGATCTTACAGATGACAGCGCAGGTGAGTAGTTTCCTCTATAGTTACTTATCCACCAGTTGGTACCAATACGTGTTTGATTTTGTAGCTTCTATTGAGTCTGTTCTCTGTTCTGGGTCTCACAAGCTTCGCTCTTCTCATCAATCTTTTAAGCAATTGTTGGAGTCTGAACAAAGATTTGCCCCAAATCTTTCCCTTTTGTAAGAGGTAACACACAAGTTGCCCCCACAGTTTGTTCGGCACTTTCTTGTGAGAGCGGTGATATCTCATGTAGTCAGGACGTTCTGTTCGGACAATGGTCAGGGCTCAGAAGGGAAGGAGCACTGTGTGAATTCTGGAACACACATTTATCTGAGATAGACTCCGGCACCAGGTCACATTTCCAGATCCTCTGAGGCACCAACACAGGAGAAACCCCCACACATTCCCTCATTTTGGGTACTAGACTCATGAAGGAATTCCCCTAGGGTTGTGTTCAGCATTCTGAACCTTTAGGGGCTTCACTAAACTTTTTAAAATGTGAAAACAAACATTTATTTCTGTTAAAATGTTACTTTAGCCCCAAATTTGATAACTTATAAAATATATTTGTACTGTGTTAGCCAGTAGACATAAAAATATTAGAATCGGAGAGTCCTCCGTGGTTGATATCTTTTAATGGCTAACTGAAGAGATGGTAAGAAAAAGCAGAGCAAGCTTTCGAGACACTAAGCCAGGTCTCTTCATCAGGCTGATAATGACACAAAGTCTGAATGTACACACATATAAACACACACATAGGAGGCTGGATATGCAGTAAATAAGTTAGGTGTGGTGAAGCATGATATATAATGGTCAGAGATGGAAGGTGGGAGACAGCATGTGTGGCAGCATCCTCCATAGATAAGAAGCAGACAGTTTCATGCCTCACATTGATTTATGTGTTTTTACATTAATTAAGGAGATTTGAAATCTTGGAAAACCAATCAAAGGCTGAACTCTGATATTTATTGTCCAGATGCTTTTACCCTACCCCCTCCCATCACATACCGCTCTTCAAATCTTGGACCAACAATTAATCAAGGGACATGAAACTGTCTGATTCTTATCTATTGATGATACTGCCACAGATGCTGTCTCCCACCTCCCATTTCTGACCATTATATGTCACGTTCACCACACCTAATCTATGTACTGCATATCCAGCCTCCTATGTGTGTGTTTATATGTGTGTACATTCAGACTTTGTGTCATTATCAGCCTGACGAAGAGACCTTAGTGTCTCGAAAGCTTGCTCTGCTTTTTCTTACCATCTCTTCAGTTCGCCATTAAAAGGTATCAACCACTGAGGACTCTCAGATTCTAATATTTTTCCATTTTAGCCCCAAATTTGTAAGTTTGATAACCCATAAGTGCTCAGCAGAGAGCACAGGGAATGTGAACTGAGCCTTATTCTAATTTGTGTAAGGTAAAAAGAATAGACAACAGGACAAGAACACTTTTCATTTTTCCACCATTTTTCATGCGGTATAAGAGATAAGACGGCTTTATTTTTTGAGTCAGTGCGATTACAGCGAGAACAGATTTATATCGTTTTTATTTTTTGCTACTATCACTATATACTAAAAATGTTTTTTATATAAAAAATAGATAAAGATTTTTGCTGCCTTGTCCTGAGAGCTGTAACTTTTTTCTTTTTGTCGTATGCGCCATGTTAGGGTTTATTTTTTGCAGGACAGTTTGGTGGTTTCAGTTCCAACATTTTCTTTTACATATGACTTTTTGATCGGTATAATGAAAAAGCTACAATTTTTAATTATTATTTTTTTTACGGTGTTTGCCATGCATAATGAATAACGTGAGTTTTATCATTTGGGCCGTTCCAGACAAGGTAACACCAATTATGCATATATTTTTGGTTAATTTTGTTTTAACGCAAAAGCTTCGTTTTTAGTGGCAAGACAAGTTTTTGCGTTTTCTGTGAACTTTCTTTATATCATTTTATTTATCTTTTCACTCAGTTCCACTGTGGGACATGAATAATTTATACTTTGATACCGATGTACTGCAGAGCCTGAGGCCTGTCAATTTCTCGCTGACTACCTTTTACACTCTGCTTATAGCTGGATGTAACGCACCACCGCTTTCTGGGGTCATGACCTCTGTGTGCAATGGCAACTATCATAAACCGCAATTATAGGGAAGGGAGGGGACAATACTCTACTTTCCAGATCACCGCTCACCATTTGTGCACCTGACCTGCTTCTGTCCCACCTCGTCCCCAGTCTCGCCACAGTTCTGGTAGTTCCAACCCTAACCCAACTTTTCAACCTATCACTAATAACTGGTGTCTTCCCCTTATTTTTTTAAACATTATTTGATCACACCCATCCTTAAAAATCCCTCACTTAACCTCATTTTCTGTGACTAGATATAGCCCCAAATCACTTCTCCCTTATGCATCAAAACTACTGGAACAGCATGTCCATCTTGAACTATCTTTCCACCTCTCAACCTTTGACCGGCTACCATCTGACTTCCAACCACATCATTCAAGTGAAACTGATGTAATCAAAGTCACCAATGACCTACTTACCACCAAAGCCAAGCGATACTACTCTGTCCTCCTCTTGGACCTGTCCTCTGCGTTCGACACATTCCCTCCTACTACAGATTCTCTCATCACTTGGCATCTCAGACTTAGCCCTATCTTGGATCTCTTCGTACCTAACTGACTGAATTTTCAGCATCCCCACCTCTCACACACTTCCCCATCTTGCCCCTATATATCTGTGCCCCCCAGGGTTCATTTCTTGGATCCTTGCTCTTCTTGATCTACACCTTCTGCCTGGGACAGCTCCTACAGCTTTCAGTATCATCGCTAAGCTGATGACACACTGATTTACTTCTGTGGACCCAAAATCACCTCCTTACTAACCCGAATCCCACAATGTTTGTCTGGTATTTCATCCTTCTATGCTCGAATTCTTAAACTCAACATGGACAAGATGGAATCTATCTCTTTCCTCCTCCTCACTGAACCCCCCTCACCAAACCTATTCACCAAAGTTGATGGCTGCTTACTTTCCCTAGTCCTGCATGCTCGCTGCCTTGAAGTAACCATCTACTATGCTCTCTCCTTCAAACCACATTCAAGCCAAGAATCTGCAAAAACACTAGTGCATGCCCTCATTATCTCCTGCCTGGACTACAGCAACCTCGTAATTTTTTTGTACTATTAACCTTCTGATCTCTAGCCTCCCTTTTAACACTTTTGCACCATAATCTATTGCATAATCTATTTTAAACTCTGCTGCCTGAATAATCCACCTGTACCCCACTATTCCCTGACCTCGCCTCTATGCCAATCCCTTTACTGTCTTCCCAGTAACGAAAGACTACAGTTCAAAATCATAACCTGGAAAGCCATTCACAACTTTGCTCCTTTGTACATCTTAGACATGGTCTCCCGGTACTTACCTGCATGTAACCTCCAATCCTCACAAGATCTCCTTCTCTCCTACACTTTTATCTTCTCTTCACACAACCACATACAAGACTTTTCCTGTACATCTCCCATACTTGTGAATCCTCTGCCCCAACATACCAGATTCTTGCCTACCTTGGAAACCTTCAAAAGGATCTAAACCTGAAGACCCACCTCTTCCGAGAAGCCTACAACCTGCAGTAGCCCTCAGTCCACTATACCGCCTCACAACCAGCTCCACCTTCATCTGCTGTATCCTCACTGATCCCTTGTAGACTGAGTCCTCAATGGCAGGGTACCCTCTCCTGTACCTGTCTGTGCCTTGTATTGTCATGATTATTGCACTTGTCTCTATTGTGTATACCTCTTTTCACATGTAATGCACAAGGGATAAATGGTGCCGCAATAATAGAGGGGGTGTTTTAACCCTTTTTTAATCAGTTAGATGCTGCTATCACAATTAAAAGCAACCTCGGAAGGTACCGTCACACGGGGAGATATCGCCGGCGATGTTGCCGGCAACCGAGGGGCGTGGCCAGGTTGCAGCGACCTCGCCGGCGAATTGCCGCGTGTGACAGGGCGATAATCAGGCGATGAATCGCCTGAGTCACATCGCCAGGTTTCCCAACCATGTTGGGAAACCTGGCGATGTTGCTCAGGCGATTCTGCCTGATCGCCCTGTGTAACGCGGCGATCTGCAATGTTACGGGCGATTCCGCCTATCTACTACATTGCGGGTTATCGCTCGCTGGGTTGCTGGGCAACCCAGCAAGCGATAGCCGCGGCAACTAGCCGGCGACATCGCCGGTAAGTTGCTCAGTGTGACATCTCACCGGCGATGTTGTCAGGGATGCGCGCTCCCGCGATCCCCGGCAATATCGCCGGCGATATGTCCCTGTGTGACGGTACCTTAAGGGATTAATTGGCCCCTATCGTGTCAAAAACAGTTTCAAGCCAATGCCACTGGGTGTCAGCTCTCATATACTGGATTTTTTACCTCTTTGGGGTGCTACACACTTAATCATCAGCACCATGTAAAAGTGGCAGTGAGGATTAAGACCCTTTAATGTTCAATGTAAAAAGGCTTGTCAGCAGACATAAGAGGGTTAATATCACAATCTATTACTCTTTGCACTGATTTCTGCAGTTTATACCCTCTTTTTGTCAGCTACAAATTGAATTTCAATATAATTTGTTTCAATGGGCAGCATTTCTGAAAAAAATAATATTTTTCTTGTCAGATTACTGTGCGTCAGAAGGATATCTACCATTTACTAAAGTTGAAGCAGCTGATTATGGTATCACGCCATATATACATGAAGATCATGACATAATTCCAGATATACCACCAGACCTTCACAACAAAAATCTATCAACTATTCCTAATCAACAGATTCTATCTTCTGATTCATTACAGACTGTTAACGAAATTGAAAATTACAAAAGGGATGCTGAACATCAAAAAGCTCATAGTGGGGAGAAGCCATTTTCATGTTCAGAATGTGGGATATGTTTTACCAAGAAATCAAGTCTTACTGTACATCAGAGAAGTCACACAGGGGAGAAACCGTTTTCATGTTCAGAATGTGCAAATTGTTTTACCAAGAAATCAAGTCTTATAGCACATCAGAGAAGTCACAGAGGGGAGAAGCCATTTTCATGTTCAGAATGTGAGAAATGTTTTACCAGGAAATCAAGTCTTATGGTACATCAGAGAAGTCACACAGGGGAGAAGCCATTTTCATGTTCAAAATGTGGAAAATCTTATGGCAGTAAATCACAACTTGTTTATCATCAGATAATCCACACAGGGGAAAAAACATTTTCATGTTCAGAATGTGGGAAATGTTTTACCAAGAAATCAAGTCTTAACACACATCAAAGAACTCACAAAAGGGAGAAGCCATTTTTGTGTCCAGAATGTGGGAGATGTTTTACTTGCAAAACTCATCTCTTTAGTCATATATTAACTCACAAAGGGAAGAAGCCATTTTTATGTCCAGAATGTGGGAAAGGTTTTACCCAGAAATCAGATCTTACTGCACATCTGAGAATCCACACAGGGGAGAAGCCATTTTCATGTTCAGAATGTGGGAAACATTTTACCATGAAATCACATCTTGTTGAACATCTGAGAATCCACACAGGGGAGAAGCCATTTTCATGCTCAGAATGTGGGAAACATTTTACTTGCAAAACTTCTCTCGTTAAACATATATTAACTCACACAGGGGAGAAGCCATTTTCATGTCCAGAATGTAGGAAAGGTTTTACCCAGAAATCAGATCTTACTGCACATCTGAGAATCCACACAGGGGAGAAGCCATTTTCATGCTCAGAATGTGGGAAACATTTTACTTGCAAAACTTCTCTCGTTAAACATATATTAACTCACACAGGGGAGAAGCCATTTTCATGTCCAGAATGTAGGAAAGGTTTTACCCAGAAATCACATCTTGCTTCACATCTGAGAATCCACACAGTTAAAAATCCACTTTAGGGCTCGGACACACTCATCCGAGTTTGACTGAAGAGACTCTGAAAGGGCTGGAGCAGTGACCCTGAACGGCTTCTCCCTGTCTGGATGGGGCTGTCAGCTGATTGTGTTTTTGTGCAGCTCCAGACTCCCCGTCCAGAGAGGGAGAGGCCGTTCAGGGCAGGGCTGTGGATTCGGAGTCGGAGTTAGTTTTGGTTCGAGTCGGAGTCGGTAGAAATGTACCAACTCCGACTTCAGCTTTAAAAAAAAATGTATTAATATTTCATAATTGAACTTTCATATGAATTTTATAAATGTTACTCAAATATATATGTTCTATCAAACTATGAACAACAGTGCTAAGCAGTTCTGAAAGAGATAGAGATATTTCTTACTTCTTGTGTGTCACTGTTCTCCACTGCCCTTATCTAATCTTATACTTGGTTAACCTCATGCTGCCCCAACCCCCCTACTTACAATGTATGAAACTGAAATTGAAAATGTGTTGCAAATTCTTAGTAGTAAAGCTCCTCCTCTAGACTAGATCATACTAGGTTTGTGTCTTCCAAGCATCTCACAGCTGCCTGATACTCAGAAGAGAAAGACTGTAAGAAGTATTATCCTTTCAACAAACTTTGCATCAGTTAACTGTGAGTACATGAGGAATAATAACAGTATTACTGACCACTATATCAGTTGTACGACCTGGCAATAATTTTGTACAATTGTTTTTAGGAAAAAACAATTGTCATTTGCATTGTGAATGCAGAATTAAAAACCTGAGAATGTCAAAGAAGCGTCACATTAAATCAGCTGTATTTGAACATTTCACCATCACTCAAGATAGAAAACATTATGCCTGTCAGTGTATGACAAATGATCCAGACGAAAACAAATGCTGTGAAGCCAAGATGAGTGCATATTCAGGCAAAGATAAAAATGCTACTACCAGAGCTTCTAATCTAAAGAGACATTTACAGCGCTTTCATTCAGAAGTACTGAAAGCAGTGGATGAGAAAGACTGCATCCAAACCAATGAACCAGTGCCCAGCTCTTCCAGTCAAACAAAGGAGCAGAGAACTTTGCAGCCATCAGTTGCAAGATATTTTGTCAGTGACAAAGTTACTGTGACAATGACAGTAGATACATTTAGTGTTTCTCTGGAGAGAGAGAGTATTAGAAAATTAGTAATTGAAGAAGCTTTTAAACAAAAGGAAGAACTTAAAAAAACTCTCAAGGGACGCTTTGTTTCTTAAAATGGATGCCTGAACACGTCACTGAGTGAACTATTTTGCCATCAATGTCCGATTTGTTTGTGACAAAAATGAAACAGTTTATCAATAATATTGATTGATTTTATATTTTGATAGACAGGTCATTTTTTAACACGGTTACCAAATATGTGTTGTTTTATTTCAATAGTTTTATTTCTAATGTGACAAAATTTAACTTTTTTTATTTTTATAAAAACTTTTTTTTTTTACTCTTTTTCTCTATTTTACTTGGCCACTTCAGCACTGCAGCGTCTGATCTCTCCTGCAGTACAGAGCCGTGATGATCCACAGCTCTGCACTGCAGAGATGATCACCTTCTGTGAATGATGCTGCACAGGCATCATTCACAGGAATTAAATGATGATAGTACCAGGGGTCATCATCTGATCCCACGCTGTAATGGCAGTACATCGATGCTCCGTGATCGCGTCACAAGGTCGCCGATAGCGGTGGGGAGCAGCATGATGCACGCTTCTGTGCTTTAGAGTGTTTGACAGTGCAATCTAAGGGATTAATGGGAATGCGTGGATTGCTGATCCACACACACCCATTAGCTGTACATGTCAGTTGATGGGATCAGCCAATATGTACAGGGAATTATTATTATTTATTATTATAGCGCCATTAATTCCATGGCGCTTTACATATGAGGAGGGTATAATAGACAAGTTCAATAAACATGAACAATATAAGGCACACAGGTACAATAGGATAGAGGACGCTGTCCACGAGGGCTCACAATCTACGAGGGGATGGGTGGGGAAACAGTAGGAGAGGGTTGAGTTGGTCATGCGGTGGTTTGGTTGACTGAAGCTCACTGCAGGTTGTAAGCTTGTCGGAAGAGGTGAGTCTTCAGGTTTCTTTTGAAGGTTTCCAGAGTAGGTGAGAGTCCAATATGTTTGGGCAGAGAGTTCCAGAGTATAGCGGATGCACGGGAGAAGTCTTGTATGCGGTTGTGGGAGGAGATAAGGGGGAGTAGAGGAGGAGATCATGAGTGGATCGCAGTTTGTGTGAGGGAACGTATCGGGAGACCATGTCGCAGATGTACGGAGGAGACAGATTGTGAACGGCTTGGTATGTCAGAGTAAGGGTTTTAAACCAGGACCTCTGAGAAATGGGGAGCCAGTGAAGGGTTTGGCAGAGAGGAGAGATCGGGGAATAGCAGGGAGACAGGTGGATAAGTAAGTTGGGCAGCAGAGTTTAGGATAGATTGGAGTGATGCAAGAGAGATGGGAGGCCAGTGAATAGGAAGTTAAAGTAGTCGAGGCAGGATATGATGAGGGCATGGACGAGTGTTTTTGCAGTGTCAAGGTCATGGCATGAATGGATCTGGGAAATATTTTTTGAGTTGGAGTCGGCAGGAGGTGGCAAGGGCTTGGATATGTGGCTTGAAGGAGAGGGCAGAGTCGAGGATCATCCCGAGGCACTGAGCGTGGGAGACTGGGGAAAGTGAGCAGCCGTTGATGTTGATGGATAGATCAGGTGGGGGGGGTAGTGGGTTGGGGGAAAGATGATGAATTCTGTTTTGTCCATGCTCAGTTTGAGAAAGTGAGTGGTAAAGAAGGATAAGATAGCGGACAGACATTGTGGAATTTTGGATAGCAAGGAGGTGATGTCAGGTACAGAGATATAGATCTGGGTGTCATTGGCGTAGAGATGATACTGCAGACCAAGGGACTCAATGCAATGAAAGAAAAGAGACAGGAAGCGCTCCCATAGAGCAGACCCGGTATGCTATGTTGGGGTGGTTTAGAGGTGTGTGCGGGGGGACTCTCACCTGTGCCGGTTGTGCCGCCTCCGCACAACCTCAGTGAGAGCTTCCACCGGGTTCTCCTGATGCTTGCACTGATCGACACTGCTCCTCCGCCTCGGTGTCAAGTGGGGTGGAATCAGATGATCCACGCGTCACAGGGCTCCTACGTCACCGCAGGTCCTATGGCTCAACACCGTCCTCTGTTGGGGATTTCTCCGCAAACCGCAGCTCCGGCAACCACACACCCGGAGGGTGAGAGAGTTTTGCAATAAAGAAAGGGTTACTCAGTGGGAGCGCAGATTCACTTAGGAGATGGGTGGAAATCTGGTCTAAACAACTTTAATACCACAACGCGTTTCCACAACGGATAGTCGTCTTCCTCAGGTGGATTTAGGTTAACTGTGACATGGACACATTATAAAGTTATCTTCACCAATCAGATTGCAGCAATTAGTGACATCATTTAGCTAACCCTATCCTTTCAATTCCTCCTGATATGTGAAAGCGTTTAAGGTGAGGATAAAATACAAAGTAATATACATCAAAAATTCATTAAAATTCCATTAAAAATACAATTGATAATATTCACATTAAAAATACCATATATGTAACAATACAGAGTGGATTTAAAATATGATATGGATAAAATCATATCGAAAAAAAAACACTTTTTTTTTCTTTCTTCCCCCTCTTTTTTCTTTTCTTTTCCTCCTTTTTTTTGTTTTCCCTTGGAATATTCAGATAAATTATGCAGCCTGTTCAGATCTAGGTCATACTCTGAAGGTTTATATGCAAACATTACCTATCATCAGATTTAAACCTTCAGGGCTTAGCGTTGCTAATTTAAATATCCAGTAGCTTTCTTTTCTGATCAGATCTCTAAACCGATTATATACACTCTCAGGGATCTGATCTATTATCAAAACATTCAAGTATTTGGGATCCTTTGAATGTACCATACTGAAGTGTTTGGATACACTGTGCAAAGGATACCCACTACGTATGTTTGATCTATGTTTACTTAGCCTTGCATTCATTTGTTGGATTGTCCTTCCTATGTACTGGAGTGGATGTAAACAGCTATTTGAATTTTACTAGTGGACACCTACCCAAACGACTAAAGAATATTCCATATGGCCAGTATTGGCGCATTCCAAAAAACTGCACCAATCAGAGGGATTTTGAGGAAGAAGCAGGCATCTTGAAAGACAGATTTGTTCATACCCCCCTCCCCCACAGGGACACACACACATACACACCCTATAGGGACACATGCACTCACCCCACAGGGAAACACACACACACCACGAAGAGACACACACAACACAGAGACACACCTTCCCCCCCCCACGGGGACACACACACACCCTATAGCTACACATGCACTCACCTCACAGGGACACACACACCACAAAGAGACACACACAACACAGAGACACTGAGCCACTGTCATTTGTATCATCCTCATTTAAACAGCTCTGATCTTTCTCTGAGTTTGTAGGGAGTTTTATTCCTTCTATATAAGAATTAGTTTATTCACCTGTGTAGTCAGGGGCGGAACTACACTGGTGCAGCTGGTGCAGCTGCACCAGGGCCCCGACCGGTTGGGGGCCCCTTCAAGCCTGGAGGGGGGCCCCCAGCCGACCCCCGCAAGCCGCCGCCAGAGGAGAGGAGGGTCAGGCAAAGGAAGCAGAGAGCTTCCTACTTCCCTTGCCTGATCCCGCCCCTCCTCTCCTCTGCTCCTCCGGCCCCTAGCAGACATCCGGCGCGGCTCCCAGGTAGGAGAGCATCGCGCCTGCGGCACCCCCCCACCCCTTTCCGGGCCGCGCCGACGGCCAGCGGCACCCCTCCCCCCCGGGCCGCGCCGACGGCCAGTAGCCCCCCCCCCCCCCCGGTCATCTCCTGCACCAGGGCCCCCGGGGGTGACGGGGTCCACCCCTGTGTGTAGTATAATTAAGATCTATAAAGTTCCTGAAAGAATTCTAAGAAGACATTTAGTATTTTCTTAGACTGTGTAACGCTCGCTCTCTCTTTATTAGAGATGAGCGGTGTTCGATTCGAAATGTTGGTCAATCTCTAAATCGACCTGTATTGGGCGGTGTTCGAGTCATTCGGTGAATGCGAACAATTTGCTTCAAATTCGGCAGTTTGAGGTTATGTTCGATAACGGTTCGTTCACCAAAAGCGTAACTGGCTGTTCACAGTAATACTGTTATTGAATGTTAATATCCAGTTTCAGTGTATAGTGTGTGTGGGGGAAGTTTAGATCAGTGCTGCTGAAATAATGCCGATCTCCATTTTTTTTCTCCTAACCGCATATACAGTGGGGCGGTGCAGGCTGTCAGCCAATCACACACACAGCAAAGTGCATTTTTTGCACACAAGCAAGGGCATGTGTCATTGGCTGTGTATGTCACATGTCCACCACAACCTCAGTGCTGCAGTTGTGTGTCAGTCAGGCACCGCTACTGCTGCTGTGGGCGCTATAAAGTGTGACTTAGACAGATAGTGAGTTAATATCAAGTTAGATAGAAAGATAGGTTTAGGGAGTAGGGACTAGTTGGAATATCAGCCCTGTTGAGGGCTACTTCAATGAAGTAGTGACTAGTTGTATTTTCAGCCCTTTTGAGGGCTAGGTTAGAGCAGTTCCTAGCAGTTTTTGCCAGGCAGGTGTGTGCTACTGCTGTGCAAGTGTTTTTCACAGCATCTGGCCAAATCTAGCTCAGGCAATCCTTTTGGGCAGGTAGGGTAGCATTGCTGTGAAGAAAGCTACACCACCTGTCTTCAGTAGCCAATTTTTGACTGCAGCTAGCCCAGGCAATCCTTTTGGGCTAGTAGCAGTGTCTGGTAGTCAGCGGTGTAGCCCAGCTGTAAAATAAGCTACACTGCCTGTCTATCCAGTAGCCAATTTTTGACTGCAGCTAGCCCAGACAATCCTTTTGGGCTAGTAGCAGTGTCTGTTAGTCAGTGGTGTAGCCCAGCTGTAAAGTAAGCTATACCGCCTGTCTATCCAGTAGCCAATTTTTGACTGCAGCTAGCCCAGGCAATCCTTTTGGGCTAGTAGCAGTGTCTGTTAGTCAGTGGTGTAGCCCACTTGTGAACCAAGCTACACCGCCTCTCTATTTCATACTAATTTTTAACTGCATCTAGCCCAGATAATAGTTTGGGCCTAGTAGCAGTGTCTGTTAGTCAGTGGTGTAGCCCACTTGTGAACCAAGCTACACCGCCTGTCTATTTCATACAAATTTTTAACTGCATCTTGCCCAGGTAATAGTTTGGGCCTAGTAGCACTGTTTGGCCACTCAGCTCTGCTCGATTTGCATCCGAATTTTTTTTTTTTTGCTAACAACTGCAGAGTTGCATATTTGTTCACATACAAAATGAGTGGCAAAAGTTCTGCTGCTGGTGGAAAGGGGAATAGGCGTGGTGGAAAGGGAAAAAAGTTTACTTATTTCCATGGAAAATCTGATATGATCCCTTTTGTACGGACACGACCATCGCTACCAATTATAGATGAGGCACAAAAAGAGCAGGTGCTTGAATGAATCTCAAGTGCTCCATCAAGTGGTCTTTCCTCCACCTCAACATCTCAAATACTCCAGTCTTCTGAGGTGTCACCCCAATCGCACCTGCTTCCACCCAGCTCCCAAGTCTCCAGCCGCCCTACTGAATATGGAGTAACACAGATGGTTGAGTCTGCAGAGCTGTTCAGTCACACTATAGCCTGGGAATCAGAGGTCTGCTCCAAAGCTAAGCACTAATGTCCAGAAGCTTTGTGAGTCAGATCCAGGCCCAGATGAAGAAAGCTCTGAGCATTATGTAGACCCTCCTTCCCAAACTGCAGCTCCTCTTGGTGGAGACAATGAGGAAGATGCTGATGAGACTCAGATACCTGATTGGAACTTGACTTTTCGGTCAGAGCAGCAAGAGGTTGACTTTGAGGACGAGGGGTGTGGGAACACAGAGTGATGATGAGGATGGAGATCCCACTTACCGTCACCCCACAGTCAGCCAGTCGATGAGGATAGCAGAGGAGGTGGAGGAGGATGATAGTGACGACGAGGTTAGGTTGCACCTTCCTGGACAGAAATGGAATACTGAAAGCACATCAACAACTGCATCCTCAGCCACAACTCTGCCTCTGAGCAGAAGTCGTGGTGGCTCTGCAGGTCGCATGGGCTCTAAGCCTGCGCCTTTTTTGACATCACAAAGGATCACCCAAATCATGTCATCTGTAAGATTTGTCACCAATCTCTAAGTAAAGGACAAAAACTCAATAGTTTGAGTACTGCATTCATGAACCGTCACATGGATATGAAGCACAAGTCGCAGTGGGAAGCTTACTGTGCTACAATGCGGGCTAGCAGGGCAGGCCAACCACCGTCTGCCCGATCAAGTGCATCCGCGTGCTCTTCATCCTGTGACTGTGGGGAGAGCAGTCACACATGCTTTTGAACGCAGACCATCCACATCTTTACCCGCAACAGGCAGCGTGCTTGGCAGGTCGTCAGTTGTTTTGCAAGTGGAAACACCTGCTGGTGTTGAGCTCTCTCAGACATCGAGAGCACCACCTTTGGATGAAGGCAACATTGTATCTCAGCCTGCACCTTCCTCACAGACCAGCAGTTTTCCGGGGACACCCTACTCAACCCCGTCTCAGCACAGCAGCCAGCCCTCGGTCCCTCAGATGTGGACAAGTAAAAGACCATTTCCTCCTAGCCATGACAAAGCTAAGAGGTTGACTTTCACCATCTGCAAGCTGTTGGCTACAGAAATGCTGCCTTTCCGGCTGGTGAACACAGAGAATTTTCGATACCTTATGTCTATCGCAGTGCCCCAGTACCAGATGCCCAGTCGCCACTACTTCTCCAAGAAAGCTGTGCCTGCGCTATACCAGCATGTCACACACAACATCACCGCTTCCTTGAGAAACTGTGTGTGTGACAGGGTGCATTTCACCACAGACACTTGGACCAGTAAGCATGGACAGGGGCATTACATGTCGCTGACTGGGCACTGGGTAACTATGGTGAGAGCTGGAGAAAGGTCTGCTTTACAAGTCTTGCCATCCCCACGAGTTGTGCGTCAATCCTCTGTATGTAGAAGTTCTTCCACTGCTTCTGCCTCCTTAACCTCGTCTCAGTCCTCCACCTCCGCCCAAAGCCTGTCGGTAATGCCTCCCGTGTTGTAACTGCGCACATGGAATCCTGCAAACTCCTTACTATGCTGACAGCAGGACTCAACAGCATCAGGCGGTCTTTACCTTGAAATGTCTGGGAAATGTGAGTCACACAGCTGAGGAGTTGTGGTTATCTCTGGCGACCGAATTTCATCAATGGTTGTCCCCATTCAACCTGCAGCCAGGGAAGGCCGTATGGAGCAATGCTGCAAACCTGGGTGCGGCCCTTCGCCGGGGCAATGTGACACACGTGCCTTGTATGGCTCACGTCTTGAACCTGGTTTTCCAGCAATTTTTAACCCACCATCCCGGCCTAGATGGGCTTCTGCAGAGGGCACGGTCGCTGTCTGCTCACTTCCGCCATTCGCATCCCGCAGCCTAACGACTTGCATCGCTCCAGAAGTCTTTCGGCCTACCGATTCACCGTCTGAAATGCGATGTGCTGACACGCTGGAATTCGACTCTGCACATGTTGCAGCGATTGTGGTTGCAGCGACTGTGGCAGCACCGCTGAGCCCTGGTGCAATACATTATGACGTATAGCTTGAGCCAACGAAATCCAGAGGTGGGGCAGATCACGCTGCAGGAGTGGTCTCATATCAAGGACCTATGCACCCTTCTGCACAGTTTTGAAATGGCGACGATGCCATTATCAGCATGACTATTCCGGTCATCTACATGCTGGAGCACACTCTAAACAGTATTCGGAGTCAGGGTTGCCACACTCTTAGATCCCCGATATAAGAAAAGATTTGGCGAAATAATTCCTGCCATAGAAAGGGACGCACGCATGCAGGAATATCAGCAGAAGCTGTTACAGAATCTTAGATCTGCTTTTCCACAAAACACCAGTGGTGCACAGAGTAATGGCCCCTTTACACGCAGCTACAGGTAACAGGTTTTCCACAGGTAACTTACTGGCTGCAGTGAAATCATGGAGACATAGTTCCATTTGTACACAGCAACAAGATAGAACCTTGTCTCCATGATTTCACTGCAGCCAGTAAGTTACCTGTGGACAACCTGTTACCTGTAGCTGCGTGTAAAGGGGCCATGAATCTCACAGGAGTATCTCCAAGTGAACATCGATGCCATGACTGGGGAACTGGAGCCTTGATCATTTTGGGCTTCCAATCTGGAAAAATGGCCTGAGCTCGCCCTCACGCCTTGGAGATATTGTCGTGCCCTGCAGCCAGCGTACTCTCGGAACGTGTCTTCAGCGCTGCTGGTGGTGTGCTGACACGCGTCTGTCCAGTGACAATGTGGACAGACTAACGTTCATCAAGATGAACAAGTCATGGATCCGCAAGGACTTTTCTACTCCTGTGTCATCCTGGGGAGACTAAAGGCCCCGTTACACGGCTCAACATCGTTCAAAAGTGATGTTTTTATCGATGTTGAAATTACATCATTAGTGAGTCGTTGCGTGTAAACGAATGATTCAACAACGATAATTAGTCAAGTTGAAGTTGACAGGTTTATGAACATGTTCCAAAACCTGACAACTTCAACTCAACCAACCTGCTGCCTGTGTGACACCGCGATAACGATGTCACGGACGACTTCGTCCATTCACAGTAATGAGCACGGATCGTTCGCGGGTTTTGTGAACGATCCCTGCTCACAACATCGTTGGTGAGTTGTTCATGATATCTACACGTGTGACAGCTCACCAGCGATGTTGGAATGCTGCCAAAAATAGGGCGTATCCACGAGATCGCCACCGACATCGTAGCTAAGTCGTGCAGTGTAACGGTACCTTAAAGGCTTGCGGATTTTTGAATGTGCGTCATGAAAGTAACCATTTTAAGTTTGCAACTGTGGGGCAATTGATGCCACTTAAGTGGTGTCTGTGCCCAAATTTTTGGAAAAAATGGAGACTCTTGTTGGAGTCCCCTTGCTGGGTTTTACATGATTTTAGAAGGGCGTGACATGCCTATATCTGTGTCTTCTCCTCCTTTTACTCATCCAGCTCTTTTCTTTTCACATTTTTATATGTACTTGTCACTTTTCCATGTGTTTGTTGTGTCTTCTGAGTAGTTTGTCACCTTTTGGACACCTTAGAAGGTGTTTTCTGTGTGTTTGTATGTGTTTGTGTAAACCTGCCATTGTTTTCAATGGTGTTCGACAAACATTCGAAGAACACCCCCCCCAATTCAACAAATCGAATCGAATTCGAACAGTAGGGTTGTGGCTCATCTCTAGTCTTTATCCTTGATAGCTATTACAAATGAATTCCCTGTTTGGTCCTTTACAATTAAGGCTAGTAAGTAATCCCGCCTTCTCACCTTCCTCCTCAGGGTGGAGGCCATGTGAGTCACGGAAGTGCAATGCGAGAAAAACTTGCATTGCACTCGGACCAGTATAATTAAATGATTCTGGTCATATCAGTGCGTTTTCCACGTACTGAAACTTGAAAATTTCGCACCCATACAGCACACTGTGCAATAGTCTCACGCGTGTGCTATCTTACAATGTCGGCAAACACCGCTGTTGTCAAAGCAGCAGTGTTGGGAATTGCTGGGTTGAAACTCACCAAAAAATCAGCCAGGTAAATATCCATTGCAACCAGCAGGAGGCTGCCAGCTCCACCAGGAGGTAACACAGATGTCTGAATACCGGTGCGCAATCCCCTGCAACCCAGGCATGGCGGCGGCTGTGGCGCCTGCGTCCGGCCATGCCAACTAGGAGGAGACTGGTGGTATCTATAGGCACCAGGTCTGAATGACTGGCTGATGATTAAGGAGGCTAGTTCCTCCGAAACGCGTCCAGCAGCACCTCCTGTGCGCTATCATATTTTTATAATAAAAGGATTATAAAGCATGCCACTGGATCGTCCATACATTTCTTTATGACTATTGAGGTGGACGCCAACCACTAGATCCAGTGGAGGAGCCTCGTGAGTATACTGGCTGCAGGTCTCCCCTCCCCCCCCCCCTTTTCCTGCAATTAGTAACTGCAGAGGTATAATGTTGCAGAGTTTGGAGATAAGTAGCTTCTGCTCACCTTTCGATGGTTTTTTGTGCATAGCATATAGGTCTTCTTTCTGACTAGTCGATGGGTTCGGTTTCATCTGGTGTGCGGCTCGCCTCCGGATTGATCAAGTTTCTGTGGTCAGAACCTGTCAGCAGATACTTCCAAATGAGGATATCCAGACAAGGATTTGCGGCACTCCTAGCAAGAAGACCAAGAGCTGTTCCACTCAGATGCTTTATTTTTGGATCACAATCAATATTTGTGCAGGGTGCAACGCATTTTGGTTATGAAATATTCATATTAGCCTTCATCAAGTACAGTGGCGCACCCAGAAATTTCCCAAGGTAGGGGTCCAAGAAACACACACCGGCCCTGAAAGGGGGGTGTCACCCCCCAGCAGGGTTCCGAGGGGCAAAGCACTGCCTGTCCTGGCTGGCTGCAGCCTGTACTGACTTTCTCCAGCCCTCCACACTAAAGTATGAGGCGGTGCTGGGTGCCGATGCGGTAATAATAATACTGGGGGCGGCGGCGGTGGGCCCCCCAGCTTCTCAGGGCCGTCCAAAGGGGGGTCCAGACACGTAGGTCCCCCCCCCTTGGGTGCGCCACTGATCAGGTACATATAATACACATATGTACCTGACAAATGCTAATATGAATATTTCATAGCCGAAATGCGTTGCACCCTGCACAAATATTGATTGTGATCCAAAAATAAAGCATCCGAGTGGAACATCTCTTGGTCTTCTTACTGGGAGCGCCACAAATCCTTGTCCGGATATCCTCATTCAGAAGTCTCTTCAAGTATTTTGATATATGCTAACTGGTCCATGATACCTGGTAAGCAGTAACTAGCCTGGCACTATAGCAAGAGAAACATGCCCATTTCATGATGCTTGCACCACCATGCTTCACTGTATTCAGAGTGTACTGTGGCTTGAATTCAGAGTTTGGGGGTCGTCTGATGAACTGTCTGCCGCCCTTAGCCCCAAAAGAACAACTTTACTTTCATCAGTGCACAAAATGTTTCTCCCTTTCTCTTTAGGCCAGTTGATGTGTTCTTTCTTCAGTACACTTTTTTTATTTAAGAGTGGGACGTTGCGGGGACTTCTTGCTAATAGATTATCTTTACACCAGCGTCTTATAACTGTCACAGTCCTCATAGGTAACTTGAGACGTCTTTGATCATCCTGGAGCTGATCATTGGATGAGACTTTTCCATTCTGGCTATTCTTCAATCCATTCGATTGGTAGTCTTCATTTTTCTTCCACGTCTCTCTGGTTTTGCGTTCATTTTAAGATTGACCAGAGTCTAAAAAAAGAAGAGGACACTTGTCAGACGAAAACAGACCTGGGTGAGCCCCGTACCACCTCCTCAGATGGTGCAAAGAACACCAGAGACCTAGAAAAAAAATACAGAGAGTACAGAAATGTGCTGTAAAGCAGAAGAGGGAAAAGGGGGAAGAGACGCCCAAAATAAATAAATATGTGGGAGATCCCCAGATGACAGACCCGGCAAGCCATCACAAATGGAGAGAGGGGGAGGGGGTTTTGGAGGAATTATACTCATCTATTTGACATCATCGGATGCCAGCAGTATCACCCCTAGGATCACCGCCTCACCACACCGACCCCGAGAGTAACATCACCGCCTCCCCACACCGACCCCGAGAGTAACATCACCACCTCCACACACAGCCCCCGAGAGTAACATCACCGCCTCCACACACAGCCCCCGAGAGTAACCTCACCGCCTCCACACACAGCCCCCGAGAGTAACATCACCGCCTCCCCACACCTACCCCGAGAATAACATCACCACCTCCTCACACCGACCCCGAGAGTAACATCACCGCCTCCCCACACCGACTCCGAGAGTAACATCACCGCCTCCCCACACCAACCCCGAGAATAACATCACCGCCTCCCCACACCGACCCCGAGAATAACATCACCGCCTTCCCACACCGACCCCGAGAGTAACATCACCGCCTCCCCACACCGACCCCGAGAGTAACATCACCGCCTCCCCACACCGACCCCGAGAGTAACATCACCGCCTTCCCACACCGACCCCGAGAGTAACATCACCGCCTCCCCACACCGACCCCGAGAGTAACATCACCGCCTCCCCACACCGACCCCGAGAGTAACATCACCGCCTTCCCACACCGACCCCGAGAGTAACATCACCGCCTCCCCACACCGACCCCGAGAGTAACAGCACCGCCTCCCCACACCGACCCCGAGAGTAACATCACCGCCTCCCCACACCGACCCTGAGAGTAACATCACCGCCTCCCCACACCGACCCTGAGAGTAACATCACCGCCTCCCAGGCCCGGACTGACAGGTGGGAGGACCGGGACTTCTCCCGATGGGCCGGTAGTTGTGGAGTGGGCGGGGCCCCAGCATCCGCTCCTCCAGTCGCACAGCAGCTTAAAATGACTTTGCGGCCGCCGCCGCTAGCAAGAATGGCGTCGGCTGCTAATGACTCAGTCATTCAGCCGGCGGCCCAGGCTGAAGCTCATAGTACAGGAGGAGCGCGGCTGTGCTGTGACCAAAGCATGCTCTCCCGCCCACTGAAGGAAAATGCGACTGCCAGTGCCGGCCATTACAAGCTCCCTGCAGCCTGGAGCTGGCCTGGAGGCAGCAGCTGTAAGCTTTCATGATCACTCCTCCACTCTCAGCTGAGGACCTGGGGCTGCCAGAGCGCGCGGGAAACAGCACGACAAAGCCGAGGCAAGGAACTTTCACTTTCATCTCTGGGGATCTGTAAGTCTGACTGGGCTGGGCTGTGTGTATTGCTGGCAGTGTGGCACATTATCATATACCTTCTACTGCCAGTACATATGCTGGGGTTGGGGCAGGCTGTGTATATGGCATATATTATATGGGCCACAAGTCCCTATGTATGCTAGTAGTAGGCTCATATAGTGTATGCATATGCACAGCCATCACCAGTATAGGCAGTAGTTGGTCCATATAACAGTATATGACATATACACAGCCAGCCCCAGTCTAGGCAGTAGAAGGTCTATATGCTATATGGACCTACTACTGCCTAGATTGGGGCTGGCTGTGTATATGGCATATACTATATGGACCTACTGTTGGCATACATAGGGGCTGTGGCTGGCTGTGTATATATGGGCCTACCTTACTGCCTTCGCTGGTGCTGGCTGTGTATAGCATATACTATATGGACCTACTACCGTACTGCCTATGCTGGGGCTGGCTGTGTATATATGGGCCTACCCTACTGCCTACTCAGGACTGGCTGTGTATGGCATATACTATATTGACCTACTATTGCCTACGCTGGGGCTGCCTGTGTATATGGAATATACTATATGGACTTACTACTGCCTACGCAGTGGCTGGCTGTGTATGGCATATACAATGTGGACCTACTACTGCCTACGCTGGGGCTGCCTGTGTATATGGCGTAAACTATATGGGCTCACTACTGTCTACACTGGGGCTGGCTGTGTATATAGAATATACTATATGGACCTACTATTGCCTAGGCTGGGGCTGGCTGTGTATATGGCATATACTATATGGCTCTACTGCTTCCTATGCTGGGACTGGCTGTGTATGACATATACTATATGGATCTACTACTGCCTACACTGGGGCTGGCTGTGTATATAGAATATACTATATGGACCTACTATTGCCTAGGCTGGGGCTGGCTGTGTATATGGCATATACTATATGGCTCTACTGCTTCCTATGCTGGGACTGGCTGTGTATGACATATACTATATGGATCTACTACTGCCTACACTGGGACTGGCTGTGTATGGCATATACTATATGGACCTACTACTGCCTACACTAGGACTGGCTGTATATATGGAATATACTATATGGACCTACTACTGCTTACGCTAGGGCTGCCTGTGTATATGGAATATACTATATGCACCTACTACAGTCTACGCTAGGGCTGGCTGTATATATGGAATATTCTATATGAACCTACTACTGTTTATGTTGGGGCTGCCTGTGTATATGGAATATACTATATGGACCTACTACTGTCTGCGCTGGGGCGGGCTGTGTATATGGCATATACTATATGGACCTACTACTCCCTACACTGGAGCTGACTGTGTATATTGAATATACTATATGGACCTACTACAGTTTACGCTAGAGCTGGCTGTGTATATGGAATATACTATATGGACCTACTACTGCCTACGCTGGGGCTGGCTGTGTTTATTGAATATACTATATGGACCTACTACTGTTTACGCTGGAGCTGGCTGTGTATATGGAATATACTATATGGACCTCCTACTGCCTACGCTGGGGCTGGCTGTGTATATTGAATATACTATATGGACCTACTACTGTTTACGCTGGAGCTGGCTGTGTATATGGAATATACTATATGGACCTCCTACTGCCTACGCTGGGGCTGGCTGTGTATATTGAATATACTATATGGACCTACTACTGTTTACGCTGGAGCTGGCTGTGTATATGGAATATACTATATGGACTTCCTACTGCCTATGCTGGGGTTGGCTGTGTATATGGAATATACTATATGGACCTACTACTGCCTACGCTGGGGCTGGCTGTGTATATGACATATAATATATGGACCTTTGTCATTCTATGCCTGTAAATCGTGCTATGATGAATGTGCCATTTCCAGGGGTGGCTGCAGGCTGTGGTTTTTAGCGTGGAGGGCCCACAACGCTTGGTCCTTACCACGCTAAGAATCTCAGCCCCCATCTGCCTGGTTTTACCTGGCTGGTCATCAAAATATGGCAGGAGCCCACACATTTTTTTTTATTATTTAAATAATGAAAAAAAATATTGGGCTTTCCTGTAATTTGATCACCAGCCAAGGTAAAGCTAGGCAGTTGGCGATGGCAGCCCGTATCTGTCTGCTTTATCTGCGCTGAGAATAAAAAATACCGCGGAGCACTATGTCATTTTTTTTTAAATATTTATTTTTACACTTTTATATGTGTGACAGGCCCAACAGCCAAGCACAGACGCTGTCACAGAGAATGGGCGTCTGTGATTGGCTGCTGGAGTAACCTGAAACCAGCCCATACATTCTATCATACTATTAATGTATAAACTGATTGTAGATTACTCGAACAGCAATCACAGATGCCCATTCTGTGTGACAGCATCTGTGATTGGCTGTTGGGCCTGTCACACATATAAAAGCGTAAAAATAAATAAATTATTTAAAAAAAAGATGTAGTGCTCTGGAGTATTTTTGATAGATAAAGCAGACAGCTAGGGGCTGCCACGGCCAGCTGCCTGGCTTTACCTTGGCTGGCGATCAAATTACAGGGAAGCCCAAATTTTTTTTAAATTATTTAAATAATTTAAAAAAAAATGCGTAGGCTCCTGCCGTATTTTCATCACTAGTCAGGTAAAACCAAGCAGATGGGGGCTGGGGTTCTCAGCGTGGTAAGGTCCAAGTGTTCTGGGGCCCCTAGGCTGAAAACTGCAGCCCCCAGCCACCCCTGGAAATAGTGCATTCATCATTTCCAGGCGCTTTACCCAGCCTTTCATGCTGCCCTGGTGGCGGTAGCATGCGTGGTAATGAAGGGGTTAATACTAGCTTTGTATTATCACCTGGTACTAAGCTACAAATTAATGATGTCAGGCCAAATTAGATCCAGTCACCATGTATTTCGAGTAAAAAAAACAACAAAAAAAACCACCACCAAAAATTTTTTTAAAATTAGAAATAAAACACAAAACATATTTAAGGACTCCATCTTTATTATGAAAAAAATCCTCGCTCCGACATATTCCACAGGTCTTGCATCTTCAGCTCTGCTACATCTTTGCCATCAGACAAATACTTCTGATGACAGAGACAAGCAGGCACAGAATGACACCGGTGGAGCACAGCCATAAATGAGAGAAGCGCTCACTTTACAGCTGGGCTCCAGCCGCAGACTGCTGTGTGAAGTTATCGCAGTTCACGTTCATCAGTGAAGTGGGATAACCCCAGCATCACTCGGCACTTGGCGGCCCCATTGCCACCTACAGAGCATACGCAATTTGCATGATGAAGCTGGCAATTGGCACTTAACTAGACTGCGCAGGACCGGAAATTACGTCCAGACCCCTCACCTGATAATCACCCACAATGCACCAGACTGGAAATGACGTCCGGCTGGTGCGTCATACCTAGAAGCAGGAGGCAGAAATTTAAAAATGGGAACGCGCAGGTGAATGAATGATCCCGCCCACCGGGGCATGCTAACAGCAATGAGGGGGGAGATGGAGCCCTGGAGACTGCCTAGTCAGTCAACAGGCTGTAATGTAAGTATCAATCTCATTTTTCACAGCCAGTATAGGACATTATTAGGTTAGACAGGGATTGTTAGGGATGTGCTTGGAAGGTGCAGGGACGGGTATTGAAAGATTAGAGGGTAAGAATGACCTGACAGGTTCCCTTTAATCACTTACACAGCACCAGTAATTGCACAGCGCTTTACAAATAAATTGTATGTCTTTAGACATTTGAAATGTGGGAGGAAAGCAGAGAACCCGGGGGAAACCCACAAGACCACAGGTAGAACATACAAATTCCTTGTAGATGTCGTCCTTTCTGGGATTTGAATCCAGGTCCAGGACCTCAGCACTGCAAGAGTGCAGTGCTAACCACTGAGCCACCGTATACAATGCTAACCACTGAGCCACCGTATACAGTGCTAACCACTGAGCCACCATATACAGTGCTAACCACTGAGCCACCATATACAGTGCTAACCACTGAGCCACCGTATACAATGCTAACCACTGAGCCACCGTATACAGTGCTAACCACTGAGCCTCCATATAAAATGCTAACCACTGAGCCACCATATACAGTGCTAACCACTGAGCCACCGTATACAGTGCTAACCACTGAGCCACCATATACAGTGCTAACCACTGAGTCACTTTATACAGTGCTAGCCACTGAGCCACCATATACAGTGCTAACCACTGAGCCACCATACAGTGCTAACTACTGAGCCACCACACAGTGCTAACCACTGAGCCACCGTATACAGTGCTAACCACTGAGCCACCATATACAGTGCTAACCACTGAGCCACCATATACAGTGCTAACCACTGAGCCACCATACAGTGCTAACCACTGAGCCACCATATACAATGCTAACCACTGAGCCACCGTATACAGTGCTAACCACTGAGCCTCCATATACAGTGCTAACCACTGAGCCACCATATACAGTGCTAACCACTGAGCCACCATATACAGTGCTAACCACTGAGCCACCATATACAGTGCTAACCACTGAGTCACTTTATACAGTGCTAGCCACTGAGCCACCATATACAGTGCTAACCACTGAGCCACCATACAGTGCTAACCACTGAGCCACCATATACAGTGATAACCACTGAGCCACTGTATACAGTGCTAACCACTGAGCCACCATACAGTGCTAGCCACTGAGCCACCATATACAGTGCTAACCACTGAGCCACCATACAGTGCTAACCACTGAGCCACCATACAGTGCTAACCACTGAGCCACCATATACAGTGCTAACCACTGAGCCACCGTATACAGTGCTAACCACTGAGCCACCATACAGTGCTAGCCACTGAGCCACCATATACAGTGCTAACCACTGAGCCACCGTATACAGTGCTAACCACTGAGCCACCATATACAATGCTAACCACTGAGCCACCATATACAGTGCTAACCACTGAGCCACCATATACAATGCTAACCACTGAGCCACCATATACAGTGCTAACCACTGAGCCACCATATACAATGCTAACCACTGAGCCACCATATACAATGCTAACCACTGAGCCACCATATACAGTGCTAACCACTGAGCCACCATATACAATGCTAACCACTGAGCCACCATATACAGTGCTAACCACTGAGCCATCATATACAGTGCTAACCACTGACCCACCATATACAGTGCTAACCACTGAGCCACCATACAATGCTAACCACTGAGCCACCATATACAGTGCTAACCACTGAGCCACCATACAGTGCTAACCACTGAGCCACCATACAGTGCTAACCACTGAGGCACTCAATGCTTACCTCTGAGCTGCAATACAGTGCATATGCTACACACTGCACAGTTCCACTGCTCCTGTCCTGTATAATGGGTGTGATACTCAGTATCTGTATTATTCTGTATGTATACACTGTACAGTACAACTTCTCCTGTCCTGTATACTGGGTGTAATCCTCAAAGTCCAGACAAAATGACCAGCTCACCAGCAGTAATTCCCAGAGTGCCACACCTCATTCAGACGGAGCAGGTGATTCCCTGCAGGTATTGCAGGTTAACACAGGATTCCAAGGAAAAATGTCCAGCTCACGTCACAATAAAATCTTCATACTTTATTATTCAGAAGTTAAAATACATGGCATTGACACGTCAATGCTATGTATTTTAACTTCTGAATAATTAAGTATGAAGATTTTATTGTGACGTGAGCTGGACATTTTTCCTTGGAATCCTAGGTGTAATCCTCAGTATCTGCATTATTCTGTATATATGTACTGCACAGTACCACTTCTTCTGTCCTGTATACTGGGTGTAATCCTCAGTATCTGTATTATTCTGTATTTATACACTGCACAGTACCACTTCTCCTGTCCTGTATACTGGGTGTAATCCTCAGTATCTGTATTATTCTGTATATATGTACTGCACAGTACCACTTCTCCTGTCCTGTATACTGGGTGTAATCCTCAGTATCTGTATTATTCTGTATATATACACTGCACAGTACCACTTCTCCTGTCCTGTATACTGGGTGTAATCCTCAGTATCTGTATTATTCTGTATATTACATACTGCATCGTACCACTTCTCCTGTCCTGTATACTGGGTGTAATCCTCAGTATCTGTATTATTCTGTATATATACACTGCACAGTACCACTTCTCCTGTCCTGTATACTGGGTGTAATCCTCAGTATCTGTATAATTCTGTATATGTATACACTGCACAGTACCACTTCTCCTGTCCTGTATACTGGGTGTAATCCTCAGTATCTGTATTATTCTGTATATATACACTGCACAGTACCACTTCTCCTGTCCTGTATACTGGGTGTAATCCTCAGTATCTGTATTATTCTGTATATATACACTGCACAGTACCACTTCTCCTGTCCTGTATACTGGATGTAATCCTCAGTATCTATATTATTCTGTATATATACACTGCACAGTACCACTTCTCCTGTCCTGTATACTGTGTGTAATCCTCAGTATCTGTATTATTCTGTATATATACACTGCACAGTACCACTTCTCCGGTCCTGTTGTCAGAGTTGGAATTGGACTTTAGGATTTTCAGTATTTAAATGTTGTTTAAATTGATTATCCTCAATATGGAGTCATCACTTCTCTTCAGTATAGGTGATGACTTTCCCTTCGCTGTGGATTTGACCGCTGGGACCCCACAATCCCGGGAAATGTAGCTTTGAAGAGTAATATGTAAATGGAGCTGCGGTTGATTACTCCCTCTGCTGCACCATTCACATGTGGCTCTTCAGATAACGACTTTGAGAAAGAGGTGAAATTTCACTGATCGGGACTGATAGATGTTATAGTATGTGGGCTGCTGGGACTTGTTTTCCAGGGCTGCTTTTTGGTCCCAGTCCGGCCCTGCCGCCTCCCCACACCGACCCCGAGAGTAACATCACAACCTCCCCACACCGACCCTGAGAGTAACATCACCGCCTCCCCACACCGACCCCGAGAGTAACATCACCGCCTCCCCACACCGACCCCGAGAGTAACATCACCGCCTCCCCACACCGACCCCGAGAGTAACATCACCGCCTCCCCACACCGACCCTGAGAGTAACATCACCGCCTCCCCACACCGACCCCGAGAGTAACATCACCGCCTCCCCACACCGACCCCGAGAGTAACATCACCGCCTCCCCACACCGACTCCGAGAGTAACATCACCGCCTCCCCACACCGACCCCGAGAGTAACATCACAACCTCCCAACACCGACCCCGAGAGTACCATCACAGCCTCCCCACACCGACCCCGAGAGTAACATCACCGCCTCCCACACCGACCCTGAGAGTAACATCACCGCCTCCCCACACCGACCCCGAGAGTAACATCACCGCCTCCCCACACCGACCCCGAGAGTAACATCACCGCCTCCCCACACCGACTCCGAGAGTAACATCACCGCCTCCCCACACTGACCCCGAGAGTAACATCACAACCTCCCCACACGACCCTGAGAGTAACATCACCGCCTCCCCACACCGACCCCGAGAGTAACATCACCACCTCCCCACACCGACCCTGAGAGTAACATCACCGCCTCCCCACACCGACCCGAGAGTAACATCACCACCTCCCCACACCGACCCCGAGAGTAACATCACCACCTCCCACACCGACCCCGAGAGTAACATCACCACCTCCCCACACCGACCCTGAGAGTAACATTACCATGACAACCAGCACAGGTGAGTCCTGCATACGCTGAGAAGCTGATCATGTGACTCCTGACTCCTCCCCTCCATGTGACATCATCACAGGTCCTGTAAGCACAGAGCATTTCATCTTCCCCCATTCAGGTCTCTACAATATCGGATCCTCTCACATCTTCTATAGAAGAGAATTCTCCTGATTGACCATCAAGGATGGATCTGGACAGGGACAAGATGGCGGAGAGGATCTTCCACCTCACCCTAGAGATCCTCTTCCTTGTTACTGGAGAGGTGAGAGATTGTGATGACAATGTCACATGACATCATTCTTATCTATGGACAGAATAACAGATGACAGAACTGGAGAGGTGAGGACTCTGGAAATGTCTGGAGACTGGAGATTTATTAATGTGTCTCTCCATAACCAGGATTACACAGTAGTGAAGAGCTCTAGTGATCTGTGCTGTCAGGACCCTGTGTCTGAGGGAAGAGCCCTGAGCCCAATCACGGGGCCTCCACCTCACCCCCTGATACATGAGGACATCAATGACCAGAAGATCCTACAACTCACCTACAAGATGATTGAGCTGCTGACTGGAGAGGTGACACTGCTGGGAATGCTATTGCTGCTGCTGCTGGGACATTATACAGTCATGGCCAAAAGTTTTGAGAATGATACAAATATTAATTTTAACAAAGTCTACTGCTTCAGTTTTTCTAATGGCAATTTGCATATACTCCAGAATGTCATAAAGAGTGATCAGCTTAACAGCAATTACTTGCAAAGTCAATATTTGCCTAGAAAATGAACTTCAACCCCCAAAACACATTTCAACATCATTGCAGTCCTGCCTTAAAAGGAGCAGCTAACATCGTTTTAGTGATTGTTCCATTAACACAGATGTGGGTGTTGATGAGGACAGGGCTGGTGAACAATCAGTCATGATTAAGTAAGAATGACACCACATGGACACTTTAAAAGGAGGCTGGTGCTTGGTATCATTGTTTCTCTTCAGTTAACTATGGTTATCTCTAAAGAAACATGTGCAGCCATCATTGCACTGCACAAAAATGGCCTAACAGGGAAGAGTATCGCAGCTAGAAAGATTGCACCTCAGTCAACAATCTATCGCATCATCAAGAACTTCAAGGAGAGAGCTTCCATTGTTGACAAAAAGGCTCCAGGGCGCCCAAAAAAGACCAGCAAGCGCCAGGACCGTATATTAAAACTGTTTCAGCTGCAGGATCGGACTACCAGCAGTGCTGAGCTTGCTCAGGAATGGCAGCAGGCTGGTGTGAGTGATTCTGCACGCACTGTGAGGCGGGGACTCTTTGAGCAAGGCCTGGTTTCAAGGAGGGCAGCAAAGAAGCCACTTCTCTCCAGAAAAAACATCAGGGACCGACTGATATTTTGCAAAAGGTACAGGGAGTGTACTGCTGAGGACTGGGGGAAAGGTACAGGGAGTGGACTGCTGAGGACTGGGGGAAAGTCATTTTCTCTGATGAATCCCCTTTTCGATTGTTTGGGACATCTGGAAAACAGCTTATTCGGAGAAGAGGAGGTGAGCGCTACCACCAGTCTTGTCTCATGCCAACTGTAAAGCATCCTGAAACCATTCATGTGTGGGGTTGCTTCTCAGCCAAGGGAATCGGCTCACTCACAGTCTTGCCTAAAAACACAGCCATGAATAAAGAATGGTACCAGAATGTCCTCCAAGAGCAACTTCTCCCAACTGTCCCAAGAGCAGTTTGGCGCCCAACAATGCCTTTTCCAGCATGATGGAGCACCTTGCCATAAAGCAAAGGTGATAACTAAATGGCTCAGGGAACAAAACATAGAGATTTTGGGTCCATGGCCTGGAAACTCCCCAGATCTTAATCCCATTGAGAACTTGTGGTCAATCATCAAGAGACGGGTGGACAAACAAAAACCAACAAATTCTGCCAAAATGCAAGCATTGATTATGCAAGAATGGAAGAATGGACGGCTATCAGTCAGGATTTGGTCCAGAAGTTGATTGAGAGCAGCCAGGGAGAATTGCAGAGGTCCTGAAGAAGAAGGGTCAACACTGCAAATATTGACTTGCTGCATTAACTCATTCAAACTGTCAATATAACCTTTTGGTATCATAATATGATTGCAATTATATTTCTGTATGTGATATAAACATCAGACAAACACAAATAAAAACCAGAGGGCAGCAGATCTTGTGAAAATATAATTTTGGTGTCATTCTCAAAACTTTTGGCCATGACTGTACTGTAACACTATGAAGGGATCGGGGAAAGATGATGACAATGGTATTATTGTATGTGTCAGGTTCCTATAAGGTGTCAGGACGTCACCGTCTATTTTTCCATGGAGGAGTGGGAGTATTTAGAAGGACACAAAGATCTGTACAAGGACATAGTCATGATGGAGGTTCCCCGGCCGCCCCTCACATCACCAGGTAATAGACAGGACTAAATACACACGGCCTATGATCTGTATGTAAAGAATGAATTCTGTCCCTGTATGTGTCTCCTCCAGGTCTATCCAGTAAGAGGACAACACCAGAGAGATGTCCCCGTCCTCTTCTCCCACAGGACTGTAAACAAGAAGATCCCGATGTTCCTCCGGATCATCAGGTAGATGGAGAGAAGGTGTGATGAGATCTCCCTATGATGTGTAGACGGCTGTGAAGGTCTTGTGCTCAGTCTTGTTTTATCCTCCAGTATTCTATGTTTTATACTTGTGTAATGAGAACGGTGGAGATGGCAGATTACAGCTGATCATAGATGGGACTTCTCCATCTGTCTGTGACTTTTACAATCTTTGTTTCAGGGTGAAGATCTGCCCCATATTAATACTACAGAGACATATGTGAGGGGTGATGATGATCTTACAGATGACAGCGCAGGTGAGTAGTTTCCTCTATAGTTACTTATCCACCAGTTGGTACCAATGCGTGTTTGATTTTGTAGCTTCTATTGAGTCCGTTCTCTGTTGTATGTCTCACAGTCTTCGCACTTCTCAGCAATCCTTTAGGCAATTTGTGGGAGTCTCAAAACAAAATGCCACACGTTTTTCCCTTTTGACAGAGGTAACACTAAAAAGTTGCCCCCACAGTTTGTTCGGCACTTTCTTGTGAGAGCGGTGATATCTCTCATGTAGTCAGGACGTTCTGTTCGGACAATGGTCAGGGCTCAGAAGGGAAGGAGCACTGTGTGGATTCTGGAACACACATTTAGTTGAGATAGACTCCGGGCACCTGTCACGTCCTACTGACGGACTCCACACGTGGACCCACTGGACCGCGTAGTGCGGATGCTGATACCGGGAAGACAGAGAGACGGACCAGTACAGTAGAGTCAACAGGTTTATTTAACAACACAAGAACCCACGCCCCAGGGGAGGGCCACACGGCCACAGAACCGGAACACCACCGAAGGAGGCCCCGGAGCGCTTGATCCCTATACAGGGATACCGCCGGTACCAACCTCGGAACCGGTTGATACAATTACATGTTCCATTTAGGTGTTAGATTTTGTAGGCTTTGCCTCACAAGCTTCGACCATATCAGTCTTTTAAGCAGTTGGTGCAGGTCTCAGGACCTGGACATCCACTGATCTGTTGGCATTTAAAGAGGATCTTCGTAATCTTATTCAGCTTAAATTGTATATATCACTAAAAAGGAGCAGAGAGGCTGATTACTGCTATTGCTGTCTCCACTGTATTGCAGAGATTTGGACTATATTGATTTTTAGGATGGCTGATACACAAATTTCCCCTTCAATGAAAGGAGCAATAACATAGATTCCTCGGTGGCAGCTGAGGGTGTGTTACTTTTCTTTTCTATGGACACTGTCCAATCATAGGAAGGGAAAGTCAGAGAGGGGAAAAAGAAAGGCCCACAGAGAATGTTGCTACAGACATTTTTATCTTGATCTCTCTGAGAACTCTTCCTCCTCGTTGCCCCCTGTGATTCCAGATCTGGAGAGGAGGAGATCTGCAGTGTGGAGCCTGGAGCAGTGAAGATCATGGTGTGAGCAGCATTGTCACATACAGCGCTCTGGATTTCCTTTCAATCTCCTCTTTATTGTCCCCTGTATCAGGTCCAGAGTGTTTTATATGACAATCTCTGCCTCCACAATGATCTCCAGTGCACTGGACACAGTGTGTGTTTATACCTTTTTTACCAGTGTACAGTAATTTTCTTTCCTGCAATGAGCAGAACAGTATGCCAAATATAGAAGCCATGCCTACATTAAGCAGCTGTTTATTGTTATGTTACATTTTCTTCTGTGCAGGGTAGGCATCACTTCCAGGAGAAAGACATTAGGAGCTGTGAAGAAGCAATGGCTCCTTTTAGCTGTCCAATAATGATCCCTTTTTAGAGTTCTTCTTTGCTAGATTTACCCCATGCGTATAATTGACAGCCAATACATTTCTGGTTGTTTAGGTGCAATACAATATAAAACATACAGTATTTTTCATTTTATAAGACGTACTGGATTATAAGACGCACCCCCATATTGGGTGAAGTAAAAGAGAAAAAAAAATAATTTTTAATGTTAAATGGGGTCCTTATAATGCCAGGGTCCACCTTGCAAACATATACAACCCTTGGCAAAAATTATTGAATCACCGGGCTTGGAGGATGTCCATTCAGTTGTTTAAATTTTGTAGAAAAAAAGCAGATCACAGACATGACACAAAACTGAAGTCATTTCAAATGGCAACTCTCTGCCTAGGAGAAACACTAAAAATTCTTGAAAAAAAAAATTGCTAGGCAGTCAAGGTTACTATTGTAGACCAAGCAGGGGAAAAATTATGGAATCACTCAATTCTGAGGAAACAATTATGCAATCACCCTGTAAATTTTCATTCCCAAAACTAACACCTGCATCAAATAAGATGTTCTCATTAGTCTGCATCTAAAAAGGAGTGGTCACACCTTGGAGAGCTGTTGCACCAAGTGGACTGACATGAATCATGGCTCCAACATGAGAGATGTCGATTGAAACAAAGGAGAGGATTATCAAACTCTTAAAAAAGGGTAAATCAACACACAATGTCACAAAAGATGTTGGTTGTTGACAGTCAGCTGTGTCTAAAATCTGGTACAAATACAAACAACATGGGAAGGTTAAAGGGAAACATACTGGTTGACCAAGAAAGACATCAAAGCGTTGAGACCGAAAACTTATAGCAATATGTCTCCAAAACAGGAAATGCACAACATAACAAATGAGGAACGAATGGGAGGAAACTGGAGTCAATGTCTGTGACCGAACTGTAAGAAACTGCCTAAAGGAAATGGGATTTACATACAGAAAAGCTAAACAAAAGCCATCATTAACATCTAAACAGAAATAAAACAAGGTTACAATGGGCTAAGGAAAAGCAATCATGGACTGTGGATGACTGGATGAAAGTCATATTCAGTGATGAATTGTGAATCTGCATTGGGTAAGGTGATGATGCTGGAACTTTTGTTTGGTGTCGTTCCAATGAGATTTTTAAAGATGACTGCCTGAAGAGAACATGCACATTTCCACAGTCATTGATGATATGGGGCTGCATGTCAGGTAAAGGCACTGGGGAGATGGCTGTCATTACATCTTCAATAAATGTCCAAGTTTACATTGATATTTTGGACAGTTTTCTTACCCCATCAATTGAAAGGATGTTTAGGGATGATGAAATAATTTATCAAGATGATAATGCATCCTGCCATAGAGCAAAAACTGTGAAAACATTCCATGAAAGAAGACACATAAGGTCAATGTCATGGCCTGCAAATAGACCAGATCTTAATTCAATTGAAAATCTTTAGTGGAAGTTGAAGAAAATGGTCCATGACAAGGCTCCAACCTGCAAGGCTCATCTGGCAACAGCAATCAGAGAAAGTTGGAGCCAGATTGATGATGAGTTTGTCACTCATTAAGTCTATGCCTCAGAGACGGCAAGCTGTTATTAAAGCCAGAGGTGGTGCAACAAAATACTAGTGATGTATTTAAGTATTGTTTTGTTTGTTTGTTTGTCATGATTCCATCATTTTTTTCTCAGAATTGAGTGATTCCATCATTTTTCCCCCTGCTTGGTCTACAATAGTAACCGTTACTGGCTAGCACACTTTTTTTTCAACATTTCTTTTAGTGATTCTTCAAGGCAGACAGTTGCCATTTGAAATTACTTTAGTTTTGTGCCATGTCTGTGATCTGCTTTTTTTCTACGAAAATAAACAACTGAATGGACATCCTCTGAGCCAAGTGATTCCATAATTTTTGCCAGGGGTCGTTTATGTCCCTCATGCTGAATATATATATATATATATATATATATATATATATATATATATATATACAGTATATATAACCCCCATTCTTGTACATAGCCCCCTCATCCTGGTTCATGGTCCCTTTTCCTGGGATATAGCCCCCCATCCTCGATATGGCGGCCCTATTCTGGATATAGCAGAAAACAGATTAGGGCACCACTCGACCAAAGCCAAAGCGTCACTGCTGTCAGTGGGCATAGAACACTATCCGTGGGGTGCCAGTCAAAAAACAGAATCCAAAAACAGTAAGAGAAACAAAGACGGCACTCACCAGGGTATGGATGAAAACAGCGGTGTCCTTTTTATTTCAGGGACATAGCACACAGACACAGGGAGGGGGTGCCGAGGGTGACGACGGGCCGTTTCGGGCGTTTGCCCTTCGACTGGTCACACGTCGTGTGACCAGTCGAAGGGCAAACGCCCGAAACGGCCCGTCGTCACCCTCGGCACCCCCTCCCTGTGTCTGTGTGCTATGTCCCTGAAATAAAAAGGACACCGCTGTTTTCATCCATACCCTGGTGAGTGCCGTCTTTGTTTCTCTTGCTGTTTTTTTTCCTATTCTGGATATGATCTCCTTATTTTGGATATAGCCCCCTTCTGCTGGTGAAATATAGTCCTCTTGTGATGGCACATAGTCCCCCTGTGCTGGATATGACCTCCCCATCACTCTGTATGGCCCCCATGCTGTTGCCCACACTAAAATAACAAATGCTTTGAACTTGCTGACACAGCAGAGTGACATCATCACTGCGCACCCCGATCACATGACAGGATGGCCCAGGAATGCAAGAGGACTCAGGAAGTGAGGGAAGGAAGGAGGAGGACTGCGCCGGAGAGGTAAGTTCAAAGCATTTGTTATTTTAGTATGGGCAGCAGCATAGGGGCCATACAGAGTGATGGAGAGGTCATATAGAGCATGGGGGGGAAGGTGACTGCAGGCACATGTTATATGCGCAGTGCCCCTGTCCATGTCTCGGTGCGGTTTCAGCACTGAGGTTATGGACAGCGGGTATAGTGCAATTTACATGAGCATAATAAGCACGGGCACGTGACCTCCCGCTGCCTCCTTCAGCCCACGGACAACGCTCCAGAGCCGCGTCCCCCCTCCCCTACAGTATAGAACAGTAGATTCAGATTTGATAGAACAAAAATGCGTTTTATAATCTGAAAAATATGATAGTAGACAGGCAGGAGATTGTTGGATGTGTAGGGGCTTCAGCAGTGGCTGCTTCATCAGTACAGTATGGATCATGGTGAACAGGCAGGCAGTGGCATCAATACGCTGTTGTTAAGAGAGATAAGAGCTCGCTCCAGTATTTTCTCTTAGGACTCGTTCACTCGACCGTATTACAAGTCCGATTGCTTTCAGCAAAGAACAGACCGCACTTGAGCCACTGTTACTCAATTTGGCAATGAAGATGAACAATAATTTTTTTTCACTGACCAAATCTGCATGTGAAAAAAAATCCCAGCATGCACTAGATCATTACATAAATTAGATGAGACTCGTCCCTTCAAGTCTAAAAAATCTGATTCCGGACAGAGGTGCGATAATGCATCTGTTTATTATGGATTACAATTCTTTATCTGTAAATGGTCTTGTGAATTATTAATGAATGTTGCTGTAAAGACCAAATTGCACTCGTCCAATTGTCCAAGTCCCTTGGATATAACTCTGATGATATTTATACGGCCTCGAGATCCGGCATTAAAGGCTGTTACATCACGGGGAGAGAAGGGATTTAATAGAAAACTAAAAAGCTTTCACTTCACCGAATGTTTATGACAGTACGTCATTCACATCCGGTATGACGGTCTAACAGGCAGGGCCGCACCGTCCATTGGACATTGATTCTCACCCACGGCGGCTGCAGGGGCGGCATAGTGAAACTCCAGCAGCAAGCCCCTCCCCCCCGCCTTCTCACCCGCGACGGCTGCAGGGTGAAGCTCCAACAGCATTTTCCCTCCGCTCCTCACCCGCGGCGGCTGCAGGGTGAAGCTCCAACAGCATCCCCCCCCGCTCCTCACCTGCGGCGGCTGCAAGGGCGGCATGGTGAAGCTCCAACAGCAATCCTTCCCCGCTTCTCACCCTCAGCTGCAGAGGCGGCATTGTAAAATCGTAATAGTCTGACAACAACCCCCCCCCACCCGCACCTCAAGTTGTGGCTCAGGCGGCTGAGGGGCTTGATGCACCCCTGCTAACAGGCTCCGGACTAGAAAACGTAGGTCACTTTTTTTGCCTTCTGTTATTCATTGAAGTTTTTTTGCCAAATTCTTCAGTATGTTGCAAGAGGTTCATGAATTTTGAGCATAATAACATTTTGACGACTGTTCCGAGGCCACAGGCTCAAACGGCTATCTCACACAGACTTGGCACAAGCTCCTCTGTTTGGCAGAATGCCGAGATACCCTGACACGCTCTAACCCCTATACAGGGATCTGGATTTACAACGGCCGTCCAGAAGATAGCTACCTATGGATGGGCTGCCATCCAGAGGAGCGAACCAGAGGCAGAAATAGTCACCAGAGTCAAAGCTTAGAGGTCGTGAAAAGGACAAAATCAGGATCTGTTAGAGTAGTCGGGGAGTCACGTCAAAATCGAGATGGCAGCTAAGTACAAAATCGTCATTCAGGAGAAGTGTTCAAAAACAGACCAAGGTTAAACAAAAACTTACACAGAGCAGGAGAACAACAAGACTTAGGCTGGCTTCACACCACGGCGTGATCCGGTCCGGGGCTGTCCGGGATGACCCTGACAGCCCCGGACCGGATCAGCACACAGAACCGGAGGGCCAAATGTGCCCTCCGGTCCTGTGTGCAGCCGGATGCTGCTAATTGCAGCCGCAGCTGCTGATATTTCAAGACCGTGGCTTGCCGCGGTCCTGAAAGAACTGCGGCGTGCAGCCGCCAGCGTCCGCTTGCCGGATCGTCCCGGACCAGGGCAATCTGGCCCCATAGGCTCCCATGTTAGGGAGCGCCGGATTGCCCCGGATACGGGAGGATCCGGCAAAATCCAAGATCCGGCAAATGGGGAGATTTTTCTCCCCGGACAAAAAAATGATGCAAGCATCATTTTTGTGTCCGGAGAAAAAAATCTGAATTCCACCGGAGTGTGCCGGAGTGGTTTCTATGGGGCCAAAAAACGGTCCGGGCGGTCTGGTTTACACCGGACAGCCCCAGTTCAAAAAAATCCGTGGTGTGAAGCCAGCCTTAAACGGAGAAGCATAAGCTATATCTGGCAGCTTCCAGCAGAAAACTGGTGGCTTAAGCAGAGTGTGGTGTCTTCTAATAGGCTGAAGCCAGGAGCTGATGACTACAGCTGGACAGCACACTCCCACTCTGTCAGACTGGAAAGTACTGCAGGTCCCAGACACTCTAACCTCAGTGGATGGGTAGAGCCTGCGCTGTCCAGAGATTCTGGCACTGACTTCTCCTCTATCACCAGCACAATCTACACAGTGAATACGGCGGCACCTGATGACAGAAGCAGATGTCACAGGAGCAGGTTCTGATGGAGATGGGACAGAAATGCTCTTAGGTTAAAAGGCACAAAATTTGCACCAAAATAGCTGAGATACATAAAATAGCTGAGATACATAAAGTGGCTCAGAAGTGACTGGAGATATATGACAAACATCTGGTGAATTTTTAAAAAGATGCAGTTAATGAATCAGCAAAAAACTTCTGGAGACTCCGAACCACAATCGAAAACAATAAAGAAAGAACAAAAAAACTAATAAAAAATAGATGAACACTTAAAAAATAGTCAAGTGCCATACATGTTATTACATACATGTCTTTATAATTACACAAGCTCATATTCCTCCCATTCAGATCCCTACACTATTGGAGATCTTCTATATAAGAGGCTTTTCCTGATTGACTCATCAAGGATGGATCTGGACAGGGACAAGATGGCGGAGAGGATCTTCCACCTCACCCTAGAGATCCTCTTCCTTGTTACTGGAGAGGTGAGAGATTGTGATGACAATGTCACATGACATCATTCTTATCTATGGACAGAATAACAGATGACAGAACTGGAGAGGTGAGGACTCTGGAAATGTCTGGAGACTGGAGATTTATTAATGTGTCTCTCCATAACCAGGATTACACAGTAGTGAAGAGCTCTAGTGATCTGTGCTGTCAGGACCCTGTGTCTGAGGGAAGAGCCCTGAGCCCAATCACGGGGCCTCCACCTCACCCCCTGATACATGAGGACATCAATGACCAGAAGATCCTACAACTCACCTACAAGATGATTGAGCTGCTGACTGGAGAGGTGACACTGCTGGGAATGCTGCTGCTGCTGCTGGGACATTATACAGTAACGCTATGAAGGGATCGGGGAAAGATGACAATGGTATCATTGTATGTGTCAGGTTCCTATAAGGTGTCAGGACGTCACCGTCTATTTCTCCATGGAGGAGTGGGAGTATTTAGAAGGACACAAAGATCTGTACAAGGACATAGTCATGATGGAGGTTCCCCGGCCGCCCCTCACATCACCAGGTAATAGACAGGACTAAATACACACGGCCTATAATGATCTGTATGGAAAGAATGAATTCAGTCCTGTATGTGTCTCCTCCAGGTCTATCCAATAAGAGAACACCAGAGAGATGTCCCCGTCCTCTTCTCCCACAGGACTGTAAACAAGAAGATCCCGATGTTCCTCCGGATCATCAGGTAGATGGAGAGAAGGTGTGATGAGATCTCCCTATGATGTGTAGACGGCTGTGAAGGTCTTGTGCTCAGTCTTGTTTTATCCTCCAGTATTCTATGTTTTATACTTGTGTAATGAGAACGGTGGAGATGGCAGATTACAGCTGATCATAGATGGGACTTCTCCATCTGTCTGTGACTTTTACAATCTTTGTTTCAGGGTGAAGATCTGCCCCATATTAATACTACAGAGACATATGTGAGGGGTGATGATGATCTGCCCCATATTAATACTACAGAGACATATGTGAGGGGTGATGATGATCTGCCCCATATTAATACTACAGAGACATATGTGAGGGGTGATGATGATCTGCCCCATATTAATACTACAGAGACATATGTGAGGGGTGATGATGATCTGCCCCATATTAATACTACAGAGACATATGTGAGGGGTGATGATGATCTGCCCCATATTAATACTACAGAGACATATGTGAGGGGTGATGATGATCTGCCCCATATTAATACTACAGAGACATATGTGAGGGGTGATGATGATCTTACAGATGACAGCGCAGGTGAGTAGTTTCCTCTATAGTTACTTATTCACCAGTTGGTACAATTACATGCTTCTATTGAGTCTGTTCTCTGTTCTGGGTCTCACAGTCTTCGCACTTCTCAGCAATCCTTTAGGCAATTTGTGGGAGTCTCAAAACAAAATGCCACACATTTTTCACTTTTGACAGAGGTAACACTAAAAAGTTTTCAGTTAGCTTTTCAGTTAGCCATTAGAAGGTAAGAAAAAGCAGAGCAAGCTTTCGAGACACTAAGGTCTCTTCATCAGGCTGATAATGACACAAAGTCTGAATGTACACACATATAAACACACACATAGGAGGCTGGATATGCAGTAAATAAGTTAGGTGTGGTGAAGCATGACATATAATGGTCAGAGATGGAAGGTGGGAGACAGCATCTGTGGCATCATCCTCCATAGATAAGAAGCAGACAGTTTCATGCCTCACATTGATTTACATTAATTAAAGAGATTTCAAATCTTGGAAAACCAATCATACTTGTGAATCCTCTGCCCCAACATACCAGATTCTTGCCTACCTTGGAAACCTTCAAAAGGATCTAAACCTGAAGACCCACCTCTCCCGAGAAGCCTACAACCTGCAGTAGCCCTCAATCCACTATACCGCCTCACAACCAGCTCCACCTTCATCTGCTGTATCCTCACTGATCCCTTGTAGACTGAGTCCTCAAGGGCAGGGTACCCTCTCCTGTACCTGTCTGTGCCTTGTATTGTTCATGGTTATTGCACTTGTCTCTATTGTGTATACCTCTTTTCACATGTAAAGCACAAGGGATAATTGGTGCCTTAATAATAAATAATAGCAATAATAGAGGGGGTGTTTTAACCCTTTTTTAATCAGTTAGATGCTGCTATCACAATTAAAAGCAACTTCTAATGGATTAATTGGCCCCTATCGGGACAAACACAGTTTCAAGCCAATGTCACTGGGTGTCAGCTCTCATATCCTGGATTTTTTACCTCTTTGGGGTGCTACACACTTAATCATCAGCACCATGTAAAAATGGTGGTGAAGATTAAGACCCTTTAACGGTCAATGTAAAAAGGCATGTCAGCAGACATAAGAGGGTTAATATCACAATCTATTACTCCTTGCACTGATTTCTGCATTTTATACCCCTCTTTTTGTCAGCTACAAATTGAATTTCAATATAATTTGTTTCAATGGGCAGCATTTCTGAAAAAAATAATATTTTTCTTGTCAGATGACTGTGTGTCAGAAGGATATCTACCATTTACTAAAGTTGAAGCAGCTGATTATGGTATCACACCATATATACATGAAGATCATGACATAATTCCAGATATACCACCAGACCTTCACATCAAAAATCTATCAACTATTCCTAATCAACAGATTCTATCTTCTGATTCATTACAGACTGTTAACGAAATTGAAAATTACAAAAGGGATGCTGAACATCAAAAAGCTCATACTGGGGAGAAGCCATTTTCATGTTCAGAATGTGGGAAATGTTTTACCAAGAAATCAAATCTTACTGTACATCAGAGAAGTCACACAGGGGAGAAACCGTTTTCTTGTTCAGAATGTGCAAATTGTTTTACCAAGAAATCAAGTCTTATAGCACATCAGAGAAGTCACAGAGGGGAGAAGCCATTTTCATGTTCAGAATGTGAGAAATGTTTTACCAGGAAATCAAGTCTTATGGAACATCAGAGAAGTCACACAGGGGAGAAGCCATTTTCATGTTCCAAATGTGGAAAATCTTATGGCAGTAAATCACAACTTGTTTATCATCAGATAATCCACACAGAGGGGAAAACATTTTCATGTTCAGAATGTGGGAAATGTTTTAACAAGAAATCAAATCTTACAGTACATCAGAGAACTCACACAGGGGAGAAGCTATTTTCTTGTTCAGAATGTGGAAAATGTTTTACCATGAAATCAAATCTTACAGTACATCAGAGAACTCACACAGGGGAGAAGCCATTTTCATGTTCAAAATGTGGAAAATCTTATGGCAGTAAATCACAACTTGTTTATCATCAGATGATCCACACAGGGGGGAAACCATTTTCATGTTTAGAATGTGGTAAATGTTTTAACAAGAAACATAATCTTACAGTACATCAGAGAACTCACACAGGGGAGAAGCCATTTTCTTGTTCAGAATGTGGAAAATGTTTTACGTACAAATCAGCTGTTGTTGCACATAAGAAAATTCACGCAGTGGAGAAGACATTTTCATGTTCAGAATGTGGGAAATGTTTTACCAAGAAATCAAGACTTAACACACATCAAAGAACTCACACAGGGGAGAAGCCATTTTTGTGTCCAGAATGTGGGAGATGTTTTACTTGCAAAACGTATCTCTTTAGACATATATTAACTCACACAGGAGAGAAGCCATTTTCATGTCCAGAATGTGGGAGATGTTTTACTTGCAAAACTCATCTCGTTAGTCATTTATTAACTCACACAGGGGAGAAGCCATTTTTATGTCCAGAATGTGGGAAAGGTTTTACCCAGAAATCAGATCTTACTGCACATCTGAGAATCCACACAGGGGAGAAGCCATTTTCATGTTCAGAATGTGGGAAACATTTTACCATGAAATCACATCTTGTTGCACATCTAAGAATCCACACAGGGGAGAAGCCATTTTCATGCTCAAAATGTTGGAAACATTTTACTTGCAAAACTTCTCTCGTTAAACATATATTAACTCACACAGGGGAGAAGCCATTTTCATGTCCAGAATGTGGGAAAGGTTTTACCCAGAAATCAGATCTTACTGCACATCTGAGAATCCACACAGGGGAGAAGCCATTTTCATGTTCAGAATGTGGGAAACATTTTACCATGAAATCACATCTTGCTGCACATCTGAGAATCCACACAGTTAAAAATCCACTTTAGGGCTCGGACACACTCATTCGAGTTTGACTGAAGAGACTCTGAAAGGGCTGGAGCAGTGACCCTGAACGGCTTCTCCCTCTCTGGATGGGGCTGTCAGCTGATTGTGTTTTTGTGCATCTCCAGACTCCCGTCCAGAGAGGGAGAGGCCATTCAGGGCAGGGCTGTGCAGTCGGAGTCGGAGTTAGTTTTGGTTTGAGTTCGAGTCGGAGTCGGTAGAAATGTACCGACTCCAGCTTTAAAAAACTGTATTAATATTTAATAATTGAACTTTCATATGAATTTTATGAATGTTACTCAAATATATATGTTCTATCAAACTATGAACAACAGTGATAAGCAGTTCTGCTGGAGATAGAGATATTTCTTACTTCTTGTGTGTCACTGTTCTCCACTGCCCTTATCTAATCTTATACTTGGTTAACCTCATGCTGCCCCAGTCCCCCTACTTACAATGTATGAAACTGAAAGTGAAAATGTGTCGCAAATTCTTAGTAGTAAAGCTCCTCCTCTAGACTAGATCATACTAGGTTTGCGTCTTCCAAGCATCTCACAGCTGCCTGCTACTCAGAAGAGGAAGACTGTAAGAAGTATTATCCTTTCAACAAACTTTGCATCAGTTAACTGTGAGTACATGAGAAATAATAACAGTATTACTGACCACTATATCAGTTGTACAACCTGGCAATAATTTTGTACAATTGTTTTTAGGAAAAAACAATTGTCATTTGCATTGTGAATGCAGAATTAAAAACCTGAGAATGTCAAAGAAGCGTCACATTAAATCAGCTGTATTTGAACATTTCACCATCACTTAAGATAGGAAACATTATGTCTGTCAGTGTATGACAAATGATCCAGACGAACACAAATGCTGTGAAGCCAAGATGAGTGCATATTCAGGCAAAGATAAAAATGCTCCTACCAGAGCTTCTAATCTAAAGAGACATTTACAGCACTTTCATCCAGAAGTACTGAAAGCAGTGGATGAGAAAGACTGCATCCAAACCAATGAACCAGTGCTCAGCTCTTCCAGTCAAACAAAGGAGCAGAGAACTTTGCAGCCATCAGTTGCAAGATATTTTGTCAGTGGCAAAGTTACTGTGACAATGATAGTAGATACATTTAAAAAACAGATCATAAAACTTGCTGTAAAGGATAGTGTGCCTATTTCATTATTTTCACGACCAGCTTTTATGTGTCTGAATGGAGAAATGGCCCGCAAGCTTGGTGTTTCTCTGGAGAGAGAGTATTAAAAAATTAGTAATTGAAGAAGCTTTTAAACAAAAGGAAGAACTTAAAAAACTCTCAAGGGCCGCTTTGTGTTTCTTAAAATGGATGCCTGCACACGTCACAGAGTGAACTATTTTGCCATCAATGTCCGATTTGTTTGTGACAAAAATGAAATGGTTACCAAGACATTGGCAGTAAAAGACACCAAAGCTCATCACACCAGTAAGTTTCTCCAGGTCTTGGTGGAAAAGGTTCTGCAAGACTATGAACTTAAAAAAGAGCAAGTTCTTTCTGTCGTAACTGACAATGCTTCAAATATGATAAGTACTATTAAGCTAATGAATGAGAGTAATGATGGTGGCCAACAGCTAGAAGAACATTCTGGGTCCACAGACACAGAAATGTTTGAAATAGAGGAACACAGTATTGTAACTGAGGAGCAAACTGAAGTTGCTTCAGATGAACAGCAACATGATAGTTTAGATGATCTTGTTGAAACTGTGTCCATACGTTCTTTCATTCATCACATGCGCTGTGTTGTGCATACGCTACAGCTGGCTATAAGAGACAATCTGCAAGAAGGACATGCTGCTGCACTGATTGGCAAGGTGAGAAAATTGGCTACTGTTGCCAGAACCCTAAAGTTGACTCAATTTTGAAGAGACGTGCTGGAAAAGGGGCAATTATTGATCAAGCCACACGATGGGGCAGTACTTAATGATTCAGCGCTTGGTTGAACTGAAAACCTTTCTTGTAGACATGGCTAACCCTCAACTGACGCTAAATGAAAGTCAGTGGAATCAGGTGACTGAGCTGGAAAAATTGCTAGAGCACCCATTTACAGTGATTAAAAAATTACAAGCAGAGGACTTAACTGCAGGAATTTTCTTAAAGGAGTGGAAGAACCTGATGTGTCGCCTGTCCCAAAGAGGAGGGTTAATTGCAAGTGGCATTGCTACATCAATGAAACGGAGAGAGGAGCTACTATTACAAAATAACATTCTTTTGGCAGCTGTTTAGACCCAATGCATCGGATTCTTCTAGATGATCAACAGCTAAGTAAAGGAAAAGAAGCTCTGTTTGAAATAGAGGTAAGGATGAAAGGGTTGCAGAACAGTCAGGAGGAACAAGAAGAATTTGGTTGTCCTGCCACATCTTCACCCTCATCATCAACTGATGAAGAATTTAATTTTGAAAAATATTTGGATCACAAGGACCGTGCAAAGCGTTCCCGCATAGAAGAAGAGTCATCCCCATCAAAGAACACAGCCAGTACATTTCAGCAGAATTTTTCATGTGCACTAAGAGAAATTGAGAAATTTGACCGTTCATCAAAAATAACAGTGCAACAAGCGATTCCTCTGTATCCTGACTTTGTCAGAGATTTTGCCTGAGTGGTTACTGCTTTGCCACCAACCCAAGTTAGTGTAGAGAGGTTGTTCTCTGCTCTCAAAATAATTAGATCAGATTTGAGGGCATCCATGAAGGAGGATCTGACAGAGGCAATACTTTTTCTTAGGACAAATTTATAGATTTCTTATTAACTGCATAACAGTGTTTATTGCATATTTACTTACAGTTTAGAAAAGTTTATAAAAGTTATTTGCTATATTCTAATTGTATTCTAATAAATATAGTTTTTGCTCTAAGTGGTCTGATTACTTATATGATGGTGAGAAACTGAATAAGCACGATGTTAATATTTTACAACAGTAAATTTATTGTTACAAATTGGCCATTTATGAAGGAGACGGAGCCGGAGTCGGAACCTGATAAAATCCAGGAGTCGGAGTCATTACTGTGGCTTACCAACTCCAAAGCCCTGGTTCAAGGTCACTGCTCCAGCCCTTTCAGAGTCTCTTCAGTCAAACTCGGATGTAACTAGGAAAGTGTATCCAAGCCCTTTATGTCCAGAATGTGGGGATTGTTGTTCCAGTGAATCAGCTCTTGTTATGAATCAAAGACTATACACACAGAGGAGAAGCCATTTTCACACAGAGAATGTGAAAATTTCAACAAAGAAATTCTACTTTCTTATGGCCACTTTACAGGTCCCATCATCGTCGTCGAACTTCGACAAAAAGTCACGTGGTTCGTGCGTTGGCGCCGATATCGTTCGTGCGTTGTGTGGTGTAAATGTCTAATTCGATGCAAGAACGATGCCAAAACGATATCGGGGAAGAATTGTGCAGGCTCTCCAACGGCTCGATATTGGATGGACGATCTGGCAGTATCGTTCTGTGTGACAGTCCAACACCGACTTGAGGAGCAACTTCCCCTATTCACTCCCATGTTAAATGGTCGTTCCCTGGTTCGCGCGTACAAGGGGGCGTACACATCGCAGTTGTGTTGCCTGCCGATATCTCCTTGTGTCACAGCTCCTATGTGATCTTGGATTTCATCCAAAAAAGTGCGCGCTCCGGTGCCGTTGTATTCAATATCGAAACGATGTTGGGACGTGTAAAGTGGCCATTAAGCATCAGGAAAGGACAAATACAATAAAGTCTTCATTAATGTTTTTAATTATACCATTTTTGGGTAGATGTGATGTTTTGATAGCTTGTTATTGCATTTCATTGCAATTTTGCAGCGACAAAAAAGTGTATCTTTTGCAGTTTTACTTTTTTTTTTTCTGTAACAGTTTATCAATACTATTGATTGATTTTATATTTTGATAGACCGGTCATTTTTTAACACGATGTTACCAAATATGTGTTGTTTTATTTCAATAGTTTTATTTCTAATTGACTGACGCGCTGGAATTCGACTCTTCACATGTTGCAGCGACTGTGGCAGCACCGCCGAGCCCTGGTGCAATACATTATGATGTATAGCTTGAGCCAACGAGATCCAGAGGTGGGGCAGATCATGCTGCAGGAGTGGTCTCAGATCAAGTACCTATGCACCCTTCAGCACAATTTTGAAATGGCGACGATGCCATTATCAGCATGACTATTCCGGTTATCTACATGCTGGAGCACACTCTAAACAGTATTCGGAGTCAGGTGGTGGGAGAAGAGGAGGAGGAGGAAGTACAGGAGGAGTCATATGCGAAGGGATAACAAGATCTCCAAGGTCCAGACGGTCAGCAGCACCAAGGCGGCAGGCATAAGAGGGTGGGGGAGAGAGATTAATGAGGGTGCATGGTAGCAGCCAAACTGTTGAGGAAGGTGCAGGAGTTGAGGAAGAAGTGGAGGACGAACTTGCGATAGGCATGGAAGACTCAGTAGATGAGGGAGACCTTGATCACATTTCTGTTGTGCAAGGTTGGGGGGAGAGGGCAGAGGAAGGAAGCATGATTCTCACCTCGCCATAACGAACACAACAAGGACTTGGTCCTTCTGGATGCGCAAGACACATGAGCGCCTTCTTGCTGCACTACTTGCAACATGAGCCTCGGATTGTCAGAATTCGAAGTAATGCCGACTACTTGGTTGCCACACTCTTAGATCCCTGGTACAAGACAAAATTTGGCAAAATAATTCCTGCCACAGAAAGGGATGCACGCATTCAGGAGTCTCACTACTGGGCTAGCAGGTGTACTGATTGCAGCATCCTGGGGTTCTCTTGCAACGGGTATCTCTTCCTGATTTCTGGGAACATCTTCTTGGGGTTGGTAAAAGTTGATTACTGGGATGATGATGGCTCCATCGATTTGAGGCCAGTCTTCAGGGAATTCTCCTAAATCAGTTTGAATCATTCTCTCTTTTTGTTCTGGGATATGATCTGGAACGGAGATTGGATCTGGGATTGGTTCGAACTCTTGAAGGGTTTGGTCATAGGTCTCGTGATTTTCCCAATTTGGAGGACATCTTTTTAGACGGCTTCTGGATACGGTTCATCTTGTATTTCCTCCATCTTTACTGACGACACAGATCTTAGGGTTGTCATGAACATAATACAGCAGGATACTTTCACTGCAGGACAGGTTCACAGCAGGACACTTTCACAGCAGGACAGGTTCACTTTCCCACTTGTCATCTAATTTGTGGTGCGTTCTTTTTCTTTTTAGAACCAAACTTCCAGGTGATATGATTTCCGCTGGAGCATGCTTGTTGTAATTGTAATGTTTCGCCTGTTTTGCACGGGACTTCTCCAGGTTCTCTTCAACACTTTCTTGGACTTTTGCGTACTGTTCCTGACTATGGATTTTCCAGTTTGAGATAGTCTGATCTGCTTCAGGATCCACTACACTGAGTTCTAAGTCCACGGATAATTTTCCTGTCCAAGCTCTCATCAGATAGGCTGGTGTACAGTTGGTGGAACTGTATGGAATATGATTGTACATGTCGATTAGATCAGGCAACTTTTCAAGCCACTGATTTCTTTCTTCCAACAGGAGAATTTTTTGCATGTCAATGACGATGTTGTTCATCTTTTCACAGAGTCCATTAGTTTAAGGATGATACGGGATCGTTCTGATCTTTTTGCACCCATACATCTTGCAAAACTCTTGAAAAATCTCTGCTTCAAATGCTGGTCCTTGATCAGTGAGAATACGCTCTGGGTATCCTAATGGTCTGCAGAAGACTTTTTGGAAGCTTTTCGCAGCAGTTGCAGCTGTCAAGTCTTTCACAGGGGCTACCATCAGAAATCTTGACTAATGGTCTACCATTGTCAAGGCGTATGTATAACCAAATCTACTTGGTGTCAATTTCACGTGATCCAAGGCGACTAACTCCAAAGGTTGCGTGGTTATGATTGGCTCAAGGTTAGCTTTCTGGCTCTGCACATCTTTCCTTCTCAAGGTACAGGCTTGACACGCTTTACACCACTTTTCTATGGATGTCCGCATACCTGGCCAAAAGAATCTGTCCTTGAGCAGCACTTCAAGCTTGTTCCATCCAAAGTGAATAGTTTTGTTATGGTAGGCATGTAGGACCACAGGAATGTCTGTTTTTGGCACGATAATCTGCCACGCCATTTTATGGGTTCTAGGATTTATATACCGCTGGCATAATTTATCTTGATACTGGAAAAGTTTACCTAGTTCGTTCCACAGATGTTTAGCATCAGACGGAGGGTTTACGGGCAGGTTTGCTGACTCTTGGGTTATCAGTTGTTTGATTAGACCTACAGCTGGATCTTGATCCTGCGCCTTTCCCCAGTCGAAGTGAGATATCAGGTTTACTGCTTCAGTATAGAGGTTTTGATGGATCTGCTGAGATTGGGTTTCCCTCACATGATGGAAAGCAGGTAAATTGGTAGTTGGAGAGTCTGGCCATCCATCTCTGCTCCATGGCTCCCAACTTTACAGTTTCCAGGTGGGTGAGCGGATTGTTATCCGTATAGGTGGAGAACTTGCTGGAGGCTAGGTAGTGTTTAAACCTCTCGGTGATGGCCCAGACTAAGGCCAGAAATTCCAGCTTGAAGGAACTGTAATTTTCTGGGCAGTACTGTCTCGAAGTTCTTATGCCCCAGGCAACTCTCCATCAACCTCTGGAAGGTTCCAGGTGCATTACATAGTCCGAAGGGCATGCTGTTGAACTTACATAGGCCCATAGGTGTTGCAAATGCCGTCTTCTCTCGATCTTCTTCAGCTACGGACACCTGCCAACACCCACTAGTGAGATCTAAGGTGGAAAAAGTAGTTGGCAGACTTCAACGCAGCTAAAGATTTTTCTATACGTGGTAACGGGTAAGCATCTTTGTGTTTTATGCGGTTTATTTGCCTATAGTCTACACACATCCTTATACTGTCATCCTTTTTCTTTACTAGGACTAAGGGCCCCGTCACACGGGGTGACATCGCTGCCCATAACAGAGGCGACGTGGGGGCGTGGCCTATCGCCAGCGTCATCACCCCTACGTCGCCTCATGTAAAGGGGCGATGTCGCCGGTCCCGGAAGGTCGCCTGGTTTCAGAGCAGTGCTCTGAAACCAGGCGACCATCATGGGGCGATGTGCACACATTGCCCCATGTAACCGGGCGCCGGCGACCTGTCAGGCGATGGGAGCCATAGGCTCCCATCAGGGGCGGACCATCACCCCTGGGGGCCCTGGTGCAGGAGCGGGGGGGGGGGGGGCTACTGGCCGTCGGTGCGGCCTGGGGGGGGTGGGGAGGGAGTGCTGCTGGGAGCCGCAGGCGCGGTGCTCTCCTACCTGGTGAGCTGCGCCGGATGTTTGTAGCTGTCCTAGGAGCCGGAGGAGCAGAGGAGAGGAGGGGCGGGATCAGACAAGGGAAGCAGGAAGCTCTCAGCTTCCCTTGCCTGACCCTCCTCTCCTCTGACGGCGGCTTGCAGGGGTCGGCTGGGGGCCCCCCTCCAGGCTTGAAGGGGCCCCCTAGCCGGTCGGGGCCCTGGTGCAGCTGCACCACGGTAGTTCCGCCCCTGGCTCCCATTGTCCTGCATCGCTGCTGGGGATTTCAGACACCCCGGCGGCGATGCAGCCTGACAGATCTCCGGCGCGAAGCTGGAGGAGTCGCCCCGTCTAAACGGGGGACGGCGACGCTGGCGGGGGCGGCAAGAGCGTGCGCGCACCCGCCATCCCCGACGCCTGGTGTGACGGGGCCCTGAGTGTGCTGCCCAGGGACAACAACTATCGCGTATAACCCCTGCGTCTTTCATGTCCTGTAACATTTCTTTGGCTTTTTGATAATGTGCAGGTGGAATTGGCCTATACCGCTCTTTGATTGGTGGATATGTACCTGTGGGGATGTGGTGTTGTACCCCTATTATCCTACCAAAATCAAGTGGATGCTTACTGAAAACTTGTTCAAACTCTTGGACTACCCGATACACACCTTGCTTTTCATACACAGGAGTGGTGTCAGTTACGATATGGAGCTGCTGGCACCAGTCCTCCAGCGGCCCAATTGTTTGATCAGTTTTTGCCCCTTCCTCGTGGGGTTCGGGTTGCGCTGTTTGAATCTCGTTGTTACTGACTGTGTATAATTTGGCAACGGTGGTATACCTGGGCAACTTAACCTCTTAACTTCCACAGTTTAAGATGTGAACTGGCACTCTCCCATTATGTACATTAACCACCCCCTAGCTGTCAACAGTGTAAGTCTGTGCTCTGTGCTCACAGGCTCCACTAACGCTTGATAGTCCTGCCCTCTCAGATCTATAGCTGCTCGACACCATACCATCATTTCATTCATTGGGGGTATCACAATAGTTATCGGGTCTGTTACCCGTGCTGTACCAATTTCACCACCTGTAATTGTTACCTGTTGTTGGTGTAATATGGCTCTGCTCTCGTGTTGGATAATCTTCCTCTGACCAGGCCTGGCAGTTTCAGCAATCTGTTGAAGCAAAGACAATACCTCCTGCATGCAATTGCTAACAACATTGGTACCCAAGATAACATAAGGATCATTTGCATTAGTGGCTTCTGCTACTACAAGGACCCCTTGATTTTATAATTCTACTTTCACCACCTTTATAGGTACTTCTCTAACCCCCACCTTTATAGGTACTTCTCTAACCCCCATTACATTAATTGGTTCCCCATTTGCTGCATGGAGGCAAATGTCTACTTCAGGCTGCTTTAGTTCAGCATCAGCCCATTATTTTTTTATAAAGGATATAGGGGACGAGGGTCACCTGCGATCCGGTGTCCAGTAGAGCCGGCAACGGGTTGCCATCCAGCACAATGGACAGAAACGGCCTCTGTCCGATGAAAGTCTGCACCAGGTGGTTGGGCCTTGTTAGTCTAGTCCTGAGGGTTGGCCCCGGCCCCAAGGGACTGCCCGTTTAAAGGACAGTGCCTGGCAAGATGACCGGTGCGATTGCAGCTGCGGCAGATGGGCTCCTCAGTGGAGCTATAACGGTCAGTGATCCTTCCTCTGTAGGCTGTAGCTTGCTTCCCTTGCATCCAGGGGACGTCGTCCGGGCTGTCGGCAAGCTGGATCTGCGGCTGAGGCTTGGCTTGGGGTCTTGGTGCTGGTTGCTGACTCTTTTGTAACTGCATAGCGTTCATTAGCTTGGAGATGTTTTTGCTCATTCACCGCATCTCAGCCCGCAGGGAGTCATATTTGTCAGGCTGTGTAGATTGTATATTGTGCGTTGCTGCAGGCACAGGGGCTGGAGTAGCCTGCACCTCACCGTCACACCGTTTCATTGCAGGTTCATGGGTTTCTACCGGCTTTAACCCTTTGATGGCCATTTCTTTTAAGGTGTTCAAATCAGCATCTGGATTGCTTAGTGACCACCAGCGTACAGTTTTACTGTCCTCAGGGGATAGCAGGCCCCATGTAAACTGTTCTACGAGTTTATTCTGTCCTTGTGCACTTGCAGGGCTGACATGAATAAGGACGCGCAGTGCTCTCTCCAGGCGCCAGGCATAAGCTCTGATGTCATCTCTAGGCTTCTGGTAGCAGTGATGAAAGCGCATACGGATGTCAGCTTCATTACACTCCTCAAAAGCAGCTCTCAGTTTATCAACTATAGCAAGGGCTGCTCTGCGGTCAGCAACAGACCAGGACACACTTTCTTTCTCTGCTGCCCCTGTTAACTGTCCAAGCACCACTGTAGCGCGTTGTTGGCCGGTCATAGCATACATGTCCAGGACGCCCTCAATCTTCTGCTTAAACTCATCGAGTGCATCAGGGCGTCCATCATACTGGGGCAACCACTTGGATGTATGGGAACGACATGGGCATTATTGGGGCGACGGTGCCCGATGCACCAGAGGTACTAGCAGTGCTACCGGAGGCAGCTATGGAGGGTCCGGGATAGACCTGGGGGTCAGCTTACGCCGCCTCATCCTCGCTGTTGGAGGCCCCCTAGTTTATTACAGCCAGCTGCTGAAAAATTAACTAGTTCAGGAGTTTCCAGACGGCAGCGCTCGGGAATGCTGGGCTGAGCCAGGGGCGAGTTTCAGTTTCGCGCTACGCAGACTGGCACGCCCCCCTTCTTCCTGCTCTTCAGCGCAGTAATGGCGGCGGAACTTTCACAGTCACACTTTACAGTTATTAAACGGCACACAGTACCCGGTGATACCGGGCACGGGATCCTGTTTGTGATGCCATTTTCTGACTCGCCCAAGGCAGGGTACTCAGGGCTCGGTTACGGTCTGGGATGTCATGGGTGGCCGCCCGAGGCTGTAGCCCTGGGGGTCAGTGAAAAGGGGGTATTTACCGGGACTTTATTTACAAGGTTGTCTTCGTGACGCCACCTGCTGTGTCTGGTGAGGGATCACCAGCGCTGCTACAGTCCTCTGGAGGTCAGTGGGATGGCGGCTATGATGGAATAGTCCCCGCAGGCAGGACTGGGACCTCCAGGGCAGAGTGGTGTGAATGTGCAGGATGCAGCAGAGCCGGGAGTGTCACAGGGAAAGTCTATAGGGAAACACGGTGGGTGATAGGAAGACTGCCGAGACCCACCCACCGGTTGACCCCATCGCACATTGAGAAATAACGACACCGAATTATTCTTTTCTTATTTTTTATTGAGGGCAGCCACGTAACACAGCTCAAATATATGTAAACAGGGGGTTGCATAGTTATGGCCGCAGCTCCACCGTAGGCACAAATCCACCTTGTAAATTGAGGGGAAGAGGCCTGTATGCCCTCGGCCATCTGAGGCATGTTGGACCTCACCGGAGCCCTCTTCCACCAGCTGCGACTTAGTAAAACGTAAACTTGTCCCTAGGGAGGGAGGGTGGGCGATGCTCACCCTGTGACCAGTGTTTGTAAGAGAACGAATATGGCTGACAGGCTAGCTTATAAGACCCGAAGGTGGGCCTGAGGGGACAGCAGATGATAGGATGCAGGGAGATAAGGGGAACCAACTATAAGCCCACTACGCGATGGGGAGAAGCGGGGGGTCACATAACTCAAGGGGGCTCTGCAGTCAGGGAGCAGCAGCATCAGCTGCGGTGCCCTGCAGACTGCCGAGACCCACCCACCGGTTGACCCCATCGCGCATTGAGAAATAACGACACCGAATTATTCTTTTCTTATTTTTTATTGAGGACATCCACGCAACACCGCTCAAGTATACGTAAACAGGGGGTTGCATAGTTATGGCCGCAGCTCCACCGTAGGCACAAATCCGCCTTGTAAACTGAGGGGAAGAGGCCCGTGTGCCCTCGGCCATCCGAGGCATCTTGGACCTCACCGGAGCCCTCTTCCACCAGCCACGGAGCAGCAAGGACCTATTACCGAGCTGCGACCCCCACCCAAAGAACTAAGGGCCTTGTCTATGCCGTCCTGCAAACCGTAAAGGAATATGTCCAACCCAATATTATTGAGGTTAAAGCCATCCTGCAATATCATCCGTTCTAAATCTGACTCTAACTGCAGGTGGCAGATTACGAATCCCCCTTTCCTTGCTACAAAGCGAGCTAGGCTGTGGTTAATCTGTCTCCGTGACCTGTCTAGGGACGAGGGATCCCGGGCTCCTCTCCAAACTACTCTGGGCACTATTTCCGACCAGACTATGACCAACTTGCTAAAGAAACTATGCGTCCTGTCTAAGTCAGTCTGCATGATGGCTAACAACTCCACTTTCCTTAATCGTGCTAGATCATTTCCTCCCGCGTGAATCAGTAATATTACCGGGCCGCTAGCATATTTTGAGATATTAACTGCCTCTGGCAAGACCTGTGCCCACGTGAGCCTGTGTATGCCTCTCCATTCTATTTGTATTCCATGGAAACCGAGTGCTCTTCCGCCTGGACGTACTTCAGCGCGACGCGCTGACCAACAAATATGGGAGTGACCCACTATCCAGCTGGCCTTGCTGTATCTAGGAAGAGAAAACTGTTAGCAATTGACCACAACCTGTTGAAAATGCTTGTAAAGCAGCTGTAACGGCTTGTGCAAATAAAAGAAAAACGTTCGCATTAGTGAATGAGGAAAACTATCGTAGCCCAGTCATTGTACATGTATCACTTTGTGCCGCCAGGCACGGGACTACCCTCAACTACCTTCTAATGCCTACACTCGATTATAAAAACACGCTGTGCTCTATAAAATAGTTCTAAACTAAGGTGTATTACAAAAACTTTAATTTATTTTATTTATTTATTTTTTTTGGGCTATAGAAACAACTAATAAAAACCACTAATAACTAACCAAACATAAGCGTTATTTAAGCATGTATATTGTGAAGTGAACTCTGATTAAAGCATTTCTGGTCTGATGTAGCGTGCAAAACAGTTGGATCTCCAGCGTCCCACCCGCTGTATTTCATTGCTTTGTAAGCCTGCACGTGCTGCCTCCGTGGCTGCCCCAGTGCGGAAGGGGTGGGTGCCAAACTCGCCGGGTGAAAGCCCTATAGCGGCTAGCGATTTTTTTAATATGGCTGCAAATGGAGCAACTGTTAGCGGGAATCCGTCTGCATGCTCAAAGAAGAACGCGCGTGTGGCTTTTTCGCTCATGTACGACCGGATGATTTGTACCGGGCACACTGGGCCGGACGTTGGAAAAATGGGAAACCATGTGCCGTGTGCCAGCTGACCCGTTTTTGACCGCCGGATACGCACCTGCAAACCTCCGTTGCAATAGATTACATCATCCCAGAGCAACCCCGAGGAGCGAAGGGGGACTTGGTGACGAGCTCACTGACACGCATGGCACCAAAAAACGCTAATGTGAATGCTGCTGCGAACAGGGGGTATCGCTGACCGCGCTGCAAACCGTTGGAAGTATATCTAGAATTGCCCTGAGGGTCGCAAAGGAGATGGGCCTTTTCCGCTCGCTGCCGCGACTGTTACGCTTCCAACCCTTCATTGCTTGCGTGATAATAAATGTTTTTGTGACATCCGGCCAGCCGGAAATGGAAAGCAAGGCCTGTTAGGCGGTTCTGCGCAACTGGGCCCGACGTGCCGGCGGAGCGCAGCTGCATGAGGTACTGAACCACTGTGTTGATTAGCCAGTCTTGCGAGACCACTTCAGACGGCGTGCCTGATAATACCTGCCAATCCTCCCAAGCCTTACCATAAGCTCTCCACTTGATGGTGCAAAGGAAGCTTGCACCATGGGCATCAGTTGGTCCCTGGAACGTCCCAAAGCTCGGTCGGACACTTGTAACCTTCCTGTTGAGCCTGCGGGCAAAGCTGCCTGAATCTCTGAAAATTAAAACGTGACAAGGGATCAGCTACATTGTTATGCACTCCTGGGACGTGCCTGGCTTTGAACCAGATGTTAAGGGTGTGACATTTGAGCACCAGGAAACGCAATAACCTAATGACTGGTGGCGAGGATGATGCAAGATGATTTATGCCATGGACAACGCTGATGTTGTCCGTCCAAAAGCATATCTGTTTGTTGCTTAAGCATTCGAACCATGACGCCAAGGCCACCACTATTGGAAAGAGCTCCAATAATGTGAGATTTCTTGTCCACATAGCATCCTGCTAGGAATTCGGCCAACGTTCAGCACACCAGCTGACCCCTAAAATGACCCCAAAACCAATGGATCCTGCGGCGTCTGAAAATAGCGAGATCTCCGCATTGGACGTTTCGGGTTCTTGGAAGCATGTGTGCCCGTTGTAATTTTCCAGGAAAGATTTCCAGACCTGAAGATCGTCCTGCAGCGGTCTGGTGATGCCCAACCTATGGTGAGGGGTAACTAAATCCTTTGTGGCAAGGCAAAGCCTTCGGGAAAAGATTCTCCCCATGGGCATGACCCTGCATGCGAAAGCCAAGAGGCCCAATAGCGACTGCATTTGCGCTAGCGTGACTTTTTTAACTGCGCAAAAAGCATCAATGAGTGAGGTGATCTTTTCTACTTTTTCCTGAGGCTAACGAAATAGCATTTTGCAGGAATCTATCTCCATACCTAAGAAGGAGATGGTTGCCACTGGGCCCACCGTTTTCTCTGCTGAGAAGGGAACGCCAAAGATTTCTGCTGCTGCCTGGAAAGCCTGTAGTAAGTTGTAGCATTTGTTAAGAGTTAGCGGGGCCAACAAATAGAAAATCATCCAAGTAATGGGTGACGGAACTTGTTCTGGCAGTGTCTTTTACCACCCATTCCAGGAAGGAGCTAAAGAGCTCGAAGTAAGAGCATGATACCGAACAGCCCATTGGGAGACACATGTCGTAGTAATATTTTCCGTCCAAAGCACAACCCAACAAATGTTGACATTCTGGATGGAAGGGTAGGAGCCGGAAGGCCGAGGCTATGTCCGATTTTGCCATGAGTACCCCCGGCCCAGCACTCCGAACTAGTGCAACCGCTGTGTTGAACGAAGCATAAGAGACCACAGCTTCCTCTGCTGGGATGCCATCATTAACAGATTTTCCTGGCGGGAAAGATAGGTGATGGATGAAGCGGAATATGCCATTTTCCTTTTTGGTACCACTCCGAGGGGCGATACCCTCAGGTTTTTAAAAGGTGGTGTATGAAAAGGCCCTGCCATGCGGCCTAGCGAAACCTCCTTTTGTAATTTGCTTGCTAGTACCTGTGGCAATTGTCGGGCTGACTTGAGGTTTGGTGCGAAATAGGATTCTGGGGATGGGTGGAATGGTATGATAAAACCCGAAGAGAAACCTTCTCTCAGGGTGGCTGCAGCAGCACTATTGGGGTAACGTTTTAGCCATGGCTCCATCCTTGAAACGCTCACCGGGTTCTTTGGTGACCACCGCCGCGAGTTTTCCTTGGGATTTGCATGATTCTTGTTGCATCTAGGGGCTGGTGCTCCCCTCCACAGGATGAACACTCGTGTCTGTACTTGCACAAGGCCTGGAACCTGCAGTGACCTTCGTTAAATAGCCAACAGCACCCCGGTCTTCTAAGGTGCGAGGGGCCTGAAGGGTGACTCGATTGGTTGGCGGATGGACCCTGAAAGGACTGAGCCTTCTGTGCCATCATGAGCTTTAGCCATGCTTCAGTGGCCTTAACATCCGATCCCAGCCGAGGACGGAGAGCCAAACGACGACGGAATTCCTTGTCATATTTCCACCAAGCAGAGCCCCTGTGGGTTTTGTAAGAGTTGTATATTAGGTCAAAGTACGTGAACAGCTCAGAGCATCGTTCTGGGTGCCTTTGGCCCATGATGCACCCCAGGACAGCAAAAGCCTGTGTCCAATTGTTGATAGGTTTGGCAACTTTTGGCTTGCGGTCAAATGGCCGGTCCAAAAGTCACCTTTCCCTGTCCACAGTGCTCTGCTCTGTCGAAACCAAGGACCAGATATCTACGTATTCGTTCGCCCAAATTTTTTCCATGATTTCTTGACTTAAAAGTGTCCCTAATGGGGGGACCCCACAGTCTTTGTGCAGATCAGGACGCGGGGCTGGCGGCACCGTAACGGTAGTTGGAATGGGCAACAGCATTTTGGGGTTGATTGGAACCTTTCCCGCAAGTGAACTATCTGGGTGACTCCCACCCTCCTGATGCCCAATGGTACCCCAAGTGCTTGTAAAAGCGTACTCACCCAATGTCGTCGGTGGTTGGCTCTCCTGAATTGCAGGTGCACCGGTAGCTGATGTCGATGAAACGGCTCTGTGACTGTGACGCGATGACCTTCTTGAAGAACTTTGCCGTGCGCTGCTCCTGCGTGGTTCTGAAGAGGAGCTTGAAGACGTCTATGAACGCATATGCCTGCGTGACTCCCTTGATGAGCGTGAATGCCGGTGACGTCTGCTGGAATGTCTACCTTCCCTTCTCCTGCTGCTAGAGGTAGAGGAGTACCTCCTATGTTGAAATCTGCGTCTATGACGGGAAGATCGACTGGATTGTTCTCTGGAATCGGCTGTAATGGCCTGTAACTGCATTGTGCTGGGCTCCTGAACGGATCCCTGCAACAGGGGGTCCGCATCTGGGCCCTGTGCAGGTTGCTGCAGCATGGGCAGGATGGTCTGCCCAGCTAAGGCTGCAGCATTAGAGCTTGGTGGAGTGAGAGGCCCCTTGTGTGTGGAAGGAGCAGCTGTGGCTGCTCCCTCCTGTTCCTGACCACTCCGTGGAGGTGCCGCTCTGGGTTCCCCCCATGTTGTTTCGGGGTGTGCTGTTGTCGGTGCGGTTTGTGATGCTGTCCGCCGCTGGTGCGGGGGAACGCAGCTGCGATAACGCTAAGTGTGCAGCTAGGGCGGTGGTTTGAAAGTGGCGCTGCTCTGCCGCCGGTAGTGAGATCGGGCGCCTAGCAAAATGATGGGACATCCGGTCACGTGACACCCGCATCACTCCAGTGACCGGAAGTGTCGCGTGGGTATCGCGCGACGTCACTTCCGGGGGCGGAGCGACCTGCCGAGATGCGCGGTGTGCGCGTCCCCGTGATCTGGACCGCGTCCCCGCGCCCATGAGTGATGTAGAGAACTCCTCCGAAGGGGGGGGGGGTTGAATCGGAGGCGGACGCATACCACTGTGAGGGGGTAAGGCATCCCCCCTGATTGCGGCCGTGCCGCGGCCCACTGAATCCCGGGGTGGTAACTGTGAAGGGGGCATGGATATGACATTGGCCGTGGGAGTAACCCCTGAGCGTGAAGACCGCAGTCTAGGTCCCCTGCTGCGGGAGGGGGGGGGGAATCGAGGCTGAGCCTGCGGGGAGGCCAAGAGGGTCTGGAAGACCTTCTCTCTGCTGTGATGGTTTGATGGGGGAAGTGCAGCTGTGCACGGAGAGATCTGGGAGATCTCCGCACAGCTTGGGGATTAGTCGGTACGGAGCTCTCACCAAGAAGGGAGGTGAGCCATCCAGCTCCCTCTCAGTCAATCCGTTCTCTTACCGCTGCAGCCAGGGCGTCCATCATCAGTGTTGCTCACGATGCTCACCCTGTGAGCAGTGTTGGTAAGAGAACGAATATGGCCGACAGGCAAGCCTATAAGACCCGAAGGCGATCCTGAGAGGACAGCAGCTGATAGGATGCAGGGAGATAAGGGAAACCAACTATAAGCCCACTACGTGATGGGGAGAAGCGGGGGGGTCACATAACTCAAGGGGGCTCTGCAGTCAGGGAGCAGCAGCATCAGCTGCGGTGCCCTGCAGAAAGCACAAACGCAGCCTAAGTCTCTTTACCTTTTTACTGATGGTTTGCAGGCAAATTGTCCAGAGCACCGACGGGTAGCTGGGCTGCACAGTGGGCTCCCACATCAAGTGGGTATAAGGCCTCCTCCTCTGTGTGTGATGAAGCGCAGCCTATTAAATCTGGACTTGCCTCCACTCTCTTCTTCTTCTGTAACTCTCTCTCTCTCCTGTGCGGTCTCCAGGACGACCTCTCTCTGGATCTGCAGTGCCCTGCTAGTCCTGGCTCCCTCTCTGTGACTCTCTCAGGAGACCGGGCAGCTAAATCTTCCTCAGTGCCAAGGGGTTTCCAGTGGGACTTGGAGATTTCCACTGTTGCGGATCCCCAATATCCAGCTTCTCTTCTGGGATGAACTCGCAGTCTGAGCTACCTGCTCCCTTTCTCTGCTTCTCTGTTTCTTCTCCTTCAGGCTCCCTGCCTTCAGTCCCACTTAGGTTGGTGGGATCTGCTACTCTGGGTCTCTGGCCTGGACCTACTCGTGGCAACAGCACCAGCACTCTCCTGCAGCTCTTGTAGCGTCTGCCACACTCTGACTAATTCCGCCTCCAGCAGCAGTATTTATAGGGAATCCTGCCTAAGTGTAGCAGGTTGAGCTTCCCCTACTGTGCTGGGGTGGAATTTGTTGTTTGTAGTACTACCTACTGTGGAAACCCAGCTGTGCAGCAGAGAGATATGTGGTTACCTGCGTTGGCAGGGCGCCACAATAACACACTGCCCTATGTGAGTAACCTCACCGCCTCCCCACACCGACCCCGAGTGTAACATCACCGCCTCCCCACACCGACTCCGAGAGCAACATCACCACCTCCCCACACCGACCCCGAGAGTAACCTCACCGCCTCCCCACACCGACCCCGAGAGTAATATCGCCGCCTCCCCACACTGACCCCGAGAGTAACATCACCGCCTCCCCACACATCCTCCTAGAGTACCATCACAGCCTCCCCACACCGACCCCGAGTGTAACATCACCGCCTCCCCACACCGACCCTGAGAGTAACATCACCACCTCCCCACACCGACCCCGAGAGTAACATCACCGCCTCCCCACACCGACCCTGAGAGTAACATCACCACCTCCCCACACCGACCCCAAGAGTAACATCACCTTCTCCCCACACCGACCCCGAGAGTAACATCACCGCCTCCCCACACTGAGCCCGAGAGTAATATCACCGCCTCCCCACACTGACCCCGAGAGTAACATCACCGCCTCCCCACACAGCCCCCGAGAGTAACATCACCGCCTCCCCACACCGACCCCGAGAGTAACATCACCGCCTCCCCACACCGACCCCGAAAGTAACATCACCACCTCCCCACACCGACCCCGAGAGTAACATCACCGCCTCCCCACACCGACCCCGAGAGTAACATCACCGCCTCCCCCACACCGACCCCGAGAGTAACATCACCGCCTCCTCACACTGACCCCGAGAGTAACGTACTCACCGCCTCCCCACACAGCCCCCGAGAGTAACATCACCGCCTCCCCACACCGACCCCGAGAGTAACATCACCGCCTCCCCACACCAACCCCGAGAGTAACATCACCGCCTCCCCACACCGACCCGGAGAGTAACATCACCGCCTCCCCACACCGACCCCGAGAGTAACATCACCCCTCCCCACACCGACCCCGAGAGTAACATCACCGCCTCCCCACACCAACCCCGAGAGTAACATCACCACCTCCCCACACCGACCCCGAGAGTAACATCACCGCCTCCTCACACTGACCCCGAGAGTAACATCACCGTCTCCCCACACAGCCCCCGAGAGTAACATCACCGCCTCCCCACACCAACCCCGAGAGTAACATCACCCCTCCCCACACCGACCCCGAGAATAACATCACCGCCTCCCCACACATCCTCCTAGAGTACCATCACAGCCTCCCCACACCGACCCCGAGTGTAACATCACCGCCTCCCCACACCGACCCCGAGAGTAACATCACCACCTCCCCACACCGACCCCGAGAGTAACATCACCGCCTCCCCACACCGACCCTGAGAGTAACATCACCACCTCCCCACACCGACCCCAAGAGTAACATCACCTTCTCCCCACACCGACCCCGAGAGTAACATCACCGCCTCCCCACACTGAGCCCGAGAGTAACATCACCGCCTCCCCACACTGACCCCGAGAGTAACATCACCGCCTCCCCACACAGCCCCCGAGAGTAACATCACCGCCTCCCCACACAGCCCCCGAGAGTAACATCACCGCCTCCCCACACCGACCCCGAGAGTAACATCACCACCTCCCCACACCGACCCCGAAAGTAACATCACCGCCTCCCCACACCGACCCCGAGAGTAACATCACCGCCTCCCCACACCGACCCCGAGAGTAACATCACCGCCTCCCCACACCGACCCCGAGAGTAACATCACCGCCTCCTCACACTGACCCCGAGAGTAACATCACCGTCTCCCCACACAGCCCCCGAGAGTAACATCACCGCCTCCCCACACCAACCCCGAGAGTAACATCACCGCCTCCCCACACCGACCCCGAGAGTAACATCACCGCCTCCTCACACTGACCCCGAGAGTAACATCACCGTCTCCCCACACCGACCCCGAGAGTAACATCACCACCTCCCCACACCGCACCCCGAGAGTAACATCACCGCCTCCCCACACCGACCCCGAGAGTAACATCACCGCCTCCCCACACCGACCCCGAGAGTAACATCACCATCTCCCCACACCGACCCCGAGAGTAACATCACCACCTCCCCACACCGACCCCGAGAGTAACATCACCATAACAACCAGCACAGGCGAGTCCTGCATACACTGAGGAGCTGATCATGTGACCCCTGACTCCTCCCCTCATGTGACATCATCACAGGTCCTGTAAGCACAGAGCAGCCATATATTAGGTGTGCGGCTCTGCAGGTGGAGCTCTATGTTCTCTCTATTTCTCTATGTTCTACACGTTCTATCTCCTGATATGTTTCCCCTTATTATCTCCAGTCATTGTATTATTACACAGGATCTTTATGATGTTACATCGTCACCTTCCCCCATTCAGGTCTCTACAATATCGGATCCTCTCACATCTTCTATACAAGAGAATTCTCCTGATTGACCATCAAGGATGGATCTGGACAGGGACAAGATGGCGGAGAGGATCTTCCACCTCACCCTAGAGATCCTCTTCCTTGTTACTGGAGAGGTGAGAGATTGTGATGACAATGTCACATGACATCATTCTTATCTATGGACAGAATAACAGATGACAGAACTGGAGAGGTGAGGACTCTGGAAATGTCTGGAGACTGGAGATTTATTAATGTGTCTCTCCATAACCAGGATTACACAGTAGTGAAGAGCTCTAGTGATCTGTGCTGTCAGGACCCTGTGTCTGAGGGAAGAGCCCTGAGCCCAATCACGGGGCCTCCACCTCACCCCCTGATACATGAGGACATCAATGACCAGAAGATCCTACAACTCACCTACAAGATGATTGAGCTGCTGACTGGAGAGGTGACACTGCTGGGAATGCTGCTGCTGCTGCTGGGACATTATACAGTAACGCTATGAAGGGATCGGGGAAAGATGACAATGGTATCATTGTATGTGTCAGGTTCCTATAAGGTGTCAGGACGTCACCGTCTATTTCTCCATGGAGGAGTGGGAGTATTTAGAAGGACACAAAGATCTGTACAAGGACATAGTCATGATGGAGGTTCCCCGGCCGCCCCTCACATCACCAGGTAATAGACAGGACTAAATACACACGGCCTATAATGATCTGTATGTAAAGAATGAATTCAGTCCTGTATGTGTCTCCTCCAGGTCTATCCAGTAAGAGGACAACACCAGAGAGATGTCCCCGTCCTCTTCTCCCACAGGACTGTAAACAAGAAGATCCCGATGTTCCTCCGGATCATCAGGTAGATGGAGAGAAGGTGTGATGAGATCTCCCTATGATGTGTAGACGGCTGTGAAGGTCTTGTGCTCAGTCTTGTTTTATCCTCCAGTATTCTATGTTTTATACAGTTAGGGCCAGAAATATTTGGACAGTGACACAATTTTCGCGAGTTGGGCTCTGCATGCCACCACATTGGATTTGAAATGAAACCTCTACAACAGAATTCAAGTGCAGATTGTAACGTTTAATTTGAAGGGTTGAACAAAAATATCTGATAGAAAATGTAGGAATTGTACACATTTCTTTACAAACACTCCACATTTTAGGAGGTCAAAAGTAATCGGACAAATAAACATAACCCAAACAAAATATTTTTATTTTCAATATTTTGTTGCGAATCCTTTGGAGGCAATCACTGCCTTAAGTCTGGAACCCATGGACATCAGCAAATGCTGGGTTTCCTCCTTCAGGTCTTGCTTGTTTGTGGGTCTTTCCGTCTTAAGTCTGGATTTCAGCAAGTGAAATGCATGCTAAATTGGGTTAAGATCTGGTGATTGACTTGGCCATTGCAGAATGTTCCACTTTTTTGCACTCATGAACTCCTGGGTAGCTTTGGCTGTATGCTTGGGGTCATTGTCCATCTGTACTATGAAGCGCCATCCAATCAACTTTGCAGCATTTGGCTGAATCTGGGCTGAAAGTATATCCTGGTACACTTCAGAATTCATCCGGCTACTCTTGTCTGCTGTTATGTCATCAATAAACACAAGTGACCCAGTGCCATTGAAAGCCATGCATGCCCATGCCATCACGTTGCCTCCACCATGTTTTACAGAGGATGTGGTGTGCCGTGGATCATGTGCCGTTCCCTTTCTTCTCCAAACTTTTTTCTTCCCATCATTCTGGTACAGGTTGATCTTTGTCTCATCTGTCCATAGAATACTTTTCCAGAACTGAGCTGGCTTCTTGAGGTGTTTTTCAGCAAATTTAACTCTGGCCTGTCTATTTTTGGAATTGATGAATGGTTTGCATCTAGATGTGAACCCTTTGTATTTACTGTCATGGAGTCTTCTCTTTACTGTTGACTTAGAGACAGATACACCTACTTCACTGAGAGTGTTCTGGACTTCAGTTGATGTTGTGAACGGGTTCTTCTTCACCAAATAAAGTATGCGGCGATCATCCACCACTATTGTCATCCGTGGACGCCCAGGCCTTTTAGAGTTCCCAAGCTCCCAGTCAATTCCTTTTTTCTCAGAATGTACCCAACTGTTGATTTTGCTACTCCAAGCATGTCTGCTATCTCTCTGATGGATTTTTTCTTTTTTTTCAGCCTCAGGATGTTCTGCTTCACCTCAATTGAGCGTTCCTTTGACCGCATGTTGTCTGGTCACAGCAACAGCTTCCAAATGCAAAACCACACACCTGGAATCCACCCCTGACCTTTTAACTACTTCATTGATTACAGGTTAACGAGGGAGACGCCTTCAGAGTTAATTGCAGCCCTTAGAGTCCATTGTCCAATTACTTTTGGTCCCTTGAAAAAGAGGAGGCTATGCATTACAGAGCTATGATTCCTAAACCCTTTCTCCGATTTGGATGTGGAAACTCTCATATTGCAGCTGGGAGTGTGCACTTTCAGCCCATATTATATATATAATTGTATTTCTGAACATGTTTTTGTAAACAGCTAAAATAACAAAACTTGTGTCACTGTCCAAATATTTCTGGCCCTAACTGTACTTGTGTAATGAGAACGGTGGAGATGGCAGATTACAGCTGATCATAGATGGGACTTCTCCATTTGTCTGTGACTTTTACAATCTTTGTTTCAGGGTGAAGATCTGCCCCATATTAATACTACAGAGACATATGTGAGGGGTGATGATGATCTGCCCCATATTAATACTACAGAGACATATGTGAGGGGTGATGATGATCTGCCCCATATTAATACTACAGAGACATATGTGAGGGGTGATGATGATCTGCCCCATATTAATACTACAGAGACATATTTGAGGGGTGATGAAGAGTGGTATAAAGTGGTTAAAGTGGAGATTCCTACAGATAACTGCCCAGGTGAGAAGTTAAATAACTAAATACAGAGAAGTCACAGATTCTTCTCAGTCACCGGCTGTGGCTGCTTTATTGGTGATGTAATCGGGCCATATCACAATCATGTGATCACCTTGGAGCTCAAAAGATGGCTACCAAAAATAGACTCAGCATGGATTACTCCTCTTTCCATATCCCAGGGCTTGCCCTTCACACTTTAGCTCCTATACAGTGATTTGTACTTACACAGTGACCAGTAGGCTGGGGACACAGAGTTAGCTGCTAACTGGTGTGAAATAGCAAGAAGAATAGTCAGGTAGACGGGTGAGAACAAGGAGGGCAGAGAAAAGTCAAAATCAGAAGCCTTAAGAGTAGTTATTAAACAGGGTCACAGTAAACAAATACACAAGCCGAGAGCTGAGCACACAGGACTGAACCAGCAGAGAACAAGACTATATCTGGCAGCTACCAAGAATATACTTTCAGGTTTAGTAGGGTGTGGTGCTTTCTAATTGGCTTAAGCAGGGAGCTGATTACTCCAGCTGGACTGCACACACACACGCCTTCTGTCAAACTGGAAGGTTCTACTGGTCCCAAACACCCTATTCTTAGTGGCTGGACAGAGACTGCGCTGCCCTCAGCTTCTCTTCCATCACCAGTGTCACCCTCAGAATGAATAAGGTGGCGACTGATGACAGAAGTGAATGTCACTGGAGCAGATCTCAGAGGAGATGATGCACCATTTACTGAAGCCTTAATGTGACAGAATGGCAGAAACACAAAGCAGCAGAAAACCCCATAAAGTGACTCCATTCTGTAAATTATAGCCCTCAGTGACTTCATCTATAGGAGGACGGATTGTTTACTGCACAGGGGCTTTCCAGAAATTAGCACAGGGTGGATGGTGGAGAGGGAACATTGTACATATGCCATGTTATTACCCAACACATAGTGCCCAGATTGTGTTCCAGGAGACACACAGCGTAAAGTGTTAAGTGGGCTCTTTCACTACAGCAATGTCAAATACAGTGTATGACAAAAGTTAGTACACCCCTCAGATTTTTGTAAATATTTGACTACCGTATATACTCGCGTATAAGCCGAGTTTTTCAGCCCAAAAATTGGGCTGAAAAGTCCCCCCCTCGGCTTATACGCGAGTCATACGCCCCCCCTCAAAGTTTGGCGCCCCCACCTCAGTTTCTGGGCCCCCCCGCATGCAGCGCTGCACATATACATTACGTGTCTAGCAGCTGTTACCCTCCGGTGGCAGATCGCGGCTCCCGGCTCCGGGCTCCATCTTCCTCTCTGTCTTCCTGGTTGTCATGTGACCGGCGCGATGACGTCATCGCGCCGGTCACAAAGCAGGAAGACAGCGAGGAAGATGGAGCCCGGAGCCGGGAGCCGCGATCTGCCACCGGAGGGTAACGGCTGCTAGACACGTAATGTATATGTGCAGCGCTGCATGCGGGGGGGCCCAGAAACTGAGGTGGGGGCGCCAAATTATGAGGGGGGCCCTGCTGGGGCCATGTATACTACCACTGGGGCTATATACTACCACTGGGGCTATATACTACCACTGGGGCTGTATATATACTACCACTGGGGCTATATACTACCACTGGGGCTGTATACTACTACTGGGGCTATATACTACCACTGGGGCTATATACTACCACTGGGGCTATATACTACCACTGGGGCTATATACTACCACTGGGGCTGTATATATACTACCACTGGGGCTATATACTACCACTGGGGCTGTGTACTACTACTGGGGCTATATACTACCATTGGGGCTATATACTACCACTGGGGCTGTATGTATACTACCACTGGGGCTATATACTACCACTGGGGCTATATACTACCACTGGGGCTGTATACTACTACTGGGGCTATATACTACCACTGGGGCTATATACTACCACTGGGGCTGTATGTATACTACCACTGGGGCTATATACTACCACTGGGGCTGTATACTACCACTGGGGCTATATACTACCACTGGGGCTGTATACTACCACTGGGGCTGTATATATACTACCACTGGGGCTATATACTACCACTGGGGCTGTATACTACTACTGGGGCTATATACTACCACTGGGGCTATATACTACCACTGGGGCTATATACTACCACTGGGGCTATATACTACCACTGGGGCTGTATATATACTACCACTGGGGCTATATACTACCACTGGGGCTGTATACTACTACTGGGGCTATATACTACCATTGGGGCTATATACTACCACTGGGGCTGTATGTATACTACCACTGGGGCTATATACTACCACTGGGGCTATATACTACCACTGGGGCTGTATACTACTACTGGGGCTATATACTACCATTGGGGCTATATACTACCACTGGGGCTGTATGTATACTACCACTGGGGCTATATACTACCACTGGGGCTGTATACTACTACTGGGGCTATATACTACCACTGGGGCTATATACTACCACTGGGGCTGTATGTATACTACCACTGGGGCTATATACTACCACTGGGGCTGTATACTACCACTGGGGCTATATACTACCACTGGGGCTGTATACTACCACTGGGGCTGTATATATACTACCACTGGGGCTATATACTACCACTGGGGCTGTATACTACTACTGGGGCTATATACTACCACTGGGGCTATATACTACCACTGGGGCTATATACTACCACTGGGGCTGTATATATACTACCACTGGGGCTATATACTACCACTGGGGCTGTATATACTACTGGGGCTGCGTGTATACTACCACTGGGGCTGCTGCTGTATACTACCACTGGGGCTGCTGCTGTATACTACCACTGGGGCTGCTGCTGTATACTACCACTGGGGCTGCTGTATATACCTCTGGGGCTGCTGTATACTACCACTGGGGCTTCTGCTGTATATACCACTGGGGCTGCTGCTGTAACACTGCTGGGGCCTGTATATACCACTGGGGAGGCTGCTGTATACCACACTGCTGGGGGCTGTATACCTGTGCTGGGGTCCACCCTCGGCTTATACACGAGTCAATAAATTTTCCCAGGTTTTGGGGGCAAAAGTAGGGGGGTCGGCTTATACACGGGTCGGCTTATACACGAGTATATACGGTATATATTTTCATGAGACAACACTGAAGATAAGTAGTTCTTGTACAGCTTATATAACAGTGTAAATATGGTGTGCCCTCTAAATAACTCAAAACAGCCATATTAATGTCTAAACTACTGATAATAAAAGTCATTACACCCCTAAGTAAAATGGGCCAAAGTGTTAATATTTTGTATGATCACCATTATATTCAAGCACTGACTTAACTCTCTTGGGCCTGGAGTTCACTAGTGCTTCACATGAGTCCCAGGAATCTTCTTCCCTCCTCCATGATGACATCCTGGATCTGGTGGATGTTAGATCCTTGCGCTCCTCCATTTTCCCTTTGAGGACACACCACAGATGCTTCATAGGTTTTAGGTCTGGAGTCGTTTGGCCAGTCCAGCACCTTTACCCTCAGTTTCTTTAGCAAAGGCAGTAGTCATTTGGAGGTGTGCTTTGGATCTTTGTCATGTTGACATTCTGCTCTGTGGCCCAGTTTCCGAAGAGCGCAGAACCATACTATGCTTCAGTACATCTTGGCATTGATGATTTCCTCAATGACCTTTAGCTCCACACAACCAGCAGCACTGATATAGCCCCAATCCATGACACTCCCACCATCTTACTGGACTGTTGGCAAACACACTTGTCTTTGTACTCCCCACCTAGTAACCCCTGTACAAGCTTGACACAATAAATACCAAATAAGTTTATCTTGGTTTCAGGACATGGATCCAGTAATCCATGTGTCTATGTGTCTTGTGCATCACCTCTAGAAGAGGTTTCCTTCTGGGTCGACAGCCATGCAGACAAATGAGATGCAGTGTGAGACTTATGGTCTTTACACAGATAGGTGGACTCTCCCCCACCCCCCTCCTCACCCCTGTAACCTCTGCAGCAATGCTAGTAGCACTCCTACATCTATTTTGAAAAGACAACCTCTGAATAGGATGCTGATATGTGCACTCAACTGCTCTGGTCGAATATGGTAAGGCGTGTTCTTACTGGAACCTGTCTTGTTAAACCGCTGTATGGTCTTGGCCTCCATACTGCAGTTCAGTTTCAGGGTGTTGGAAATCTTTTGATTGCCTACTCTATCTTTATGCAGAACAGCAATTCTTTTTTTCAGATCTTCAAAGAATTGTTTGCCATGAGGTGCCATGTTGAACTTCCAGTGACCAGTATGAGAGAGTGTGTGAGTGATAATGTGGCAGCCTACTGGTTAGGCGTCACAAGTGGGGTACTACACCCAAAGATGAGCGTGTGGTCATCCCTGTTGTAAGTAGAATGCAGAACACTGTGGAAGGATCTGATTCCAAAACACACCAACCAATATAACCGGGGAGGTCCCAGAGTTAGTTGGAGGGTTGGAGGAAAGTGTGAGAGGAACAAGGTGGAACACACGGGGAGTCTTCAGGAGTGTCTTCCCCGAGGAAAGACGGAGAACGGGAGCTTACCTGAGAGAGAAAGGGGGCTTCAGGAGAGGGCTAGAGAAAGACGTAGCTCAGACAGAAAGGTCCTGACTTGTACACCCGGAGTGCACGGGTCTGACAACGCGGCCTGGAGTGTTCATCCTCCGAACGTACTCGTCCCGGCTCTGAAGACGTTCTCAGGGTGTTTATACCCTGAGTCGTACTACTGCTTGCGAAGCAGGCACCGAAGAGAGAGAAGGGACAGGAAAAGGGTAGATCCAAGAAGGTACCTCCAGAGACTTACACAGATTCTGCATTCTGCTGCGACTACCCGGCCGGCTGTCCTGCTGGAGTGCTGTGAACTGTACCACCATCTTGTTCGGTTTGGTCCTATAAGTAAAGTACTTGGAAGAGTGAATAGCCTCTGTGTCTTTGTCCTGCTTCATTGACTTTTCTTAATGGTTTGCATCATGCCCGCATCAGGTAACACTGCCCCGGAGGATTAGCTCTACCTGTAGGGAGCTGCTCCACCATAGACGCAATACCACCACCCTCCGGACGCCTGTGGCGGCGCTGCTGTCTAGTCACCAGGCACTACAGGTTGCGTCACGTGATAAAGACTGCAATCCTTTAATTTGGCGACTGTCTTCTCTGAGCCCCGGGTCTGGGCAGGCCACCAGTGAGATCCCCCACCAAATCTGAGGGCCCAGACATCCAAGTTCCCATACCCTGGGGCGGTACAGATAGTTCCCATAATTTCTGGCACTCATGAACAGGACCGTGTGCCCGATGCAACCGTGTACTGTGTGCCTTTGAACTTTTTGGACTGAAAAGCCTCTGTATGGCAATGTGAATTGGTTCCCGCCATTTTTACCGGGGACCCCAAGATGGCGATTTGACTATGTTAAAGACCATGTGCAGGCCCGGGGGTGTGCCTCAGCCCCTTGACAAAGGAGGGCCTAGACGGAGGCGCGAAAATGTTTGGCCGCCCCTATTGCCATCAATCAATCAAGGGGGCGGCTCAATGCAAGTGGCCCCTGGGAAGCCATTAAACGCCCATAAAGAGACAGCCGGAAGAGAAGGACACAATGGAAAGTACGACATGCCCGGCAATATGGCAACCATGTGGACAGACATTCTCCAACAAGTGGAACAGGAGGCCTGTGCTGCCCGTGGAGAGTCGGAAGCCCCATCACCGTTTACGGATGAGGGTGATGCTGAGTACTGGATGGTCGCATGGAAAGCCATAGAGTAAGGGAAGAAGCCCGCAGACATCCCCCACTGCCATTGGAAGAACGAAAGACTGGCACAATAGTGTCGTTTAACTACGCTTATTGCTGGGGATTCATACGTGAGCCAGGACTGCATGAAGAAATCTTTGTGGTACATAGAGACATTGAGTCACACCTGCGTCGTGGTCACCCGGACCGGGATGTGTACCGTGGAGATGAGGTAACTTATGAGAGACACCCGGGGCCACTTGGGTGGTTCGCTATTCGTGCATCCCGCCATTAAGCACCTGTTACTGCCACAGACTTAAAATGTGAATAGTTACTTTTGCTGCAGTGTGAACTTTTGTAAAATTCCCTAATTTAAGTGGAGACTCATAGACTTCCATGAGTACTCTTCCCTACCCATGAGTGCATAATGTTGTTTCAGTTTGGACTATTAACCCGTTTTAGTCAGAGACTCTTGTGTGATATCATTTAGTCATTTAAAGTGGCCGGCGGCGATAAATCGCACTGGACTGTGATGGACAATAATTACCGTCGGGTCCGCACAGTTACCGCCCGCATGGGGCCGATGAAAAGTTAGATAATGTTGTTGTTTAAAGTGAATTGTGTACAAAGAAAGGTACTATGAACCGGAGAGTAAGATCTTGGCCAAGAGGTGACCCGAGGACCCTGAGGTCTATAGTAGCTAGCTTTCGTACTGTTTAGTAACGTTAAAACAACCGAGCCTCCCATAAAGGGAAGAAGAAGAATGCTTGTTTGTAAATATGTTACCTGTTAGTGTTTAATGAAAATACAAAACTTTTACTCTTCCAATAAACCCTGTAACACCATACTCGCGGACGAGTATATTCCATCAAGGGGGAATGTGGCGTCCCACTGGTCAGACGTCACAAGTGGGGTACTACACTCAAAGATGAGCGTGTGGTCATCCCTGTTGTAAGTAGAATGCAGAACACTGTGGAAGGATCTGATCCTAAAACACACCCACCAATATAAACCAGGGGAGGTCCCAGAGTTAGTTGGAGGGTTGGAGAGTTGGAGGAAAGTGTGAGAGGAGCAAGGTGGAACACACGGGGAGTCTTCAGGAGTGTCTTCCCCGAGGAAAGACGGAGAACGGGAGCTTACCTGAGAGAGAAAGGGGGCTTCAGGAGAGGGCTAGAGAAAGACGTAGCTCAGACAGAAAGGTCCTGACTTGTACACCCGGAGTGCACGGGTCTGACAACGCGGCCTGGAGTGTTCATCCTCCGAACGTACTCGTCCCGGCTCTGAAGACGTTCTCAGGGTGTTTATACCCTGAGTCGTACTACTGCTTGCGAAGCAGGCACCGAAGAGAGAGAAGGGACAGGAAAAGGGTAGATCCAAGAAGGTACCTCCAGAGACTTACACAGATTCTGCATTCTGCTGCGACTACCCGGCCGGCTGTCCTGCTGGAGTGCTGTGAACTGTACCACCATCTTGTTCGGTTTGGTCCTATAAGTAAAGTACTTGGAAGAGTGAATAGCCTCTGTGTCTTTGTCCTGCTTCATTGACTTTTCTTAATGGTTTGCATCATGCCCGCATCAGGTAACACTGCCCCGGAGGATTAGCTCTACCTGTAGGGAGCTGCTCCACCATAGACGCAATACCACCACCCTCCGGACGCCTGTGGCGGCGCTGCTGTCTAGTCACCAGGCACTACAGGTTGCGTCACGTGATAAAGACTGCAATCCTTTAATTTGGCGACTGTCTTCTCTGAGCCCCGGGTCTGGGCAGGCCACCAGTGAGATCCCCCACCAAATCTGAGGGCCCAGACATCCAAGTTCCCATACCCTGGGGCGGTACAGATAGTTCCCATAATTTCTGGCACTCATGAACAGGACCGTGTGCCCGATGCAACCGTGTACTGTGTGCCTTTGAACTTTTTGGACTGAAAAGCCTCTGTATGGCAATGTGAATTGGTTCCCGCCATTTTTACCGGGGACCCCAAGATGGCGATTTGACTATGTTAAAGACCATGTGCAGGCCCGGGGGTGTGCCTCAGCCCCTTGACAAAGGAGGGCCTAGACGGAGGCGCGAAAATGTTTGGCCGCCCCTATTGCCATCAATCAATCAAGGGGGCGGCTCAATGCAAGTGGCCCCTGGGAAGCCATTAAACGCCCATAAAGAGACAGCCGGAAGAGAAGGACACAATGGAAAGTACGACATGCCCGGCAATATGGCAACCATGTGGACAGACATTCTCCAACAAGTGGAACAGGAGGCCTGTGCTGCCCGTGGAGAGTCGGAAGCCCCATCACCGTTTACGGATGAGGGTGATGCTGAGTACTGGATGGTCGCATGGAAAGCCATAGAGTAAGGGAAGAAGCCCGCAGACATCCCCCACTGCCATTGGAAGAACGAAAGACTGGCACAATAGTGTCGTTTAACTACGCTTATTGCTGGGGATTCATACGTGAGCCAGGACTGCATGAAGAAATCTTTGTGGTACATAGAGACATTGAGTCACACCTGCGTCGTGGTCACCCGGACCGGGATGTGTACCGTGGAGATGAGGTAACTTATGAGAGACACCCGGGGCCACTTGGGTGGTTCGCTATTCGTGCATCCCGCCATTAAGCACCTGTTACTGCCACAGACTTAAAATGTGAATAGTTACTTTTGCTGCAGTGTGAACTTTTGTAAAATTCCCTAATTTAAGTGGAGACTCATAGACTTCCATGAGTACTCTTCCCTACCCATGAGTGCATAATGTTGTTTCAGTTTGGACTATTAACCCGTTTTAGTCAGAGACTCTTGTGTGATATCATTTAGTCATTTAAAGTGGCCGGCGGCGATAAATCGCACTGGACTGTGATGGACAATAATTACCGTCGGGTCCGCACAGTTACCGCCCGCATGGGGCCGATGAAAAGTTAGATAATGTTGTTGTTTAAAGTGAATTGTGTACAAAGAAAGGTACTATGAACCGGAGAGTAAGATCTTGGCCAAGAGGTGACCCGAGGACCCTGAGGTCTATAGTAGCTAGCTTTCGTACTGTTTAGTAACGTTAAAACAACCGAGCCTCCCATAAAGGGAAGAAGAAGAATGCTTGTTTGTAAATATGTTACCTGTTAGTGTTTAATGAAAATACAAAACTTTTACTCTTCCAATAAACCCTGTAACACCATACTCGCGGACGAGTATATTCCATCAAGGGGGAATGTGGCGTCCCACTGGTCAGACGTCACAAGTGGGGTACTACACTCAAAGATGAGCGTGTGGTCATCCCTGTTGTAAGTAGAATGCAGAACACTGTGGAAGGATCTGATCCTAAAACACACCCACCAATATAACCAGGGGAGGTCCCAGAGTTAGTTGGAGGGTTGGAGAGTTGGAGGAAAGTGTGAGAGGAGCAAGGTGGAACACACGGGGAGTCTTCAGGAGTGTCTTCCCCGAGGAAAGACGGAGAACGGGAGCTTACCTGAGAGAGAAAGGGGGCTTCAGGAGAGGGCTAGAGAAAGACGTAGCTCAGACAGAAAGGTCCTGACTTGTACACCCGGAGTGCACGGGTCTGACAACGCGGCCTGGAGTGTTCATCCTCCGAACGTACTCGTCCCGGCTCTGAAGACGTTCTCAGGGTGTTTATACCCTGAGTCGTACTACTGCTTGCGAAGCAGGCACCGAAGAGAGAGAAGGGACAGGAAAAGGGTAGATCCAAGAAGGTACCTCCAGAGACTTACACAGATTCTGCATTCTGCTGCGACTACCCGGCCGGCTGTCCTGCTGGAGTGCTGTGAACTGTACCACCATCTTGTTCGGTTTGGTCCTATAAGTAAAGTACTTGGAAGAGTGAATAGCCTCTGTGTCTTTGTCCTGCTTCATTGACTTTTCTTAATGGTTTGCATCATGCCCGCATCAGGTAACACTGCCCCGGAGGATTAGCTCTACCTGTAGGGAGCTGCTCCACCATAGACGCAATACCACCACCCTCCGGACGCCTGTGGCGGCGCTGCTGTCTAGTCACCAGGCACTACAGGTTGCGTCACGTGATAAAGACTGCAATCCTTTAATTTGGCGACTGTCTTCTCTGAGCCCCGGGTCTGGGCAGGCCACCAGTGAGATCCCCCACCAAATCTGAGGGCCCAGACATCCAAGTTCCCATACCCTGGGGCGGTACAGATAGTTCCCATAATTTCTGGCACTCATGAACAGGACCGTGTGCCCGATGCAACCGTGTACTGTGTGCCTTTGAACTTTTTGGACTGAAAAGCCTCTGTATGGCAATGTGAATTGGTTCCCGCCATTTTTACCGGGGACCCCAAGATGGCGATTTGACTATGTTAAAGACCATGTGCAGGCCCGGGGGTGTGCCTCAGCCCCTTGACAAAGGAGGGCCTAGACGGAGGCGCGAAAATGTTTGGCCGCCCCTATTGCCATCAATCAATCAAGGGGGCGGCTCAATGCAAGTGGCCCCTGGGAAGCCATTAAACGCCCATAAAGAGACAGCCGGAAGAGAAGGACACAATGGAAAGTACGACATGCCCGGCAATATGGCAACCATGTGGACAGACATTCTCCAACAAGTGGAACAGGAGGCCTGTGCTGCCCGTGGAGAGTCGGAAGCCCCATCACCGTTTACGGATGAGGGTGATGCTGAGTACTGGATGGTCGCATGGAAAGCCATAGAGTAAGGGAAGAAGCCCGCAGACATCCCCCACTGCCATTGGAAGAACGAAAGACTGGCACAATAGTGTCGTTTAACTACGCTTATTGCTGGGGATTCATACGTGAGCCAGGACTGCATGAAGAAATCTTTGTGGTACATAGAGACATTGAGTCACACCTGCGTCGTGGTCACCCGGACCGGGATGTGTACCGTGGAGATGAGGTAACTTATGAGAGACACCCGGGGCCACTTGGGTGGTTCGCTATTCGTGCATCCCGCCATTAAGCACCTGTTACTGCCACAGACTTAAAATGTGAATAGTTACTTTTGCTGCAGTGTGAACTTTTGTAAAATTCCCTAATTTAAGTGGAGACTCATAGACTTCCATGAGTACTCTTCCCTACCCATGAGTGCATAATGTTGTTTCAGTTTGGACTATTAACCCGTTTTAGTCAGAGACTCTTGTGTGATATCATTTAGTCATTTAAAGTGGCCGGCGGCGATAAATCGCACTGGACTGTGATGGACAATAATTACCGTCGGGTCCGCACAGTTACCGCCCGCATGGGGCCGATGAAAAGTTAGATAATGTTGTTGTTTAAAGTGAATTGTGTACAAAGAAAGGTACTATGAACCGGAGAGTAAGATCTTGGCCAAGAGGTGACCCGAGGACCCTGAGGTCTATAGTAGCTAGCTTTCGTACTGTTTAGTAACGTTAAAACAACCGAGCCTCCCATAAAGGGAAGAAGAAGAATGCTTGTTTGTAAATATGTTACCTGTTAGTGTTTAATGAAAATACAAAACTTTTACTCTTCCAATAAACCCTGTAACACCATACTCGCGGACGAGTATATTCCATCAAGGGGGAATGTGGCGTCCCACTGGTCAGACGTCACAAGTGGGGTACTACACTCAAAGATGAGCGTGTGGTCATCCCTGTTGTAAGTAGAATGCAGAACACTGTGGAAGGATCTGATCCTAAAACACACCCACCAATATAACCAGGGGAGGTCCCAGAGTTAGTTGGAGGGTTGGAGAGTTGGAGGAAAGTGTGAGAGGAGCAAGGTGGAACACACGGGGAGTCTTCAGGAGTGTCTTCCCCGAGGAAAGACGGAGAACGGGAGCTTACCTGAGAGAGAAAGGGGGCTTCAGGAGAGGGCTAGAGAAAGACGTAGCTCAGACAGAAAGGTCCTGACTTGTACACCCGGAGTGCACGGGTCTGACAACGCGGCCTGGAGTGTTCATCCTCCGAACGTACTCGTCCCGGCTTCGAAGACGCTCTGAGTGTTTATCCCCTGGGTCGTACTACTGCTCGCGAAGCAGGCACCGAAGAGAGAGAAGGGACAGGAAAAGGGTAGATCCAAGAAGGTACCTCCAGAGACTTCCACAGATTCTGCATTCTGCTGCGACTACCCGGCCGGCCGTCCTGCTGGAGTGCTGTGAACTGTACCACCATCTTGTTCGGTTTGGTCCTATAAGTAAAGTACCTGGAAGAGTGAAGTGCCTCTGTGTCTTTGTCCTGCTTCATTGACTTTTCTTAATGGTTTGCATCGTGCCGGCATCAGGTAACACTGCTCTACCTGTAGGGAGCTGCTCCACCATAGCCGCAATACCACCACCCTCCAGAGGACTGTGGCGGTGCTGATATCTAGTCACCAGGCACTACAGGTGGCGTCACGTGATAAAGACTGCAATCCTTTAATTTGGCGACTGTCTTCCCCTCGGGGCCACGGGTCTGGGCAGGCCACCAGTGAGATCCCCCACCGAATCTGAGGGCCCAGACATCCGAGATCCTATACCCTGGGGCGGTACAATCACATGTAATGTAAAATGTAAAACACCTGCTCCCCATTTACTCATGAGACCTTGTAACACTAATGAGTCACGTGACATCAGGGAGGAAAATTGGCTAATTGGGAACAATTTGGCCATTTTCACTTAGGGGTTTACTCACTTTTGTTGCCAGCAGCTTAGACATTATTGTCTGTTTTGCATTATTTAGAGGATATACCATATTTACACAATTATACAAGCTGAACACTGAATACTTTACATTGTATCAAAGTATCATATCCTCAGTGTTGTCTCATGAAAAGCAGGGATGTGAAGTCAGTAAGCCAAATATCTGACTCTGACTCTTCAATTTCCCTAAATCCTACTCCAACCACACCAAAATGGACACAGGTCCGACTCCACAGCCCTGATGAAAAGATATAAAAATATAGATATAAAATATAAAAATATGTACAAAAATGTAAGGGGTGTACTCACTTTTGTGATTGCTGTACATAAATGCTATATGTAGTTTGGGCACACTGCAAGGCTCTGAAGCAAGGGGGAGATATGACTTGGGGAGAGTTGATTTAGCTGGATTGGTTTATGGAAGCCATGTTGCTTGTCAAGGGACTTTGAGCCACTAAAATGTGGAAGCCCTCCAATTTTATATTGCCAGAAGATGGACCTGAATGTGGTCTTGTTTTTTTGTGGGATGAGTAGAATTTTGTATTGTTATCATTTTCACCTACATAAGGCTGCCTTCACATTTGCGTATGGGAAAGCAGCGTATTGCTGCGTTCCCATACGCAGTCAAACGCATGCGCACTGCGTTCCTATGTTTAACATAGGAACGCATGGTGCCTGCGTTTGCTGCGTTCGGGTGCAGATGCGGACGATATCTGCTCCTTCCGGTGTCCAGCGTCCGCACCCGGGACGCAGCATGTTGGGTTTTTTTGTGCGCTTGGGGACCTTGGAAAATCAGCAAGCGTCCCCAAGCGCACAAAAAATGCATTGGCTTCAATGGGTCCGCAGTGTTCTGTGCTTGACAGCGCAGGAGAACGCTGCAGACCCATTGAAAAATCTCCCGGTGGCCGGCGGTGATGTCACAGGAGATCACCGACGGCCACCGGGAGATCAGCTGAGCCTCTCATGATCTCCCACTCCCCGCCGCCGATAATCTGCTAGCGATGTCGGCGGGGAGAAACAGCTGATGTGACAGCTGTTTGAATCTTCCCGCGCCGACATCTCCTCTCGTCGTCGGCGCGAGAAGATTCAAACAGCTGTCAAATCAGCTGTTTCTCCCCGCCGACATGTCCCGGGGCTTACCGGCGGCGGGGAGGAGGAGATCTCCGGCGCTGATCTCCGCCCCCAGACACCGCTGATTGGCTGCCGGGCTGCACAGTGATGTGTCCGCAGGCGGACATTCTCCGCTGCGGACACATCAAAATGGCCCTGCTTTGCACTGCGTTTGTGTCTGCATGCGATCAGCATGCAGACACAAACGCTAATGTGAAGCCAGCCTAACATTTTTGTTGGCTTTTTATTCTGCCTCCCAAATACTGGCATAAACAAACAGTTGAACACCACGTTAATGCTATGAGGTCTATTAGACTGAACTGTCATTGTCTTAGTAAATAACACAATTTTGCCACATAAAATGTCTATAGAAATAGCAAGTTAAGTAGAAATGATCAAAAATATAAATTTCAGGTATATTTAATTCCAAAATAATATTTGGTCTTCTTCTTGGCAGATGACTGTACCCGGAGATCAGAAGAACAACTCATATCTTCAATTTATAAATCAGATGAATTTGAAACCACACAGTGTACAATTGACGTGAATGACATTACTTCAGATATCCCATCATCCCTGCACAGCAAAAATCTATCATCTGATCCTATGAAACAGGTCTTCTCTTCTGAATCAGTACAGACTACTAAGAAAAATAATAGTCACAAAACAGGCAGTACAAAACAAACCCTAGAAACATCTTTTGTTGAACATCAAAAAATTCACACAGAGAAAAAGAAATTTTCTTGTTCCAAGTGTGGGAGATATTTTAATCAGAAATCAGATCTTGTTAGTCATGAGAGCAGTCACACAGGGGAGAAACCTTATATGTGTTCAGATTGTGGAAAATGTTTTGTGAAGAAATCAAGTCTTGTTATTCACCAGAGAAGTCACACAGGGGAGAAGCCTTTTTCATGTTCAGAATGTGGGAAATGTTTTATAGAAAAATCAAAGCTTGTTATTCACCAGAGAACTCACACAGGGGAAAAGCCTTTTTCATGTTCAGAATGTGGGAAATGTTTTGCAGATCAATCATATCTTGTTACACACAAGAGAATTCACAGAGGGGAGAAGCCTTTTTCATGTTCAGAATGTGGGAAATGTTTTATAAATAAATCAAAGCTTGTTATTCACCAGAGAACTCATACAGGGGAAAAGCCTTATTCATGTTCAGAATGTGGGAAATGTTTTATAAAGAAATCAGATCTTGTTACACACAAGAGATGTCACACAGGGGAGAAGCCGTATTCATGTTCAGAATGTGGGAAATGTTTTACACATAAATCAAATCTTTTAGCACACAAGAGAAGTCACACCGGGGAGAAACCTTTTTCATGTTCAGAATGTGAGAAATGTTTTACACAAAAATCAAATCTTCTTAAACACAAGAGAAGACACACAGGGGAGAAGCCTTTATCATGTTCAGACTGTGGAAAATGTTTTGCTGATAAATCAAATCTTGTTAGTCACCAGAGAACTCACACAGGGGAGAAGCCTTTTTCATGTTCACATTGTGGGAAGTGTTTTGCAGATAAATCACGTCTTGTAATTCACCAGAGAAGTCACACAGGGGAGAAGCCTTTTTCATGTTCGGAATGTGGGAAATGTTTTGCAGATAAATCATATCTTGTTATTCACCAGAGAAGTCACACAGGGGAGAAGCCTTTTTCATGTTCGGAATGTGGGAAATGTTTTGCAGATAAATCATATCTTGTTACACACAAGAGAACTCACACAGGGGAGAAGCTTTTTTCATGTTCAGATTGTGGGAAATGTCTTGCAGATAAATCACGTCTTGTTAGGCACCAAAGAACTCACACAGGCAGGAGTAAGTCATTATAATAACTAAAATGTGAAAAAAGAATTACTGGAAATTCATGATTTATTATTTACCTTTAAAAATAACACACGTGGAGAACTTTTGTTGACTAATTGAATGTCACAAATTGACTGCCTGCAGTCAATTGCTGCTGCTGTAGCCTTTTTTTTCCCAGTCACTGTGGCTCTGCAGGTGGAGGTTGCAGAATGTTTTGTAGAAGTAACTAATAGCTCAGGTGAGCTGAGGGGATGTGTCTGAGCCTTCTGCTCTCCACCCCTCAGCCAAAAATAATTCAACTTCCTTCCACCGGATGTCGCCAATTCAGTTCATTCCTGATCTGAGACCTGGTGTGTGCAGACTGGAGCTACTGCAATCCTCTTCAATTGAAGCTGCTGGGTTTCTCTGGTCCGTGGGTGGAGGTAGGGGCTTTGTACCCAGAGCTTTTTCAGGAGCTGTAGCCTCCCTGGCGGTCTGTTTAGTTCTAGAATTTTTTGCTAAAAGCGGGCTACCCGCGTTCGCGGTAGATGCGGTTAAAAAACCGCATCTGCCGCACTTGCCGCATAGCTGCCGCACTTGCGCCGCACTTGCGGCGCGGTTGCGGCGCGGTTGCGGTAATCTGCATAGGAACCAACCACCTCGGATGACCCTCATACACTGTTAATATGTGCCCCTGCAGCCTAGTAAACCATTAGCAGCACTGTTGTTGTGTGAAAAGTGGCTGCAGTAGAAGTGAGATAATGATTTTATACACTTACATGCCTGCGTATTTCTGGGCGTCTCCCTGTGTGTGCTGGCACTTGTGGGCTGTGCTCATCATGTCTGCTCTCCCCCTCCCTTATGCACGCCCCCTCTCAGCCTGCTATAGTGATGTGAGGCTGATCTCGTCATAAAGGGGCGGGGCTACCGGGATGCCGCGATTTAGCCCCGCCCCTTTATGACGCAATCAGCCTCACATCACTATAGCAGGCTGAGAGGGGGCGTGCATAAGGGAGGGGGAGAGCAGACATGATGAGCACAGCCCACAAGTGCCAGCACACACAGGGAGACGCCCAGAAATACGCAGGCATGTAAGTGTATAAAATCATTATCTCACTTCTACTGCAGCCACTTTTCACACAACAACAGTGCTGCTAATGGTTTACTAGGCTGCAGGGGCACATATTAACAGTGTATGAGGGTCATCCGAGGTGGTTGGTTCCTATGCAGATTACCGCAACCGCGCCGCAACCGCGCCGCAAGTGCGGCAGATGCGGCATATGCGGTTTTCTCACCGCATCTGCCGCGAACGCGGGTAAGCCCGAGCCTGACTCGGGGTTAACGCTTCTGGTAGTGAATGTTAACCCCGAGTCAGGCTCGGGAATAACGCTTGGAAGGTTAATAGAAAGAGTGGTGACTCGGACCTCCTCACTGTCAGAGGTACCTTCGAGAACAGGGTGAGCCAGGGACCCCAGTAACAGGGTCAGGTTAGCCTCCCCGGAATCTCCTCGCCCATCTCACTATCCAGTTCCTGATTCCCTCCCCCCCCCGTAAGCGGGATATAATCAGCGAGTCACCATGTCTCAGGTTTCCTCTGCTGATGCCTTTGCACAACTGATGCAGACCATCTCTGCTGAGATCACCGGTCTGCGGACTCAGGTGATGCAATAGTTGCAACAGGTTGTAGGATATCTGGCCTCGGCTCACGTCCAGGCCTCACCAGAACCCAATGTATCCCTCCCTGATAGATTTTTTGGAGGAAGGGATAAGTTCTTAGTGTTTAGAGAAGCCTGTAACCTTTATTTAATTCAAGCTTCGGCCCGGTCATCGGGGAGCATGGAACAGAATGTGGGGATTATAATCTCCCTTTTTAAGACCTGGGGCTTCGTTCTCCCGACCAACTCCCTAACCTTGCAGTCTGTGGATGAGTTTTTTGCTGCTCTGGCTCAGGTGTATGGTGAACCTGATAGGTTGACTCTTGCAGAATCGAATCTCCAGAAACTCAAGCAGGGAACACGGGCAGTAGAGGAGTACTGCTCGGAGTTTCGGAGATGGGCAACTGACACCCAGTGGAACGACCCTGCCCTCGGGAGTCAGTTCTACTTGGGTTTGTAAGTTCGATTATAAGACACCCTGGTTTAGTACGCCTCACTTGAGTCATTGGAGGCTGCTATGTCTCTAGCTATCAAAGTGGACAGACGTCTGAGGGAGAGACTGAGACCAACCTTGTCCCCTGTGGCTATCCCTGCTGAGCAGGCTCCACACGATGAAGCTATGCAGTTGGGGGGAGTTGGTCTTCGTGCTAAAACTCCTGTGACTACAGTTCATCAAGTGGGCGCAGCTTGTTTCTATTGTGGACGTACTGATCATTTTATTAAGGTTTGTCCACATCGCTCCGGGACAAGTACGCAGTGCCATGCACCTCGGGTCGTTCGGGAGGAGACGACCGGAGGGTTTATATTTCCTTTCTTGCTAAATCCTCGTTCATACTGTCTGCCAAAGTGCTTGTGGATGGTAAGACCGAGACTGTGGCGGTGCTGGTCGATAGCGGAGCAGGAGTCAATCTTATGGACTCTCGCTTTGCTCAGGCCCATGGTCTAGCCTTTAGTGCGTTAGCGAGACCCATTCCCATGTCTGCCATTGACTCCGCTCCCCTCCGCCAGAAGGTGATTTACCAAGTAGTGCATAATGTGAACATAGGCATTGAACTTCTTCACCAAGAGATCCTGTCTTGTCATATTTTGGATAATCTCCCTACTCCCATAGTGTTGGGCCTTCCTTGGCTAAGAAAGCACAACTCGATGATTGACTGGTGGGCTAGAGAGGTAGTTCGTTGGGGTAATTTCTGTGAGGGGAATTGCCTAGGTACTACAATCTCAGCCATGTTAATTATGCCTACTCTTGCATTGCCAGCTGAGGTGGTTAGGATCTTACCGGAGAATGTGGGTAAAGTTCAACCTATACCTCAGATTAATGCCAGGTCTAGGCGTTGTCCTAGGAAGAGAGGACGAGGGACGGCGGTGGTTCCTACTATGCACCCCGAGGGAGGCAGTCCAGGGAGACACCACTGTTAGCCTTCCTAAAACCGTACCTGCTGTCTGTACTCTAATGACTCGTAATAAACATTCAGGTCCAGACCTGAGTGTGGATGATTTTGTGTGGGTGGTGTCAAAACACATAAGATGGAGGTGTGCAGCTGGAGCTCCTACTACTGGAGTTATTCGTCCATTTAGAATTTCGGCCAGTTGCACCCCTGTGTTGTTCCAGTTAGAACTTCCTCCAGTGCTATGTGCCCATAATATCTTTCACAGATCATCGCTCAGAAAGTTTAGACCATGGCGGGACGTGTCTGGTTTAGAGTCCAGAGGCCTCTCATAAATGGAGAGGTACTGTCACGTATTGCCTGACTGCAGTCAATTGCTGCTGCTGTAGTTTTTTCTCGGTCACTGTGGCTCTGCAGGTGGGGGTTGCAGAATGTTTGGTGGAAGTGACTAATAGCTCAGGTGAGCTGAGCCTTCTGCTCTCCACCCCTAAGCCAAAAATAATTCAGCTTCCTTTCACCTGATGTCACCCATTCAGTTCCTTCCTGATCTGAGACCTGGTGTGTGCAGACGTTTGTCTGGAGCTGCTGCAATCCTCTTCAATTGAAGCTGCTAGGTTTCCCTGGTCCGTGGGTGGAGGTAGAGGCTTTGTGCCTAGAGCTTTTTTAGGAGCTTAGGAGAAAGAGTGGCGACTCGGACCTCCTCACCTTCAGAAGTACCTCCAAGAACCATTTGAGCCAGGGACCCCAGTACCAGGGTCAGCTTAGCCTCCCTGGAATCTCCTCATTCACCTCATTATCCAGATTTTGATTCCCTCTCCCCCGTATGTGTGACATTGAACAAAAACATAGACAGTCGTATAAATGAATGTGAAAGGAAAATAATTTAGAACGTACCTTTGTTTGAGGAGTATAAGATGCACTTTTAACAAAGAAACAAATCTTGCTCATAAGTGAATCCCTCTTATAGTCTGGATGCAGCTTTCTGATACGGAGAACACTGAGACAGTGTCCTTCACGATCACTGAGAGAACTATTCTCTCTCCTCCTGCCCCACACTGATCTATGTGATTGGTACAGAGGAGGAGCGGAAGATACTGAGACTAGCACAGAGGCTGCACATCCTGAGTGAACAGCTGAAGAACCTTCCATCCGACTAGCTCCAGGAACTTTCAGGTCATGTAACCAAATCGCATGACCTATTAGGAACTGCAAAATGGGGTAATGTGCACACAGTGTATATATAAATATATAATCTCAATACAATATCACACAACCCTGTGCAATAACAATGTAATACACCAAGGGAACATGCAAACAGATGGAAAATGCATAAACTGGTAGTCAAACCCTATATAACACAAGGAATTTGCTAAGACAGGAAAAGAGGCTCGATGCACAATGCTATTTGTAGCCTAAAAAGGGGGGAGAACGCAGAATTTGATTAGGGTACAAGATAAAGCAAGGTTGCAAGAGAGTAAATACAGACAAGGCTGTCATACAAGTGTGTGGTGCAGTCAGCGTTAGAGCCAAGAAGTTAAGGCCCAGGTGTCCCCAAGAGAATTGTGGTAGGAGTCACTAGTGGCTACCTATGGAATGCATAATATCCTGCCCAGGGAGAAAGATCAAACCCAAGAGGCATGGGAGGATAACCTGACGAAGCCACCTTGCGTGGTGATACGCGTCGGGCCCTCCTTGCCAGCCATCCTCTCATGCCCTAATCCAATTCTGGGCTCTCCCCCATGGGCATACCCCATGAGTAAGACTGCTTAATTGACTGGGTCATGTCAACCATGTAATTTCTTCTTTTGTAAGCACTATTTTTATTGCAAAATAAAAGGAAAATCCATTCCTGTTGAGCCGGATTTCAATTTTTTTCTATAAGTTGTCTAGCAATCACAGTCCTCACAGGTATATTGAGACTGTCTTTGATTATCCTGGAGCTGATCATTGGCTGAGCCTTTGCCATTCTGACTATTCTTCAATCCCTTCCAATGGTAATCTTCTGTTATCTTCTACATCTCAACATTTTTGTTTTCCATTCTAAAGCATTGGAGATCATTTTAGCTGAACAGCCTACCATTGTCTGCACTTCTTTATAAGTTATACCCTCTCCAATAAACATTTAGTCAAAGTATGCTGTTCTTCTGAACAATGTCTGGAACAACCCATATTTCTCAGGCTTTCAAGGAGAAATGCATGTACAACATGTGCTCACTTCACCCTTAAATAGGGGCCACCTGATTCACACCTGTTTCTTCACAGAATGATTTACCTCACTAATTGAACTCCACACCGCTATTATTTTGAACACCCCCATTTTCAATTAATTATCCAAATACACAGACTCAAAAGCATGCAGATCAGTGAACAAAAACATGCTGAGACTGTTGGTTTTCTAAGAATCTACTGCAACAACTGGTAAATTGTTTGACATGTGGTAATATAATTTATACCAAAAACAGTGAATAATCTGGTTAGGCATATTGAACCATTATTTTGAACACTACTGTATATTGCTATAAGTACAAATTCCTTAGTGAGTATTTTGCAATGGAGTGCCACTAGCCTCCCCTCTTTGTCTACTGTGGAAACGATAAACTCAAATGTAATGGATGTGTGAATCAGGATACTAAAGGTGCTGTCACACGTGGCGATGTCGCCCGCGAAATCGCCGAAAAGTGACGCAACAGCGATGTCGCGGGCGATATTGCAAGTGCGTCGCGCTGTGTGACAGCGCGACGCAACTGCAAATTATCGCTGGTCGCAGGTTGACAGGTTTATGAACATGTTCATAAACCTGTCAACCTGTGACCAGCGATTAGGCTGGATCGCGCCGTCTGACACTGTTGGCGGCGCGATCCAGCCTATATTGCAGCGTTCCTGAGCCATCGCTCGCTGGGCTGAGCCCAGCCCAGTGAGCGATGGCTCCGCCCACATCGCCGCCGCATCACCGGCAACGTCGTGCCGTGTGACAGCTGGCCTGCGATTTTGGAAGCGAGCGGGCACCCGCGCATCGCTTCCGACATCGCTGGCCAGATGGTGCTGTGTGACAGCACCTTAACACCTCTAGAATAACTGGAAAACGTGGAATGAAAACCGTGGCTAATCCATGTGAGAATTAGTAAAGCAGCCTTACCCTTCTCTAAATGTGTCTCTTTCAGACTAATTATTGCAGGTGATAATCCCCTGGCATACTCCATAATCGTGGTCTGGTTTAAGCTATCTCTAAGACCACTTACATTCCACGAGAGAAATTTAACATTATTAGCCATAATGTTGGAATATAGATGGACTAAACAAACCATGGAAGGAGCAATCCCCCCTCTTCAAATACACTCTCTCAAGACTGCAAAATCTACAATGGAATGGTGCAAAAATAACCGTATCCAGGTGTTAGAATGGCCAAGTCACATCCAGACCTGAATCCAATGGAGAATCTGTGGAAAGAGCTGAAAACTGCTGATCACAAACGCCTCAATCCAACCTCACTGAGCTCCAGCTGTTCTGCAAGGAAGAATGGGTGAGAATTTCAGTCTCTTGATGTGCAAAACTGATAGAGACATACCCCAAGGGACTTGCAGCTGTTTGGGGATGTTGAAATCATTTATCAAGATGATAATGCATCCTTCCATAGAGCAAAAACTGTGAAAACATTCCTTGAAAGAAGACACATAAGGTCAATGTCGTGGCCTGCAAATAGTCCAATCCAATTGAAAATCTTTGGTGGAAGTTGAAGAAAAATGGTCCATGACAAGGCTCCAACCTGCCTTCAGATGAGGGATGAGGCAAACATTTTTTGTGAATGGTGAAGTTAACAAACTAAAACATCGCTATTGGTCTGACACTAACCCACAGTGGATAGATCCCTCCAATACTGTTGGAACACAAAAATTGATGGTATGGTGTGGTATATGGGGTAGAAAGATAGTGGGGCCATTCTTCATCAATGGATACCTCAATGCCACTGGATATCTGAAATTGCTATATGATTGGGGGAAAGATGATGAATTCTGTTTTGTCCATGTTCAGTTTTAGAAAGTGAGCAGAAGAGAAGGATGAAACAGCAGAGAGACATTGTGGGATTTTGGTTAGTAAGGAGATGATAGCAGGACCAGAGAGGTAGATTTGCGTGTCATCAGCGTAGAGATGATACTGAAAGCCGTGGCATTCTATGACCTGTTCCAGGCCAAAGGTCTAGATGGAGAAAAATAGGGGTCCTAGAACTGACCCTTGGGGAACACTGACAGACGGGGCAAGATAAGTAGCTGGTTGTGGAGAGGGAGACGCTGAATGTCCGGTCTGTTAGATGTGAAGAGATCCAGGATATGAAAGTCTGTGATACCAAGAGTTGAGAGAATTTGTTGCTATAAGGAATGGTCCATGGTGTCAAAGGCAGAAGATAGGTTCAGGAGGAGGAGGACAGAGTAGGGTCACTTGCTCTTTGTGGGTAGTAGGTCATTGGTAACTTTATTTAGGGCAGTTTCAGTTGACTGATGCAGTCAGAAGCAAGATTGTAACCAGTCAAAGAGGGAGCAGGAGGAGAGATGGGAGGACAGTTCAAGATGGACATGCTGTTCCAGCAGTTTTCATGCATAAGGGAGTAATGATATGGGGTGATAGCTAGACAGAGAAGATGGGTCGAGGGAGGGCTTTTTGAGGATCGGTGTGATTGAAGCATGTTTGAAAAATGAGAAGACACCAGTTGTTAGTGAAAGGTTGAAGAGATGGGTTAGGGTTGGAATGACAACTGTGGCAAGGTTGGGGAGGAGGTGGGATGGGAGCGATTCAAGCGTGCAGGTGGTGAGATGTGATCTTGACTAAAGAGAGGAGAGCTGATCTTCTGGCATGGTGGAGAAGCTTGTTTTGGAAGAAGAGGGCTGAGCAGTTATGAGAAGGGACTCTGAGGGCTGCAGGCCAAAGTTTTCTCAAATGTTATCAATCTTCTGCTTGAAGAAAGAGCCAAAGTCTTCATCAGAGATAAGAGGCATGGGAGGAGGTGCTGGAGAATGGAGGAGAGAATTGAAAGTGTTGAATAGCTGTTAAGGGTTGTTAGACTGGGAGGATATGAAAGATCAGAATTAGGTTTGTCTTGCGGCAGTGAAGTTGAAGTTGGCAAGGGACTTCCTGTATGCAATTAAGTGCTTGGTGGAATGGGATCTCTTCCATCCAGCGACCCTGGAATACCGTTTCAGTTCTTTAGTCAGGCTGGTATGCCAGGGTTGCCTGTTTATGTGCGAGTTTTGCTATGCATGAGGGGGGGCGGCCAAATCAAGCTCTGTTTTATTGTGGTGTTATATAAAGTGGCAGCAGTGTCTGTATCGTGTAGGGAAGCTACCATTTGTGAGAGGGAGAAGGGACTCAGAGAAAGAGTGTAAATCATGATGTTTGAGATTTCTGCAAAGCTGAGGGAATTTGTGGAGTGGGGGTTGTGCACTAGGTGAGGAGAGGGAAGAGAATGTCAGTAGGTTTTGGTCAGACAGGGAGAGGGGTGAGTTTGAGAGGTTTGTAAGGGAACAGAGGTTGGTGAAGAGAAGATCTAGCATGTGGCCATGTTTGTGAGTGGCCGTGGAGGACCATTGAGAGAGCCCAAAGAAGGTAGTGATAAAAGAGGCAGCTGAGTTGAAAGTGTCAATGGGGATGTTGAAGTTACCCAAAATGATAGTGTGAATGTCAGCAGAAAGGAAATGAAGTAGACAGGTGGTAACGTGGTCGATAAAAATGGTGATGGATAGCTCTGGGGGGTGGTAGCTGACAGTCAACTGGAGGTTTGAGGGGAAGTAGATGCGGACGGAGTGCACCTCAAATGAGGGAAGAATAGTGGAGGGTGGTAGTGGAATTGGCGTAAAGGCGCTGTTATCAGACATGAACAGGCCAACTCCACCACGTTTGTTGCTGGGGCCAGTGGTGTGAGAGAGATGGAATCCGCCAAAGGAAAGTGCAGCTGGATTTGCTTAGTCAGAGGTAATGAATCAGGCTTCAGTTATGCCAAGGAAGGGACATTTGTTAGTGATAAAGAGGTCATGGATGTATGAAAGTTTGTTGCAGACAGAGCGAGCATTCCATAGTTTTCCAGGCACGGGGACTGGGGAACGGGGGCTGAATGAATTGGTATAATGTTATTAGGGTTGTGAAAACCTGTTAAGGATTGTGGAGTAGCTTAGAAATCTGTGGGGATGTGATGGGGAGGGCCAGAATATGGGGATATGTCCCCAGCAATGAGGAAAAGCAGAGAGAGCATTAGAAGGTGGGAGCAGGAGAGTGCATGAGGTAGTGTGTGTCTGGAGACAAAGATTTGTATGTGGAGGAACATTTCTGTGGAGAAGGTGAGATGGCTGGGGACATTGGAGGGAGAGATGACTAGTTCCTTACTAGGTGGAGGGATTGAGAGGAGTTAGTAAGAAATCAAGTAGTACGTGGGTGAAAGTGAAAAGAAACAGAAATATTGTTTGCAGTGGTTTTCTATTCCATTACCTTTAAGTCAATTCTGGTCAAATTCTGGTCTAATTCAATATATTGCACTTAGAAAGGTGCACTTTGAAAGATGCATAGATCAGACTGTATATATACATGAGGGGGTGGAGATGAGCTGAGTGAAACTGTTGGAGGAGGTGGGTCACAAGAATTGGCACATAAGTTGAATTGCATAAACCACCTTTTGTTGTATACAATTGTAGAATTTACAATAAATATTACTCATGTAATGGAAGAAGTGAAGTCTTGGTCATTGTGCTATATTTCTATGCCATATCAGTGCATCATGAATTGTGGTATGTGTTAAAGGGGCTCACTGTGTCTCTTTCTCTTAGGACCCACAAAAACCTGGAGCCAGCTCTGTTGCATAGTATCTAATATCAAGCTGTATAGCATGTTCTTGAAACTTAAGTCCCATAACAGTAAAATAACAAAAATAAAATAAAATCCCAATAAACAACTTATCAGTGTGATTTCACCTGAAAAAGATGAAAAAGAGCACCAGTCCATCCTGCAACCGTGCATGGAGTGACAGAAGTGTGCTAGGAAAAAAACCACAGAGCTCCCTATACCTCCCTGCCATTGCAGAATAATAAGCACTTAAATCCACTGAGCCGTTGATATGTAGCCAGATATGAGGGTTTCAACAGTCTATCGGTTCAATACCGATGGTGCACAATCTTAAAGTTTAACTTCTAAGGCCGGCTTTACACTGCGGCGTGATCCGGTCCCGGATGACCCTGACAGCCGCGGACCGGATCAGCACACAGGACTGGGGGGCTAATATGCCCTCCGGTCCGGTGTGCAGTGCACGCAGCTGCAGCCGCTGACAGGTCAGGACCGCGGCGCCGCGGTCCTGACTTATCAGCAGCTGGAACTGTGTGCGCTGCACACCGGACCGGAGGGCATATTAGCCCCCCCAGTCCTGTGTGCTGATCTGGTCCACGGCTGTCAGGGTCCTCCCGGACAGCCCTGGACCGGATCACGCCGCAGTGTGAAGCCGACCTAAGTGCCACCGTTGTTGATTCCGTCGGATTCTTTGTTCACTCTGTACAACCCAGCGGCGTGCCTCCTTCGGACGTTCAAATGAATGAGTATCCCCCAGTGCCGCCAATCTGAGTTTCGATGGATACAACATGGAGTAGATTTGTAAGTGCATAGTTGGTCTTTCACATCCGTAAAACTGCGATCTGCGTTTTGAAACCTCGATTGAGTAATCCACGTAAAGTGAAATGTTTTGGATTTAAAGGCAATATTTCCCTTGCTGCAAGCTGCTCTGAGAATGGCGTCCTTGTCCCTGTCCCTGAAGTGAGGGAGCTTTATTAGTGCAGGTCTTGGAGGGGCCCCAGGTGGTAGTGGTTTGGTTGGCACTCTGTGAGCTGGGATAATATCTCCTTCCCAAATGGAGCGCGCAGTCATTCTCCAAGAAACTCTGTGGGGTTATTGTCCTCCAATGAGTCTTATCTTATTCCTTCTAAGTCTATTCTCCAAATTGTCGGTTTTTGATTGCAGAGCCAAATTTGCTGATCTTGCCTGTGGCCATTACGGGTTATTTGCTGGAGGGCGTCCTGCGAACCGTTAACTCTCCGCTCTGCTGCTGTTACTCGGTCACTCATTGTTTGAATGTCTTGCCACATAAATGGTAGTTCATCTCTGATTTGGCCCATCTGGGTGTTATGAGAGGATAGGGCAGAGCCATGTTGCATCACGGCTTTAACCTCCCTGGCGGTATGATTATGTCAGGAATTTTGTGCTAAAAGCGGTACCATTTTTTTGCATGGAAATTTGGTGTTATGTACTGTCGGCCTGCAATTCTTAGTAATTACCTGATCAAAGAAGACTCTAGTAGACCTCTCAGATGTGATAAAGTTTGAAACATAAAATCATGAATTATAATTAAATAAATAATATAATTTTATTCAATAATCAATAATCTTATACCTGGCGGTATGATTATGTCTGGAATTTTGTACTAAGGGTACTTTCACACTAGCGTTTTTTTGAAATTGTGGCAGATGCGGTGAAAAAAACCAATCTGCCGCGATTGCCGCATAGCTGCCGCACAACCGCTGCACTTGCGGCGCGGTTGCAGTAATCGCCATAGTAAGTATAGGGGGACTTGCGGCAGGTGCGGTTTTGCACTTGCGGCAGGTGCGGCTGCGAAAAAAACCACGGTCAGCCGCGTTTTTTTTCCCCGGCCGCACCTGCCGCAAGTGCAAAACCGCACTTGCCGCACCTGCCGCAAGTCCCCCTATACTTACTGTGGCGATTACCGCAACCACGCCGCAAGTGCGGCGGCTATGCGGCAATCGCGGCAGATGCGGGTTTTTTCCCCGGTCGCACCTGCCGCAAGTGCAAAACCGCACTTGACGCACCTGCCGCAAGTCCCCCTATACTTACTATGGCGATTACCGCAACCGCGCCGCAAGTGCGGCGGCTATGCGACCGCGGGTAAGGGCCCTTTCACATCAGCATTTTTTGAAATTCGCGGCAGATGCGGTGAAAAAAACGCATCTGCCGCGATTACCGCATACCGGCTGCACTTGCGGTAAACGCCATACTATGTATAGGCGGACTTGCGGCCGGTGCAGCAAGTGCGGTTTTGGCATTTGCGGCAGGTGCGGCCGCGAAAAAAAATACTGTCAGCCGCGTTTTTTTTCGCGGCCGCACCTGCCGCAAGTGCCAAAACCGCACTTGCCGCACCTGCCGCAAGTCCGCCTATACATAGTATAGCGTTTACCTCAACCGCGCCGCAAGTGCAGCCGGTATGCGGTAATCGCAGCAGATGCGGTTTTTTCACCGCATCTGTCGCGATTTGAAAAAAACGCTGATGTGAAAGGGCCCTAAGCCTGAGCTTGACTTGGGGTTACCGCTTCTGGCAGTGAATGTTAACCCCGAGTCAGGCTCGGGAATACCGCTAGGAAGGTTAAGTACATATTTTAATGTGGGCTCATTGTACATAGATTCAATAGCATCAGGCATAGAGGCTTCCTCTGCGTGTCTGTGGGGCAGGAACGTCCTCAGAAGGGTTCATAGTGTGCTCCGCTATCTCCTCTGTCAGCACAGAGAATCTATTAGTTTGTTCAGTGAGTTTTCTGCAGGATTCAACAAGGAGTGCAGGGTCCCTGTGAATCAGTCTTGCAAAGCCTGCAATCTTCTCTACAGCACTCATCATGGAGGTCAGAGATAAGGGCCCAATGGAAGCATAGGTAGGTTAGTGTGTCCGGAGCTCTCCCTCGCCACAACTTACATATCCAGCCAGGCCACAGCCCAATTTTTTAACCAAATCTGTAAGGTTGCGTTCACACATTGCGTATTTTTGCGCTCTTTCTTGTGCAAGCTTTACAAAATACGCAATATGCCTTTTGTCTGCCAGCAGAGTGAATGGGAAACTCACTTTGCCGTACAGACAGTGCGTAAAAATATGCAGCGCTTTTATAGGAAAAAGCACGGGCAGAAAAAGAATTGACATGTCAATTCTTTACGCAGCAGCGCCCGCGCTTTTTCCTATAGGGACCGGCGCTGCTGCATCTGATGTCACAGAGGGGAGGAAGAGTCCTGGTTCCTCCTCCCCTCTGTGACATGTGTGACCGCCCCTATTAGATTTCGCAGTGTTTTAATATACACTGCGAAATCAAAGTTAAATAAAGGCAAATGTATGAAAAATAATAAAGAATTAATTCTTACCCTCCGACGGATGTTCGGGAACAGAGACCCGCCACAGGTTTTGACCTGCTAGGACCTGTCGTGATGTCAGAGTGATGATCCGGGTGCTGATTGGCCGCTCGCGGTCATGTGATATGTATCACATGACCACGAGCAGCCAATCAGCGCCCAGGACATCACTCTGACATCATGGCAGGCCCTGGCAGGACGATACGTGGCCTTGCCTCTGCATCGGAGACCACAAAAAGCCGTCGGAAAGGGTGAGTATTCATTCTTTATTATTTTTTATACATTTGCCTTTATTTAATTTTGATTTCGCAGTGTATACGAGTACACTGCGAAATCAAATGAGGGCTGGCAGACATGTCACAGAGGGGAGGAGGAACCAGGATTCTTGCTCCCCTCTGTGACATCACCTGCGCTTATGGGCAGAAGAACGCGCGGCGCGTGAAAGCACCGACGTATTGTGTTGCGCTTTTTTGCACGGTCGAAAATCGCGGCAAAAAGAGCAACAAAATATGCTAATGTGTGAACGTAGCCTTATCTATTATATAATTGCCGTAGCGACTTCCGTCGGAGCGGCGCTGCTTCCGGTCGCTTGGTTAGCGAGTCCGAGCTGCTTCTCCTGGACTTCTCCCCGTGGCCGCGTAGCGGCCAAGGCGACTCACGAAGCAATGCCCGCAAAGCGGGCATTGCGAGTCGTTGCAGCCTAGCGAAGCAATGCCCGCAAAGCGGGCATTGCGAGTCGCTACACCGCTAACCAAGCCACCGAAGCCCATACTCCTGTAGTGTACACCGCTATACTATACTACAGTCCCATGCCCATAAGCGCCATGGGACTGTAGTATACCATCGCGCTGTACACTACAGACCCCTGCCGCGACTCGCTACACCGCTAACCAAGCCACCGAAGCCCATACTCCTGTAGTGTACACCGCTATAGTATACTACAGTCCCATGCCCATAAGCGCTATGGGACTGTAGTATACCATCGCGCTGTACACTACAGCCCCCTGCCGCTCTAAGCCTACCCCCTAAGGCACCGCCGCCCCTAACCCCCTACCCCCTAAGCCCCGCAGCAGCCCCGACCACCTAACCCCCGACCCGCACCATCCAAAGCCGCCGCCGATACCCCCTAAGCCCCGCCGTCTACCTCCTAAGCCATCGCCGCCCCTACCTAAGCCCCTACCCCCTAAGCACCCTACCCCCTAAGCCCCGCAGCAGCCCCGACCACCTAACCCCCGACCCGCACCATCCAAAGCCGCCGCCGATACCCCCTAAGCCCCGCCGTCTACCCCCTAAGCCATCGCCGCCCCTACCTAAGCCCCTACCCCCTAAGCACCGCAGCAGCCCCGACCACCTAACCCCCGACCCGCAGCATCCAAACCCGCCCCCGATACCCCCTAAGCCCCGCCGTCTACCCCCTAAGCCATCGCCGCCCCTACCCCCTAGGCCCCCGCCGATACCCCCTAAGCCATGCCGCCTACCCCTAAGGCACCGCCGCCCCTAACCCCTACCCCCTACACCCCCGACGATACCCCTAAGCCATGCCGCCTACCCCCTAAGGCACCGCCGCCCCTAACCCCCTAAACCCCGCAGCAGCCCCGACCACCTAACCCCCGACTCGCACCATCCAAACCCGCCGCCGATACCCCCTAAGCCCCGACTACCTAACCCCCGACTCGCACCATCCAAAGCCGCCGCCGATACCCCCTAAGCCCCGCCGTCTACCCCCTAAGCCATCGCCGCCCCTACCTAAGCTCCTACCCCTAGGCCCCCGCCGATACCCCCTAAGCTCCCGCCGCTGTCCCCTGCCCCTGTCGCTAAAGCCCTACACCCTAACCCCCCGCCGTCCCCTAACCTAACGCCGCTCTCACCTAAGGCCCTACACCCGAAGCCCCGTCCATCACTTACATGCCTTCAAGTCATCTGATCGTCCGTCCGATCGTCCGTCCGATCCTCCGTCCGGCCAGGCGTCCTCTTCCTCCGGCCCCGGGGGTCTTCTCTCTTCTTTCCGCCATCTCCGCCTCTTCGTCCGGCCCCGGGGATCTTCTGTCTTCTTTTCCGAAAATTCCACCTCCGACGTCCTCTTCCTTCTCATTAAGATAGAATGGAGGAAAAATCCCCCATTCTACCTCAATGAAATCTCACGCCGTCTTCTGATTGGTCGCTGGATAATGCCCTCAGCCAATCAGAAGAGCTCCTCATTCAGTTTTCATTCAGGTCCGCCTTTTTTCCCCATTGACATACATTACCGGTGTGTCGGCGATTTTATGGCCGCCCCCCTGGTTCTATTTGTCGGCCCTAAAATCGCGGACACACCGCTAATGCATCTCTATGGGCAGTCAGCTCGACTTCTGATTGGTTGCCGTTCAATCCGAAATCGGGCTGACTGCCCATAGAGATGCATTAGCGGTGTGTCCGCGATTTTAGGGCCGACAAATAGAACCAGGTGGGCGGCCATAAAATCGCTGACACACCGGTAATGTATGTCAATGGGCAAAAAAAAGGCGGACCTGAATGAGAACTGCGTCTCAGTCAAACTTAAAAAAATAAATAAATTAAATAATAAAAAAAATAATTAAAAAAGAATTAAAAAATAATAAAAATATTAATTAAAAATAATAAACAATTCAATAAAAATAATAATAAAAAAATAAAATATATGCTAATAAGATCAGCCCTTTGCGGACCTGAATGAGAACTGCGTCTCAGCCTAAATAATAAATTAATAATAAAAAAAAAGAATTAAAAAAGAATTAAAAAATAATAAAAAAAAATAATTAAAAATAATAAAAAATTCAATAAAAATAATAATAAAAAAATAAAATATATGCTAATAAGATCAGCCCTTTGCGGACCTGAATGAGAACTGCCTCTCAGCCTAAATAATAAATTAAATAATAAAAAAAATAATTAAAAAAGAATTAAAAAATAATAAAAAAAAATAATTAAAAATAATAAAAAATTCAATAAAAATAATAATAAAAAAATAAAATATATGCTAATAAGATCAGCCCTTTGCGGACCTGAATGAGAACTGCGTCTCAGCCTAAATAATAAATTAAATAATAAAAAAAATAATTAAAAAAGAATTAAAAAATAATAAAAAAAAATAATTAAAAATAATAAAAAATTCAATAAAAATAATAATAAAAAAATAAAATATATGCTAATAAGATCAGCCCTTTGCGGACCTGAATGAGAACTGCCTCTCAGCCTAAATAATAAAATTAAATAATAAAAAAAATAATTAAAAAAGAATTAAAAAATAATAAAAAAAATAATTAAAAATAATAAAAATTCAATAAAAATAATAATAAAAAAATAAAATATATGCTAATAAGATCAGCCCTTTGCGGACCTGAATGAGAACTGCTCTCAGCCTAAATAATAAATTAAATTAATAAAAAAAATAATTAAAAAAGAATTAAAAAATAATAAAAAAAAATAATTAAAAATAATAAAAAATTCAATAAAAATAATAATTAAAAAATAAAATATATGCTAATAAGATCAGCCCTTTGCGGACCTGAATGAGCAACTGCTCTCAGCCTAAATAATAATTTAATATAAAAAAAATAATTAAAATAAATTAAAAAATTATAAAAAAATAATAATAAACATAATTAAAAAATTAATAACAAATAATAAATAATAATTAAAAATATATGCTAATAAAATATCCCTTATGGCTAATATAATGCTATACATCTATTATATAAATGCTATAATAATATAAAAATAATTATAATGATTAAAATAATAATAAAAAATTAATTATAAATAATAAAAATTATAAAAATAATAATAATAATATAAATATATATGCTAATAATGATCACTTATGCACCTAATGTATTAAATGCTAGAACTAATTAATAATTAATATATATAAATAATAAAAGATATTAAAAAATATTAATAAAATGATTAATTAATATAATTAATAATCAATAAAAAATAATAATTATAATAAATTATATATGCTAATAATAATGCTATTAAGCTAATAATAATGCTATTAATGCTATATAATATGTAATAATGCTATTATTAATGCATAATTATTAAATTAATAATAATAAAATTATTAATGCTATTAATAAAGTTATTAATTATATAATGCTAATAATGCTATATTAATGCTATTAATGCTAATAATAATGCTATTAATGCTATTAATAATGTTATTAATGCTATTATAATGCTAATAATGCTATATTAATGCTATTAATTAATAATTAATGCTATTAATCTATTAATAATGTATATTAATCATAATGCTTATTAATTTGCTAATATATAATGCTATATAATGTATTAATGCTTAATTAATAATGCTATTAATGCTATTATAATTTATTAATGTATATTAATGCTATAATGCTATAATAATGCTATATGTATTTAAATAATGCTATTAATGCTATAATAATTATAATGCTATTTAATAGCTATTATTAATGCTATTAATGCTAATAATAATGCTATTAATTATGCTAATATTATAATGCTATTAATGTATTAATGCTATATATTATCTATTATGTATTAATTATAATGCTAATAATTATTATTTTTATAATGCTATTAATGTAATATGCATTAATGCTATAATAATGTCTATAATGCTATTAATAATGTATAATGCTATTATAATGCTAATAATGCTATTATTAATTCTATTAATGCTATTAATAATGCTATTAATGCTATTAATATGTTATTAATGCTATTATTATATGCTAATAATGCTATTATTAATGCTATTAATGCTAATAATAATGCTATTAATGCTATTAATAATGTTATTAATGCTATTAATAATGCTAATAATGCTATTATTAATGCTATTAATGCTAATAATAATCCTATTAATGGTATTAATAATGCTATTCATGCTATTAATAATACTATTAATGCTATTAATGCTAATAATAATGCTATTAATGCTATTAATAATGTTATTAATGCTATTATTTATGCTAATAATGCTATTATTAATTCTATTAATTTTAATAATAATGCTATTAATGCTATTAATAATGTTATTAATGCTATTATTAATGCTAATAATGCTATTTATGCTAATAATAATGCTATTAATGCTATTAATAATGCTATTAATGCTCTTATTTATGCTATTAATGCTATTAATGCTAATATTTATCCTATTAATGGTATTATTAATGCTATTAATGCTAATAATAATGCTATTAATGCTATTAATGCTAATAATAATGCTATTAATGCTATTAATAATGTTATTAATGCTATTATTAATGCTAATAATGCTATTATTAATCCTATTAATGCTAATAATAATGCTATTAATGCTATTAATAATGCTATTAATGCTATTAATAATGTTATTAATGCTATTATTAATACTAATAATGCTATTATTAATGCTATTAATGCTAATAATAATGCTATTAATGCTATTAATAATGCTATTAATGCTATTAATTATGCTATTAATGCTATTAATGCTAATATTTATCCTATTAATGCTATTAATGCTAATAATAATTCTATTAATGCTAATAATAATGCTATTAATGCTATTAATGCTATTAATTATGCTATTAATGCTATTAATGCTAAAAATAATGCTATTAATGCTATTAATAATGTTATTAATGCTATTATTAATGCTAATAATGCCAATAATAATGCTAATAATAATGCTATTAATGCTATTAATGCTAATATTTATCCTATTAATGCTAATAATAATGCTATTAATGCTATTAATAATGCTATTAATGCTATTAATTATGCTATTAATGCTATCAATGCTAATATTTATCCTATTAATGGCATTATTAATGCTATTAATGCTAATAATGCTATTAATAATGCTATTAATGCTAATAATAATGCTATTAATGCTATTAATACTTTTATTAATGCTCATAATACTGCTAATAATGCTATTAATACTGCTATTACTGCTAATAATAATGCTATGGCTTATATTATTGCTATTGATGATGCGATTATTATTTAAAAATCTTTAAAAAAACAATAAACATATTTTAGATACCCGATGCATTTGCATCAGGCTAACAGCTATAACTACTATAATCAAATTAATGCACGTTCTAGAATCCCGATGCATTTGCATCGGGCTCACAGCTAGTACTTTATATTCAATAAAGTTAACATATTTGTGAGACATCTTGTAGGACCATTTTTACTTTTATTTCAGTTTCAAAACCTGCAACATCACAAACTTCACCAAATTGTCATTGTGGGGATGTTAATCATCAAACTACAATGAAAATGATTGAGTCTGGATAAGTAAGGGAGTCACTGAAGGCTCCTGTAAGGGTACCTTTACACGTGGCAACTTTTCTAGGAATTTCACTGGCAACTTCCTGGTTGCAGTGAAATCATGGACACATTGTCCCATTTGTACACAGCCACAAGATAGAACAATGTGTCCATGATTTCACTGCAACCAGTAAGTTGCCAGTGAAATTCCTAGAAAAGTTGCCGCGTGTAAAAGTACCCTTAATGGGGAATGTCTTGGAGGGTGGGATGCCTGAAGCGGCCGTCACACACACAGATATCGCTAGCGATATTGTAAGCGATCACGTGCACGCGCGATCGCTTACAATATCGCTCACATCGCTGGTGAGCTGTCACACAGCCAGACTCACCAGCGATGTGGAGCCGCGATCTCGCTGGTTACTATGGTACACATCGGGTTACTAGGCGCCGCGCGGCGCTTAGTAACCCGACGTGTACCATAGTTACCATCTCCCAGCATAGGCTCTGCTGCTGGGAGATCGTTCATCGTGGTGTTATACACCACGATGAAGCAGATCGTGAAATCGTTCATCGCTAGATCTGAGCTCCGGAGCTCAGATATGCGATGTCAGGATCAAGCGATTTTACATCGTAAATCGCTTGATTACATGCAACGATTTGAAGCCCGATATCGCTTAAGCGATCAAAAAGGAGATCGCTTAAACGATATCGGGCAAGAAATCGTTGCGTGTGACGGCCGCTTGAGTGGGAGATGCACATGGGGGGTTGTAATAGTTCCCACCAAGAACACCAGCTCAAGTGAGGGTGCGAGTGACACATACCACACATAGCTTCATACTAGCGTACACACACGGCTCTGCTCCGTACACCTCGTACACACACGGCTCTGCTCCGTACACCTCGTACACACACGGCTCTGCTCCGTACACCTCGTGCACACGCGGCTCCGCTCTGTACACCTCATACACACTCGGCTCTGCTCCGTACACCTCGTACACACACGGCTCTGCTCCGTACACCTCGTACACACACGGCTCTGCTCCGTACACCTCGTACACACACGGCTCTGCTCCGTACACCTCGTACACACACGGCTCCGCTCTGTACACCTCGTACACACACGGCTCTGCTCCGTACACCTCGTACACACACGGCTCTGCTCCGTACACCTCGTACACACACGGCTCTGCTCCGTACACCTCGTACACACACAGCTCCGCTCCGTACACCTCGTACACACACAGCTCCGCTCCGTACACCTCGTACACTCTTGGCTCCACTCCGTACACCTCGTACACACACGGCTCTGCTCCGTACACCTCGTACACACATGGCTCTGCTCCGTACACCTCGTACACACACGCTCTGCTCCGTACCCCTTGTACACACATGGCTCTGCTCCGTACACCTCGTACACACACAGCTCCGCTCCGTACACCTCGTACACACACGGCTCCGCTCCGTACACCTCGTACACTCTTGGCTCCACTCCGTACACCTGATCATGTGACCCCCTGACTCCTCCCCTCCATGTGACATCATCACAGGTCTTGTAAGCACAGAGCAGCCATATATGTGGTGGCGGCTCTGCAGGTGGAGGTTTGTGTTCTTTCTCCTCATGTTTCCCCTTATTATCTCCAGTCATTGTATTATTACACAGGATCTTTATGATGTTACATCGTCATCTTCTCCCATTCAGGTCTCTACAATATCGGATCCTCTCACATCTTCTATAGAAGAGAATTCTCCTGATTGACCATCAAGGATGGATCTGGACAGGGACAAGATGGCGGAGAGGATCTTCCACCTCACCCTAGAGATCCTCTTCCTTGTTACTGGAGAGGTGAGAGATTGTGATGACAATGTCACATGACATCATTCTTATCTATGGACAGAATAACAGATGACAGAACTGGAGAGGTGAGGACTCTGGAAATGTCTGGAGACTGGAGATTTATTAATGTGTCTCTCCATAACCAGGATTACACAGTAGTGAAGAGCTCTAGTGATCTGTGCTGTCAGGACCCTGTGTCTGAGGGAAGAGCCCTGAGCCCAATCACGGGCCTCCACCTCACCCCCTGATACATGAGGACATCAATGACCAGAAGATCCTACAACTCACCTACAAGATGATTGAGCTGCTGACTGGAGAGGTGACACTGCTGGGAATGCTGCTGCTGCTGCTGGGACATTATACAGTAACGCTATGAAGGGATCGGGGAAAGATGACAATGGTATCATTGTATGTGTCAGGTTCCTATAAGGTGTCAGGACGTCACCGTCTATTTCTCCATGGAGGAGTGGGAGTATTTAGAAGGACACAAAGATCTGTACAAGGACATAGTCATGATGGAGGTTCCCCGGCCGCCCCTCACATCACCAGGTAATAGACAGGACTAAATACACACGGCCTATAATGATCTGTATGTAAAGAATGAATTCAGTCCTGTATGTGTCTCCTCCAGGTCTATCCAGTAAGAGGACAACACCAGAGAGATGTCCCCGTCCTCTTCTCCCACAGGACTGTAAACAAGAAGATCCCGATGTTCCTCCGGATCATCAGGTAGATGGAGAGAAGGTGTGATGAGATCTCCCTATGATGTGTAGACGGCTGTGAAGGTCTTGTGCTCAGTCTTGTTTTATCCTCCAGTATTCTATGTTTTATACTTGTGTAATGAGAACGGTGGAGATGGCAGATTACAGCTGATCATAGATGGGACTTCTCCATCTGTCTGTGACTTTTACAATCTTTGTTTCAGGGTGAAGATCTGCCCCATATTAATACTACAGAGACATATGTGAGGGGTGATGATGATCTGCCCCATATTAATACTACAGAGACATATGTGAGGGGTGATGATGATCTGCCCCATATTAATACTACAGAGACATATGTGAGGGGTGATGATGATCTGCCCCATATTAATACTACAGAGACATATGTGAGGGGTGATGATGATCTGCCCCATATTAATACTACAGAGACATATGTGAGGGGTGATGGTGATCTGACCCATATTAATACTACAGAGACATATGTGAGGGGTGATGATGATCTGCCCCATATTAATACTACAGAGACATATGTGAGGGGTGATGATGATCTGCCCCATATTAATACTACAGAGACATATGTGAGGGGTGATGATGATCTTACAGATGACAGTACAGGTGAGTAGTTTCCTCTATAGTTACCTATTCACCGGTCGGTACAACTACATGTTCGATTTTGTAGGTTTCTATTGAGTCTGTGCTCTATTTTGTGCCTCTTCCTCACAAGCTTCGCACTTCTCAGCAGTTTGTGAAGTAATTGGTGCAGGTGTCAGGATCTGGACATCCACTGATCTGCAGGCAATTAAAGAGAACCTTCATCTTATTTTTCAGTTTAAACTGTATATAAAACTAAAAAAGGGCAGAGAGACTGATTACAAGTGTTGCTGTCTCCACTGTACTTCAGAGATACGGGCTATTGAATTTACCTGATATGCAAATTACCCCTTCAATCAAAGGGACATTAACCTAGATTCCTCCATGGGTGGTGAGGGGGTGTTACTTTTTCCGCTCTATAAGCAGTAAGTTTAGAAGGATGGTGTGATGCCGCGCTGTCGCTGTTTAAATTCAATCTGAAGAGTATGAAAAATGACTTTATTTCTACGATAGATAAAAAATGCTGTATATTACTTTTCCTGAAACACATAGAAACAAAATAATTGTTCATACCCTTCTAAAATGTTTGCTTCTCTCTGTCTGTGGTGGCTGCAGCAGTCATGGTTACATGCTGTTACAGTGGTTGTGTTTCATATGGTGAGCCTCTCCATCACGTTTTTATCTAGTGTTTTATATGATAAGACCCTGTTTGCCCTAAATTGTCTTTCCAACTCATCCTCAATTTTCTACTCTATGACACTGTCCAATCATAGGACGGCAGAGTCAGAGAGGGGGAAAACAGAAGCCCACACAGAATGTCATTACAGACATTTTTGTCTTGATCTTGCTGAGAACTCTTGATCTTCGCTGCCTCCTGTGATTCCAGATCTGGAGAGGAGGAGATCTGCAGTGTGGAGCCTGGAGCAGTGAAGATCATGGTGTGAGCAGCATTGTCACATACTGCTCTCTGGACCTACTGCAGGTATCGGGGCCGACCATCAATACCATCAATATCATTATTCCCTGATACCTGTAGAAGGGTAAGATCAACATATGTGACAAATACTGCTCTTACAATGATCTTTACTGCTCTGGAAAAAAAATTCTTGTTTTATTTTGAAATATTTTGCAGTCCAACAATATAATTAATTGAAAATGTAAAGGGCAGCTGTTCGTTATCCCTTCCAGGAAAAGGAGATTATGGGCTGTGAAGAAGCAATGGCTCCTTTTAGCTGCCCAAAAATGTCCCTTTACGTAGAGTGTTTTGGTAGATTTGCTCGCAGGATTCCTTCTCAGGAGCAGCTTAGTATAGAACATAATAGACAGGGAAACTATTTCTGGGAATTAGCAGCAGCAATAGAGTAAAAAACATAACAGACAGGCAGGAGATGTCTGGAGGTGTAGGGGCTTTAGCACTGGCCGCTTGATCAGTGCAGTTGGGATAATGATGAACAGGCAGCAGCAGCAGCAGCATTGAGCTGTTGATTAAAGGGAACCTGTCACCTGGATCTAAGCCCCTACACTATCACTACCTGACCCTGCACCTTCCTAGCTGCTCCCTATCTATCCCTCTCTGAGCTAAATCCGCCCTATAACACTGGAGAAAAAAAACTTATAACTTACAAAAGTCCCTGAGGCTGGGGGACTGAAAAGGCGGCCCCAGGCTCCATCCTGCCCCTCCTCGATGCAGCAGCACACACCCCGCTGGGCGGCGTTATTCTTTCTTCGGATTCGGCTACCTTCCCCTATGGATGACACCCTTTGCTGGGCTCCACATCAGGTTTTACAAATTGCTGCATGTGTCTTTGTGACATCTTTATAGGCCATTTAGAGACACACTCTGGTGTTATTATTGAGACTTCAGAGTCCAGTTGTGTGGATTATTCCACCAGTCTTTAACATTCTGCTGTCATCATCCTCTGTGTGCTGTTCGACAAGCATTTGCCTCTGGTCTGTCCTGGTCCTATGATCTAGCACGTGTAGTACGGCCAACCAAGCCAAAGTCCTCGGTCCTTGTTCCCACCCTGACCTGTGGTTTTGTTAAGGCCGGCTTCACACCACGGTTTTCAGCTGTCAGGGCCACGTCACACGCATGTAAAATCACTTGATTGTTTGATCGCAGATTTGTGAACATGTTCACAAATCTGTCGCTGGTCTGCCGGTGGACACGCAGCATCGCTGCATGTGACACCGGGAGACGACCGATAAGCCAGCTCCCAGCGCCTCTCACAAGCGCTGGGAGCTGGTATCCAAGGTAAACTGTGTATACCTTAGTTACTTGCCTTCTAAGCTCACCGGTTGGTATCTAAGGTACACAGCGGGTAACTAGGGACCCTAGTCACCCGCTGTGTACCTTAGATACCAGCCAGTGAGCGGAGGTAGCTGGTAACTAAGGGACACATCGGGTATTTAGGCAGCGCGCGCTGCCTAGATACCCGCAGTTTACCTTGGAGACCAGCCTGCTCCCTCTTACCGCGATCGCGCGTGCATGTGATCGCCAACAATATCGATCACTAAATTGAAGCGTGTGACGGCACCCTTAGGTTCTGTACGGTGTTTTGAAGGATCCACCAGACAGAACCTGACAGCACAGGATGAACAGCAAGTGTGGGCAAATATGCACTCCGATCCTGTTTTTTCCAGGATTGGTTTTTCTGCTGCTGTCCACAGTGCTGATCTGTCAGCCTGTGTGTGTCTCTGAAATGCTGCCGTGGCTATTCAGCACCATGGAAAGCAGCATTTCAGAGACACAGCTGGGAGTTCAGCACCATGGAGAGCAACACACACAGGCTGACAGATTAGAGCCTGCACTGTGATTTCCATCGGATCCGAGAAACAATCCGATTTTTTTTTAACAGATCCAGCGCCCATAGACTCCCATGTTATGGGCGCCGCCGTATCGCCCTGGATCCGGTATGATCCGATTTTGTCCAGTTTTTGCACTGGAGCCAAAAAAGGATGCTGACTCCGATTTTGTGTCCGGTGCATAACCGGACAAAATCGGATCAGGGACAAAAACAACAAAACCGGATTGCCAAATAGGACCAATCCGGCACCATGGGGACACATGGGGGCAAAACTGGATCAGGCTCTGTCCGGTTCAAACCGTGGTGTGAAGCCGGCCTAATCCACTTGCAGCCTCCAGAAAATCAATCAAGTGAGTTTATTATGAGTTCAGAAACCGCATCAGAATTAAGGGATACATCCTAAGGTTGAATTTGTTTGGCCAATTCACGCTCCAGCTGAGATCTAAATCTCTGCATAGGAATCAAAGGATAAATATTGTGGATCTCTTGGACTCATTGACTGGTTTAGCCCTGTCCAAGCTCACTGACGTTTGCCTCACTCTTCTGGTAAGCATTATCCTTACAGGATAACTTGCCGATTTTGAACTTGATCCACCGTAGGTTGTAGACGTGACATTCTAACAAAATCGGCAAGTTATCCTGTAAGGACAATGCTTACCAGAAGAGTGAGGCAAACTTCAGTGAGCTTGGACAGGGCTAAACCAGTCAATGAATCCATGAGATCCACAATATTTACCCTTTGATGCCCAAGCAGAGATTTAGACTTTGCTGTAATGTCTGACTAATTCAAGATCCAGAATGGCTAGAAAAATGGAAGTCAGTCTGGTGATCGGCATCAAATGTACTGACAGATTGGGGGAGAATCCAGAAGCAAGGTCAGATAAAAGTTGCATCATAACCACTCAGTCATATAATAATAATCCAGTTGTATAAATCAGTGGTCCCCAAGCTTTTTTGCATCGGGGACCGGCTTCATGGAAGACCATTTGTCGTGGGACGGCAGGGCAGGGTGGCATAGGGGCGGGGCTTTGGTCATATAGGGAGGGGCTATGGAGAAGGATTGGAGTTTAGTACCCTGTTTCCCCAAAAGATATTCTGCGTCTTATTTTCAGGGATGTCTTATTTTTCCATCCCCTTGCAGCCCCCAATATGGTATCCCCATGCAGTCCCTATCATCCTCTTACAGTCCCTATCATCCTTTTGCATCCCCTATCATCCTTTTACAGCCCTCATCATCCCCTAGCTACCCCCATCACCTCCATGCAGCCCCCATCATCTCTAAATGAATTGAGAATTTTGCCGCTCAGTCTTCATCAGGGTGTGGACGCTGTTCTCCTAGGAGCCTCTGTCCATCTGTCAGGTACTATGTCCTCTCCTCTGATATTTTTTTCATACATTGATATTGCCCAACTTGCAATTTATATATTTTTACCTTTGGGCATCTCAATGTTTGAGCGGTAGAATGAAAAATAGACAACAGTACAAGAACAATTTTTATTGGGGGGGCGTGTCCTGACACCATCTATGCAGGACGCATAACATCAGAGCTCCGGCATCGGCACCCTTTAACGGCGATATTCAGCGCACCTCACCTCTCCTGCACGGCACCGATAGCAGCACTGGTTACAGCACACATTGGCGGTTCGGAAGATGCCCAGACCTTCGCTCCGGAGCAGGGAACGACCACCTAAGGTGACTGATTACTTCTCCCCGGGCTCCACACCTGCTTCCCATTCTAAAATGGCGCCAGCTGAGTCCCTGCCTGCACTCTCTCCCCGTGCCTCTAACAGCCCCAGATCGGGGGAAGATGAGCTGGAGGATAACACTCCGGTCACGCTGGGATGCCTGCGGGGGCTGCTTGATTCCCTCCGCAGATCACTACAGGCAGACATAAGAAGATTCATAGGAGAGCTGAGAGAGGACATGGCTGCTAGGGGGGAGCGCACACAGCAGCTTGAAAGCAAAATGGCGGAGTTTGCCACAGCTCATAATGAGCTGGCAGACAGTTATCAGTTGGTGGAACAGGATATCAAAAGCCTGAGAGCAGTTATCTGGGACTTGGTGGATAAGCTAAGGAAAAGTAGCCTAAAAATCAGGGGTATCCCAGAAACAGAAGGAGAGGAGGACATTAGAGGAACTGCACATACATTTCTCTGCACTATTTTGCCAGATTCACCTCCCTCGGATCTCCTGCCAGACAAAGCATACAGGCTCCCAAGACCCCCTTCCATCAGAGAGGACCTGCCTAGGGATGTTCTTGTGTGCCTTGCTTCCCCCAAGCCAAGAGACATGATCTTACAACAACTGAGACAACACCCTGTCACCTCAGGAGATTACAAAGGTTGGCAGGCATACCCGGATCTCTCTCAGGGCACATTGGCAAGACGCAGGGACTTTGCCCCCTACTGCAGGGTTCTCCGGGATAAAGGTATACAATACTCATGGGGCTCCCCAGTGAATGTGGCTTTCCGATATAAGGGCACCAGGCACGTCTTCACGTCTCCGTCCAAACTTAAAGCAGCCCTCAAGGACTGGAACCTACAACTGTCCCCTGCTTCTCCCCCTTTCTCCTACCAAGAGACAACGTGGAAGCCCCGGAGGCTCCCCCAACTCCCGAGAGGCTAAGAACTGACTTCCAACGGATAGTTTGGGATTTGCTGATGCCGTTTGTTCAGTATTTTCAGCCTAATTTTCCGGTTAATTGGACTGTAGACTTGTGAGCCGTGGGTCACTCTTCCATCTTGGTGATCCTTTCCCGCCTTAGTCGTGATTGGGAAGGGACCGACGCTCACTTGGTTCACCCCACACTCCTACCCCAGGCCTGGTTGTTCCGGGAGGAGACTGCTTAATATCTGTGTTTTGTGTTCTGTGTCTTACTTCTATTCCTGTTATCCTCCCCTTGGTCCCCCTCTTTCTTCTCCCCCCGCCTCCCCTACACACTTTACCCCCTCTTCTTGTGGTTCTAGGACATCTAATCTGTATGTGGATTGTATGCATTCACGGTGTATACACCCCTGACCCGGTTGAAGTGTTGTAATTTTGGGGAAATGAGCATTACAGCTGTATCGTTTAATGTTAACGGTCTTAACGCTCCCTGCAAGAGAGCAATTCTATGGCAACATTTGAAAAAAGCGCAAAATGATGTTGTATTTCTGCAGGAGACTCACCTGTTGGAGAAGGACCATCCCAGACTGGCCTCAGCTTTCTACCCGACCCAATTTATGGCTGGGGGGGCCACTAAGAAGTCTGGGGTGGCCATCCAGATCCACAGATCAGTCTCATTTGAGCTGGTTGAGAAGGTTCTTGACCCGTCGGGCAGGTATATCATTCTATTGTGTCTCCTGAATGACCCTACACGCTTGCCTCCATATATGGCCCGAATGTGGGTCAAGTGCGATACATGAGGTCCTTCTTAGATAAAGTCACCTCTGTGGCTCGAGGCAGCAAGGTTATAGCGGGATACTTTAATATTCCTGTTAACAAGCTCCTGGATTGCTCAAAACCGACTCTTTACCGGACGGAGCTGAGTCACATAATCTCTGCTCACCACCTCCACGACATATGGAGGTATATGCACTCTGACGAAAGAGACTACACCTTCTACTCTCATCGTCATAGATCGCAGAGCAGACTCGACTATTTCCTGATTGATGATTCTTTGTTGCCTAGATGCCTGGATACGAGTATAGGATCCATTACGTGGTCCGACCATGCTCCAATCACTCTCAGGTTGGCCGACTCTGCAGCGATCCAACCCCCAGCCAGTTGGAGGATTAACGATTATCTTCTAACTCCCCCCACGAATGTTGAGCAACTTTCTGAGGCTATTAAGCTTTATTTTGAGGAAAACTCCACGGCTGATATGCCACCGGACACCTTGTGGTTTGCCCATAAGGCAGTTCTCAAAGGCTTGCTCATCAAGATGGCAGCTATAGCGAAAAGAAGGTATGAGCAATCCCTGCTTTCCCTCCTTGAAAAGATTAAGATCCTGGAGGCTCAGCAGAGGGAGACGCCGTCGGACGTGCAGCCCCCCGACTTGCTGGCGGCTAGACAGGACGTCCGTTCGCTTCTCCTTGTTTGAGCGGAACATCAGCTTAAGAAATCTGTGGTGAGGTTCTATAGAATGGGAGACAGGGCCGGGACGTTGCTCGCCAGGAGAATTAAAAAAGGGAAACCCAGGCAAAAATCCCCTACTTGCGCAGGGGAGATGGTACGACGGTACGCAACCCTACAGCAATAGCGAATGAATTCAAATCTTACTACCACCCACTATATAATCTCCGAGACTCTAAGACTGTTCCCCAGTCCTCTTCTGAGACTAATAAATCCTTTTTAGATCGAGCCAAGCTTCCTGTCCTCTCTGAGGTGCAAGTCGAGATGCTTAATGCTCCATTCAACGAGGTGGAGATTCAGAGGGTCATTAACTCAGCTAAAAGACGGACCACGCGGGACCTGACGGGTTCTCATATCAGTATTACGCCCGTTTTGCTCAGCTTCTATCCAAACCCTTGTTAAACCTCTTTAACTTCTGGCTAGTAGGGGGGAAGTGCGGAAGGAGGGGTTGGAAGCGAACATAGTCACTCTTCCCAAACCAGGCAAAACCCCTGACTCCCCTAGAACTTTTTTTGCCCAATCGCATTACTTAATTGCGACATAAAATTGTACGCAAAACTCCTTGCCAATCGTCTTAAGGAGGTGATGCCTGCCTTGGTGGGAATGGAGCAGGTGGGATTTATCCCGGGACGGCAGGCTAGTGACGGAACCAGGAGGTTGGTGGACCTTAGCTGGAGCTTATGGAGAGGAGGGGGGCTCCCGTGCATTCCTGTCGCTAGATGCTGAAAAGGCGTTTGACAGGGTGCACTGGGGGTACCTACAAGAGGTTTTCCCAAGATTCGGGGTAACCGGTGATTTCCAGAGGTCCATTATGGCCCTTTACTCCTTAACCTGCGCCTCAGTAAGAGCATCCGGATTCATGTCCTCTGTATTCAGCATTTCTAACGGAACCAGACAGGGGTGCCCCCTCTCCCCGCTCATTTTTTGCCTTGGCAGTGGTGGTGAGGGGGGAACCTGAGGGTTCGGGGCGTGGAGGTGGGTCCTGTAGAGCACAAGATCGGGCTTTATGCAGATGATGTGCTCTTTATGTGCTCACAGGTCCACCCCTCGGTGCTGAAAATTCTGGAGGTTCTGGGAGATTTCTCCCGCGCATCCTATTACAAATTGAACCTGACTAAATCTTCCTTCTACCCCATCAATATTCCTGGGGCCGAGCAGAACTCCATCATAAAGCAGTTCCCATTTACCTGGGCGGAGGAGGGTTTCACTTATCTTGGTCTGTACATCACTAAATTGAACAAGTTAGTTTGGCATAACTGCGATTCTTTGCTCAAAAGCATCCAGAGGGAGCTGGGAAGTTATTCTGGCCTTCTCCTATCGTGGATGGCCAGAATTCAGATTGTAAAAATGACTTATCTCCCCAAAGTTCTCTACTTACTGAGGTGCCTCCCCCTCCCTATCCTGGGCAAATACCTGCATGCCTTCCAGGCATCTCTGGGTCGATTTATATGGCAGGGGAAACCACATCATATAGCTATTAGTGTTCTCACGCTGCATGCCTCGGCGGGGGGGGTTGGGGGTTCCGGACGTTCGATCCTACTACAAAGCAGTACACCTTGACGCAGCCAAGAGCTGGTGGTCGGAGCAGCGGACCTCCCTATGGCTTCAAATCGAGGCCTTTCATGCACCCAGACAGTCCACACGATTGTTACTTGAAATGAACCTGCTGAAATGTACCCCAGTATCTGGGGGTCTCTCCTCTATGCGAGCCCTGTTGGATGTGTGGTCGCGGGAGGGCAGGGAGCTGCTCCCTTTCCTATATCGATACATTTCGCTGGCTGCGGTGGAGTGCTCAATTGAGTTTCTGCCCCTTCAGGGATGGAGGACGGGTGGAGTTCAATTTTTAAACCAACTCATGGAGGGGGGTTGCTTGAAGCCTTTGCTTCATTGATAGACAGCTTTAACATTCCCAAACGCGACTTCTTCAAATATCTCCAGGTGCGGCACTCTGGCCTCTGTCTCCCTGTCTGATGAGACCCAGGAGCTTTTTGACAATTCAATACAGTCCTTCTTCAGGTCTGGGGGCGCCAGCTTCGGGGGGGTTTCTATCATCTACAAAGCCCTGCTGAACCTACGTACTAGGGACAAACTCTTATACATGGCCAGATGGAGAAAGGACTGGCGTTTGTGGCCCCCTTAGAGGCTTGGCAGAGAGCAGCCACCCATGTATCCCAATACTCGTCATGTATAAATCATTTAGAGCAGGCAAAAAAGCTGCAACTTCACTGGTACCTGACTCCGGACCGAATTGCTAGGTTTAGGGGCAGTAGATCTCCTTCCTCCTCTCGGTGTTAGCGGGGTTGCCCGGTACTGGGGTCCCCGAGCCACATTTGGTGGGATTGCCCCATTCTAGCAGCTTTTTGGAAGGATGTTGAGTTCTTGCTAGGTTCGCTTACGGGGCTCCCGCTGGCATTAGAGGCCCCGGTTGCTCTGTTGGGTCTGGGTCTAGATGCTATCCCCAAGATACTGTGCCCTATTGTTACAAATGTTTTGGTAGCTGCAAGGTTATGTATTGCGTCTCATTGGAGGTCATCTGATGCCCCTTCCAGGATGGAACTGATCAACCGTATAAACTTGCACTTTCAATATGAACTACTGCTAGCTCACGACCTCCCCAAGAGGATCAAGATACTGAGATGGTGGGATCCCTGGGTACAATCTTCACATAACTCTATAAAGGTTCCATTATGACTGCTATGATTGCGAAGAACTTTAACCAGATAATAACTCTCCCTAAGATAACTTATTATAAAGTCTCACTGCTGTTTGTTCTTTTCGTCCTATATGGTCTGAAATCAAATTCGTGCAATTTGCCTCTATGTGTCCCCACCCCCCCTTCTCTTTTTCCTTCCCCCCCCCACCTATTATGATATAATGTAACTCGTGTCTCTGGTTTTGTTTATTCCACCACTAATGTAATCAATCCTTACTGACCATTATGGTGTTTTTTTTTTTTTTTATATATATTTGATTGATATAATATAATAAAAAACGATTAGTTTAAAAAAAAAAAAAAAAAAAAGAACAATTTTTCAGGTCAGTGTGAGTGAACAACGATAACAAATTTATATATCATTTGTATATATTTTGAAGCTATCACATGCTAAATATTCTTTTCATAAGAAAAAATAGTTTTTTTGTTGACATATTTGAGAGCTGTTTGTTTCTCATTATTTTGTCGAATGGGCCATATTAGAGTTTGCTTTATGGGGGACGTTTTGGTGTTTTAAGTTCCACCATTTGTTTTTACATATATTTCTGGATTGCTTTTTTTTAATTATATTTTTAGTGTTTGTATGATGAAACAACTGTATTTTTTACAGTGCTTGTCATACATAATAAATGATGATTTTATAATTCAAGACTAGATGGGTGCCCGATGCACAATGCATCGGGATTCTAGCAGAGCGAGTCTCTGACTCGCAATGGCCGCTTCGCGCCAATGCTTCGCGCTGCAAGGCGACTCGCCATGCCCGCTGGCGGGCATAGCGAGTCGCCTTACAACTGGTCGCAATGGCCGCTTCGCGGCCAATGCTTCGCGCCGCTAAGGCGACTCGCCATGCCCGCTGCGCGGGCATAGCGAGTCGCCTTAGAGCTGCTCGCAATGGCCGCTGCGCGGCCAATGCTTCGTTCGTATCCACATGACCACGGCGAGTCGCATGCGAGTGTGGTGTGCGAAATCCATTCGTGATTTTATAATAGATGTGACAATATCAATTGTGTGTCCCTTTTTGTTTTTGCTTAAACATGTTTTCTGTAAGGTTTTTTGCAGATTTCATTTCACTATTTCACATAGCCCCACTGTGGGACAGGAATATTTTTTTACTTGTATCTTTTGGCCTCATGCATTGCAATACTAGTGTACTGCATTGCTTGAGACCTGTCAGCTTTTCATTGACTCTGCCTTTTAGACACCACTGTGTCTAAAAGGCCACAGTCCCTTGGGTTCATGGCCTCTGAGTCATCATGTGCGATTACAGGGGGGGGAGGAAAGTATTAAAGATGATGTTTTAACCCCCTTTTAGCCTTTTAGATGCTGCTGTCACAGTTAACTTTACCAAACAATAATGAGCGGTCCAATCACTGATGAATGCGATTGATAACCGCATCCATCCACCACCAGAAAAACTGCAAAAGATCAGTGCAAAAAACCGCACAGGAATCCACACAAAAAAGCTCTCTGTTTGTAAAAAATATTTTTCAATTTGTAGCAAGTGCTAACAAAAAAGTATCAAAAAACAGGGCTATTGGTCTGTACGTTTTTTGCAAAAAATATACGTAAGCTGTCTCACCTCGTCACGGTTGCCCTAGCGAGACAGTCCCTAGCTAATGTGTGCATTTAAAAACCTGAGTATGTAAACGTACCTCTATCCAGGCTCCAGCCAGGACTGCACTCTGTGGGCTTATCACCTGTGAAACAGCTTATGTGTGGACTACTCATAGGGGAGGGGTGGGTCACTTCCCCTTCCTGCTAACAGGAGAAACACTTTACCAAACAATAATGAGCGGTCCAATCACTGATGAATGCGATTGATAACCGCATCCATCCACCACCAGAAAAACTGCAAAAGATCAGTGCAAAAAACCGCACAGGAATCACACAAAAACAGTCACAGTTAACTGTAGCATCTAAGGGATTAATTGTACCTGAGTAGTTCCAAAATTGATTAAGGCCAATAGAGCAGGGTGTCACCTGTCATATGTTGCTGTCACCCTCTGGCCATTCGCTCTGCTGGAGGGCACTATACAATTAATCCCCTTAATGTCCACCATGAAAAAGGAGTGTCGGTGTTCGTTAAGGGTTAGTATCATAATCTATTAGTCCTTCCATTGATGTCTGCAGTTTGTACCCCTGTCTTTGTCAGATAGCAATAGAATTTTAATACAATTTGTTTCAAAAGGCAGCATTTCTGAAAAAAAAAACACCTTTTTTCTTGTCAGGTAACTATGCATCAGAGGAATATTATGGTATCACGCCATATATATATGAAGATCATGACACAATTCCAGATATACCACCAGCCATTCACAACAAAAATCCATCATCTAGTCTATATAAACAGGTCCTATCTTCTGATTTATTACAAACTGTTAGGCAAAATGTAAATAACAAAAGAGATCAAAAAAGAGAACATCAAAAAGCTCATATAGGAGAGAAATCATTGTCATGTTCAGAATGTGGGAAATGTTTTACCAAGAAATCAAGACTTACTATACATCAGAGAACTCACACAGGGGAGAAGCCATTTTCATGCTCAGAATGTGGAAAATGTTTTAGCAGCAAAGGAAATCTTACTGAACATCAGAGAATTCACACAGGGAAAAAGCCATTTTCATGTTCAGAATGTGGGAAATGTTTTACTTACAATTATAGTCTTGTTAAACATAAAAAAACTCACACAGGGGAGAAGCCATTTTCCTGTTCGGAATGTGGGAAATGTTTTAACCGGAAATTGCATCTCATTAATCATCAGAGAACGCACACAGGGGAGAAACCATTTTCATGTTCAGAATGTGGGAGATGTTTTGCTAATAAAGGAGATCTTGTTATACATCGGAGAATTCACACAGGGGAGAAGCCATTTTCATGTTCAGAATGTGGGAAGCGCTTTACCAAGAAATCTAAACTTAATACACATCAGAGAATTCATACAGGGGTGAAGCCATTTTCTTGTTCAGAATGTGGGAAATGTTTTAACCGGAAGCTGCATCTTATTACACATCAGAGAAGTCACACAGGGGAGAAACCATTTTCATGTTCAGAATGTGGGAGATGTTTTGCTAATAAAGGAGATCTTGTTATACATTGGAGAATTCACACAGGGGAGAAGACATTTTCATGTTCAGAATGTGGGAAACGTTTTACCACAAAATCAAGACTTACTACACATCACAGAATTCACACAGGGGTGAAGCCATTTTCATGTTCAGAATGTGGGAAATGTTTTAATCAGAAATTGCATCTTATTACACATCAGAGAAGTCACACGGGGGAGAAGCCATTTTCTTGTTCAGAATGTGGAAGATGTTTTAGTAATAAAGGAGATCTTGTTATACATCGGAGAGCTCACACAGGGGAGAAGCCTTTTTCATGTTCAGAATGTGGGAAATGTTTTAGAAGGAAATTGCATCTTATTACACATCAGAGAACTCACTCAGGGGAGAAGCCATTTTCATGTTCAGAATGTGGGAAATGTTTTACTAACCAAGGAGATCTTGTTAAACATAAAAGAACTCACACAGGAGAGAAGCCATTTTCATGTTCAGAATGTGGGAAATGTTTTACTAGCCAAGGAGATCTCGTTAGACATAAAAGAACTCACACAGGGGAAAAGCCATTCTCATGTTCAGATTGTGGGAAATGTTTCACCATGAAATCAAGTCTTACTGTACATCAGAGACTTCACACAGGAGAGAAGCCATTTTCATGTTCATTATGTGGGAAATGTTTTAACAATAAATCAAATCTTACCGCACATCTGAGAATTCACACAGGTTAGAAGCCATTTCCATGTTCATAATGTGGGAAATGTTTTAACAGTAAGGCTACATTCACACGCTACGTTTTTGCCACTTTTTTTGTGGGTGCGTCTTTCCTTGATTTTAACAATCCATTTCTTAGCACAGGTAAAAAACGCATTGCGTTCAGACGCTGCGTTTTTATATGCGTTTTTTTTGCACTGTCATTAGGACAGTGTAAAGAAAGATAACAAGGGTCCTGATGTAATTTCCTGTTGTCTCTATTCCATGAGATGGAAATACAGGGGAGCCCTGTATTTATTTTATTTTTGAACCCTAATCCTAACCCACCTATAGTTAGAGTTAGGGTAAAAAAAATGAAAATGTGGGCTCCAGCAGCATTTTCCATTGCCAGCTAAGGGTACCCGAAGCAGCTACTGGCTGCTAACCCCCGCTGCTTGGTGTTGCCTTTCAATGGCAAAGAAAGATCCAGTGAAGCCCTTAATTTAAAAAAAAAAAAAAAAAAATGACGTGGGCTTAGCCAGATTTTTTATTGCCAGCAAAGGTAACCCAGGTAGCTCAGGGCTGGAATCCTTAGTGTGGTAAGGCCCAAGCGTTCTGGGCCCCCCACACTGAGAACTGCAGCCAGCAGCCCCTCTAAAATTGGCGCCTCAATAAGAGACGCCAAAACAGGGGGTACCCCGCTCTTCCAGCAACCCTGTGTGGTGGTAGACTGAGTAATTGTGGGGTTGGGGACTGCTTTTTTTTGGAGCTGTTAGCAAGCCCCTAATGCTAATCTCAGCCGTCAATAGGATAGCTGACCATTAGCAACAGTATAGAGATGTAAAAATAAAGACACAGACACCAGAAAAAACACCTTTATTAGAAAAAAGAACACATAGACACACGCCTCATTCACCACTTTATTATACCCACCAAATCATTCCAACATAGGCCTGGGTCGAGAGTCCCAAAACATCCAATCCGGATCCAATATCATCTGATCGGTTTGCCGGCCGACAAACCGATCAGATGATGTGTCCGCTGCAAGGACCTGAATCAGCTGACCACCTGGTAAAGAGATCAGCTGATGTGTCCGCTGCAAGGACCTGAATCAGCTGACCACCTGGTAAAGAGATCAGCTGATGTGTCCGCTGCAAGGACCTGAATCAGCTGACCACCTGGTAAAGAGATCAGCTGATGTGTCCGCTGCAAGGACCTGAATCAGCTGACCACCTGGTAAAGAGATCAGCTGATGTGTCCGCTGCAAGGACCTGAATCAGCTGACCACCTGGTAAAGAGCTTTGCCACATTTGATTTTTGTCAGCTGACACATCAGCTGATTGCTTTACCGGGTGGTCAGCTGATTCAGGTCCTTGCAGCAATCGGACGCCTTCCCCTTGCATCCGGGACAGTCTGCGGAGAGGTATTTTATTTTTGTATTTTTATTACCATTGTTCACTTTTATTTCGCTTTAGCAGTGTATGTATATACACCGCTAGAGCGAAAGTACACATACATGTCACACGGAAAAACAGATTATTCCTGTCCCCGTGTGACATCACATCTTGCTGCTTTTCCCGCGCTTCCGCTTATAAGATCTGAAATACAGCATAGCGTGAACGGCAATGTGTATTCCAGCGCTTATAATGGCAGGATCGTGCTGTGTAAAAGCCCAACAACGATGTGGAGTACAACGTCCCCTATTCTCTCCCATGTTAAATGGTCGTGTCTGGGTCGCCCGTACAAGGGGGCGTAGACATCGCAGTGGCGTTGCCTGCCGATATCGCGCTGTGTAACATCTCCTATGCGATCTTGGAATTCTGCCCAGAAAAAGCGCGCTCCCGCGCGTTGGATCCAATATCGGACCGATGTTGGGACGTGTAAAGAGGCCATGAGAATTCACATAGGGAGAAGTCATTTTCTCTATAGCTTCATTGGGGGACACAGGAGACCATGGGTATATGCTGCTGCCACTAGGACGGGACAATAGGCTAAACAAAGCTAAAAAAGGTTAGCTCCTCCTCATCAGTATATACCCACTGACAGGAAAGAAGCTAGGCAGTTTTTAGTTTAGTGTCATTGGTGGCAGACACAGGGCCCACTTTTGGGTCCCTTCTCTACCAGGCCATCCCTGTTATTTTTATTAATTTGTTATGCTTTTTATTTCAGATTTCTACCAGAATCTACCTACAGGGAATACATAATGTAGTGAGGCCCTCCGTCACCCCACATGGGTACCGAGGGTCTAGAGCGCTGTTAACCCTCCATCTTCCTGGCATTACATCTCCTCTGCTCAGGGACAACCGATGGCCGTTCCTGCCAAAAATCAGCTCCCCTAACACTCTCACCCTCCAGAGTCTGCCTGTAGGGTGCACAGATGCCAGAAGATCCCATGAAAGACAGGAGGGAGGTCCCAGGCATCTGGAGCGCCAGCCGCCGATGTACTTCCAGAGGACTACCAGGCGTCCCCCTCACAGCATCCAGAGCGACCACAGCACAGGAGGGGTAGGAAGCTCTGTGCAGGGCAGTCCCCCTGCTCTGTCTGTGTGTGTATGTGTGCGGTCCCCCGCAGCAACATGTATGGGTGGTTGGTGGTGGAAACTTAGTTGTTCCACGATCGCTTCATTTTTCGGGTGCTCTGCGCTAGCCCCCTCAGCCTGCCGACAGTGGCTTAAAATCGAGTCCCTGGTCTCTCTGTGGCCTTCAGGGTTGAAGTGCCCACCCCCGTCATCTTGTCACTAATCAGAGAGGAGCGCAGGCTTTCTCCTACCCTCCCCACCCCCCTACTCTCTCAGGCTTTGAGTAAAACCATGCCCCCCACTCCTCAGTGTGAAGCTACGCCCTCTTTCCTCTGATGCAGGTTACTGTGGAGCAGTGTTCTTAACCCCCTGTGCACCACCGCCGTGCAGGCATTATTCAGCCCAATGAAGTCGCCAGCCCAATTTCTGGGAGCATTTGTGTGGCACAAGAAAAACGAATCCTCTGGGGGTTTTCTGTGCATCCTTACGGATGGATGTTTCAAGGTTTAATGAACATACTCATGGAAGTGAACCATGAGTTTCCAACCACCAACGTGTCTTATCATTGCTAGCAACAATGACCACAGAACCTGTCCTCTATCTAGTGCATCAGTTTCCAAACCACCACACAACCTATCACCACTAGCGACGATGGCCACGTAACCATCCCACTATTCAGTGCAACAGTGTCTCTCCAGCCACCATGTGTAACATCGCTGATAGCGTCAATGGCCATGGAACCTGTCTGCTATCCAGTGCAACAGTTCTTCCAGCCAACACGTGTTATATTGCTTATTGCAGCATGGGTCACAGAACCTGTCCACTAGCCAGTGCAACAGTCCTTCCAGCCAACATGCACAACACCGCTGATAGCGTTAATGGCTACGGAACCTGTCCACTACCCAGTGCTACAGAGTTTCCAGCCACCACATGTGATATCGCTTATAGTGGCATGGGCAATGGAACTTGTCCACTATCCAGAGCGACAGCCTACAGGGTTCCCAGCCACCACATGTGATATTGCTTATAGTGGCATGGCCACAGAATCTGTACACTATCCAGTGCAACAGAGTTTTCAACCACCATGTGTGACATCGCTACTAGCGTCATTGGCCACAGAACCTGTCCACTATGCAGTGCAACAGTCCTTTCAGCCAACAAGTACAACATCACTGATAGCGTTAATTGCCACAGAACCTGTCCACTACCCAGTGCTACAGAGTTTCCAGCCACCACATCAGATATCGCTTATAGTAGCACGGGCCACGGAACCTGTCCACTATCCAGTGTGACAGCCTACAGAGTTTCCAGCCACCACGTGCTACAGAATCTCCCACCACAGCGGGTGACTTCTTTGATAACACCATTGGCCGGGGAACCTGTCCACTACCCAGTGTAAAACAGTTCCCTGCCACCACGTATGGCATCACTGATAGCGTATTTGACCACAGAACCTGTTAAATTTCCAGGAAAACAGAGTTCCCAACCATCTACTGTTTCGCTGACAGCATCAAGGATCAATGATCCTATCCACTATCCAGTGGTACCACTGACAGTGCCAATGCTCAGGAGAACCTTATGGTCCAGGAACCTCATCAGTCATCTTACAGGGGTTGTATTGCTGTACTCCTAGAATGTGTCCACCACCTTGTACCATATCGCTGTTTTTGCCTTTTGGTTATGGGTCCTACCCATTATGCAGTACTCCACCATATGCCACAACACTAGTGTCTTATCGCACACCATACGCCACAAGTTACAACACTAGGGAGTCTTATTGCAGACATCATTTACCGAGCCATCCAGTGTTACAGTGGCCTGTAATTGTAAATGGTGCATAACTTTCAGAGCATGGAGCACTGTCTTCTATTCAATGGTTCAGAATCCCTATCCACTATCAAGTGGATCAGGACTGCTACGTATTGCACACCACATTCACATTGCAGCACTCGCCAGACAGTCAGTTCTCACTGATCCTCAGCCATCAACTACCAGGGCGGCTGAGGGCCCACACCTGTGGTCCAAGTATGTAGCAAGGATCACTAGCTCTGCTCAGTATACAAGATTCCAGTACACTCGTAGCCATGAGCTGAATCAACATTCATTTGAGAAGCACGCCCTGGTTGCTTCATACACTCACGGCCAGGGATAGCTACTTGTCACAGTCTGTGCCCACTCACCAGTGTTTCCAATACACCTTCCACGTATATGCCATACATATATGCCATCCTAACTTACGTACTCTTCTCTACAGGTTACACTACTGGCAGCAGTGGTATTAATTTCATTGGTCCTCCACAGGGAGTATTGGAGCTCCATCTGGACCAATGTCACAGGAGTCATCCTAACTCAGTTTCTTAGCAAGTCTCAAACTGTGCATCTTCCTCAGGTTGGTTTGTTTGCTTTGCCTTCAGAAGTTAGTCGTTAATTCTACCTTCTCCATGCCGAGCAGAAACCTTGTATAACCCTCCAGCTACATTCAGGGTTCTGTAGCGGTTCAGATGTTTGTTAGTTAATCGGGTCCTGTCCTCCAAACTGGTTTAGGGTCTAGGTTATCCACCCGTAGTAACACAGCTTTCGTGTTTTATGACACTTCTCAATGTTGGTCTCCAGTGAGGTCACTCACCCATGACATTTATCGTCCCCCATAATAGGGCTAAGTCCACTTTACGCAGGACTTTATTGCCTACTTTCCAAGGTTCACCATCCTCATCAAGATCTGTTCCATTCTAGAACGCCTCTTCAAAATCTTTTGTAAGGTTCGCCTTTCCAACCTTTGGAGTGAACCACTCAACTGGCAGTTCCTGTGGATCTGCTGCCCATTGCGATCCTGTGTTCTCCCCGTCCCACTCCAAGGGTGAGGGAACCTCACAGGTCAAGCTCCGATATTAAAGAGACTCGGCCTTTCTCCCTAATCGCTGTTTTCTGGCAGCACGCAAGGGATGGTGGGTCGTCGCCTTACAGGGTTGGCAGTTGTCATCTGCGCCTTTCTTTGGTACTCTTATGGGTCCTTCCGGTGTTCAGATCATTAGCCTGGTCAACCTAAAATCAGAGTTTCTTCATCTGCCTTGGCCCGTCTGCTTGCAGACTTTGAGGTCCTTTCTTCGCACGAGGTCCAATCTCCATGGGCCTACATTGTTGCAGGCATGGTTACGTGTAACGTCTCCGGCAGGTTTGGGGTTTTATTGTGCCATGCCAAAGAGAAATCCCCCTAGCTCTTCTCCGTATCCTATTTTGGCAGTCTGCTTCCGTATTCAGACTTTGGATCTCATGAGAACCCTCGGTTCTCCCAGTTCTGTTCTCCAGATCCTATTATGCTTACAGCGCTTCTGGGGCTATGCATCCCACAGTGGGCACCCATTTTTTCTTCAAAGAACTCTCCTTCATGTCTCTATTTCGGAAGGAAGGCTCTGATTAAATTTTCTTGTAGGTTCACCTTGTTCGTTCCAAGGAACTCCCTTTTCACTGAGGGGTTATCTTATTTCTTCAAAACACATTCTAAGGTTGTTTCCTCAGTTTAAGTCCCAACATGCAGAGTGTTTTTTTATTGTGTCCACAGATTTCAGTTCAGGAATCAGGATTTCTATTCTGGAAGCTACTTCACCTCTGGTCCCATTCACAAAGCTCTCTTCCAATAAGGTCCAGGTGTTTTATTTATTCTAGTTCTGGTCTAGTAACAGAGACTCCAGTCCAGAGATTTAGAGAGAATTCTATTCTCCCCTTTTCGCCCACGTTCTCTTCCGCTTCTAGCATGGGCAGACACCGTGTCAACATCGCTTTCTTTACCTCCCCTTTGGGGATAATCAGCCTTCCACCACCAATTCATTTCCTTATTACTTAGGGCCGAGGAAATAATAGTCCCTTTTGATGGACAGCGACCACTTCTTCTATCCTGAAATGCTGGCCTCTGTCCTTCATTATTTTCTACTGTTTCTCTTCCCCTGCTTGAGGACTGCTTTTGTATGTCCCATGGTCCCCTGTGTCCCCCAATGAAGCGATAGAGAAAAGAGGATTTTTGTACTCACCGCAAAATCTCTTTCTCTGAGCCTTCATTGGGGAACTCAGCACCCACCCTTCTGATAGATTTCTGTTGGGCCAGTTTGTATTTATTCTTGCGCTTCTCCTACTTCTTTTACACTAACTGCCTAGCTTCATTCCGGTCGGTGGGTATATACTGATGGGGAGAAGCTAAAGTTTTTTAGCTTTGTTTAGCCTAGTGTCACCTCCTGGTGGACCCGTTGAAGCTCACCTGAGCTAAACAAGCGTAGTCCCTGGATGCATCCTGCATCCTTCACCCGCCAGCATGTCACTCATGTGCAGTTTGAAATAAAGAAATCCCGATGCAACAGAATGGTGAGGGCTGCCTTCTATTATTTCAAATTAACTTTGGGACTTTGCAAACAAAGGCATGTCACTACTATTCAATAGCGGGACAGATCCTGTGTTACCTCTTTAGCCAGTTGTGGCTTAACCAGAGCTCCACGGCCATAGGCAGTAGTGCGGGTCATTCTTAAAATCTGTGTAATGGTGGGTATATACTGATGGGGAGGAGCTAACTGTTTCTTAGCTTAGTTTAACCTAGTGTCGCCTCCTAGTGACAGCAGAAGATACCCATGATCTCCTTTGTCCCACAATGAAGGCTCAGAGAAAGAGATTTTATGGTGAATACAAAAATCCTCTTTTTATGTCCAGAATGTGGGAAATGTTTTACCAAGAAATTATATTTTGCTGTATAACTGAGAATTTATACAGGGTATAATCCAAATATAATTGCGAACACCATGTTGTGTTTGCAAAAATCCTAAAGGTGCCTAAACAGTGAAAACCCCACAAGTCACCTCATTTTGGAAACTACACTGCAAGGGAATTTATACTCACATGGTGAACACCTTGAACCCATAGGTGCTTCACAGAATTTTATAACATTGAGCCGTTAAAATAAGAAATCAGATTTTTCATTTTCACAAGGGTAGCTGAGAGAAAACGGACTGTACAATTAGAACATCTGCAGGGTACTGTGATAGCCTATAAGGGGTGTTATATGGTATATATGGAATAGATAAAAGAAACCAGAACAATAGGGTTGTCAATTCTTGAAGAGTTATGTGAGTAGTCTAAGATCAGTGATGGGAGCTATGACATTAGGAAGGAACATGAAGATTTATGGGATTATAATAGCAGTTGTGATGAAGTTTATAAACATTGTCAAAATTGGATCATTGCCTTTTTTGTTCTAAAATGTATGAACCTCTGAATTGTAAAGCGCTGTGGAATATGTTGGGGCTATATAGAGATTATTATTATGTATTTGCCTGTTGCCAAAATATGTAGTTTTCTTAGTCTATGTATGACAAGTTTTTACACTGTACTCTGGGGCCAGACCACCCACTGCTTTCTCGTCTGGACACCTGCGCGTGCCTGCGTGCTGATCATCCTGTCTTCTGTATATGCCCTGTTGTGCTTTTACCTAATAAACCTCAGCCTCTGCTTCAAGAAGAATTGTCTTGCGTGTCTTCTCAGACTTTGTTGAGCTCTCACTGACTTTCTAACAGGTTTCACTTAGAATTTTATAACGCTGAGCCTTGATAGTAAAGGTACCGTCACACGCGGCAATTTGCTGGTTGCAGTGAAATCATGGACACATTGTTCCATTTGTACACGGTAACAAAATAGAACAATGTGTCCATGATTTCACTGCAGCCAGCAAATTGCCAGTAAGGCTGGTTTCACACAACAGATTTTTTAAATCCGATGCTGTCCAATAAAAATCGGACAGCATCGGACCGATTTTGGGCCCCATGCAGCCCTATGGGCATCGGACCGAATCGGATGTGCACTAAATGCCATCCGATTTGGTCCGATCCGATTCTGTCCGATTTTTTTATTGGTGCAAAACTCGGAGCATGCTCCGATTTTTGCACCGAAAATAAAATCGGACAAAATCGGATCGGACCAAATCGGATGGCATTTAGTGCACATCCGATTTGGTCCGATCAATTTAGCATGGGGCCCTATGGAGCAGGGTCCGAGGAAACATCTGATGTCTCCTCAGACCCGATTTTACTGTACTGAGCAGTACAGTAAAATTGCTCCAAACTGGAAGGCAGGGGTTAAAAAAAAAAAAAAAAAGTTTATGCTCACCTCTCCCCGAGCCCCCGCTGTCTCCCGCTGTCTTCCTGCAGGCTCCCGGTGGCTCCCGCAGGCTCCCGGTGTCAGCAGAGGTCTTCTACTGCAGTACAGGACCTGTGGTGATGTCACAGTCACGTGACCGCAGGTTACCATGGTGTAACCTGGTGTCACGTGACTGTGACATCACCGCAGGTCTTGTACACATGAAGAAGACACCTGCAGACACCGGGAGCCTGTGGGAGCCACCGGGAGCCTGCAGGAAGACGGCGGGAGATGGCGGGGGCTCGGGGAGAGGTGAGCATAAAAAAAAAAGTTTTTTTTCTTTTTTTCAGCCCGGAGGCTACGATTTAATGCCGGAATCGGATGCCTATTTGGCATCCGATTCCAGGGCATCAGAAGGGAGCCGATGCTGTCCGAATTTATCGGACAGCATTGGCTCCCTCATAAATCGTAATGTGAAAGTAGCCTAAAATTGCAAGCAATATTGCCACGTGTGACGATACCTTAAGAAAGCACATTTTTCCCACAATAATGTTTCTTTAGACCAAAACTTTCATTACAAGGGTAACAGGAGAAAATGGAACAATTTATTGTGCAATTCCTGATTATACAGATACCCCATACCGTCCTGCTCATCGTTATTAGTACCCATGAAGTTTGTGTACATAATGTGCAATATCTCCTGAAAAAAAATGAATCAAGTGAGGTCAAGCTACACCCCAGGGACCATCCTGCCGCTAAGTTCCACAGACCAAGTTGGCCCCCAGCTACCTGCCACCACCCTGCTGCACGACCTGAAGACTTCAAGCAAATCAGACCAGCGGGCCTGCAACGCGCCATCGCCAGCCTAGCCTACACCCGCCATGAGCCTGCCCCCTGCACGACCCTCCACTACTGCACATCCTCATGCCACATCTGACCTCTGGCTGCACCCAACTTCCCGGCTGCATCTCATCCCCCACCGTTGTGTGCTGTCTGGACTGGGTATATCTTCATTCACATTGCACATCCCCCGCTGCTCCTGAACCCTGCTGAATCCCATCTGTGGAGACCCGGGGGTCAGTGGGTGCTCTCGTCCGCTGGCCCAGCCACCTTTACAAAGACAACGTGGACCAGGGCTCATCCCCAACTGAACGCCCGAGCTCCTTAACCATGGGCGGGACACTGCTCAGACAACACAGGGTGAGGGAATCACAATATTAAGGCTTTATTGGATCCCCAAACAGTTAACAGCATATAACGCATAACCAAGCAAAACACAACAATGTAACAGGCAACAGAGTCTCACCCTTCTGCTGGCTCACCAGGGTTTAGAATGTAGCACAGCAAAGTCTATAGCCAGGTGACTGTATCGTCCCAACCTGGGTTGCTTTCTTATCCTTATGCAGTCTTTATCACAGCCAAATCCGATAATCCAATACTGAAGTCCTTGTGGTTCTATAGTCCGTGTTCTGGTCCCCTTGGTCAGCACCGAAATGCCTAGGCCTGGGGTTATGGTTTGCTAACAGGACCCAAAGATCCTAGATTAGCTGCCTGTATCCAATCCAGTAACCTCTAGCCGGGACCGAAATCCCCAGACTGAGGTCACGAGACAGAATCTTGGTTGATGTTGGTGATGGCTGTGACAAACTGGCTGGATAGTCCTTGTCCTGGGTCAGCTTGCAAAACAACAGATGTGGGGAGGCCATCCATGAGCCCCACTTCAACCTCCTCCTGGTTAGCCCCTGAATCAACAGGTGTGGGAAGGCTGCTCACAAATCCCACATCAACCTCTTCCTGGTCTTTCTCCAAAGCAACAAGGATAGGGACATTGTCCATAAACTCCAACTTGTCCTCTCCCTGCTCAGGCACGGCGTTGACAGGATCAATTTCTTGCTGTTCCAGGGCTTGGAACTGGTGTCCTTCCAGACTGTCACTGGATCCATGATGTGGCACACAGTTTAATTCCTTTGGGTCAATCTCGGCGAGGTCCTCATCATTCTCTGCATCCTTCTGGGCATGCCACTGGACCAATTTCTGGATCAAATCCGACCGTGTGTCAGTGTCCCTGCCTTCGACTTCTCGGAACAGACATGCCACCTCTAGTTGCAGTTTCCTATAGCGGCCGTACTTCCACTCCAGTCCTCGTCCCATGGCTGAGCTGGTGGGGTTGGACATGGCAGCGTCCGTAACCTGTATGCCTCACTATGGCCTGCTGGGTATGCTTATATGCATCCCTGGTTGTTGAGCCCTTGGACGGTGTCCACGAACACCAGTCCCCTGCAGCTCCCCTGGATAAACCAGGCTGAGTAGTATCCCACTGCTGCCACCAATTGTGGAGACCCGGGGGTCAGTGGGTGCTCTCGTCCGCTGGCCCAGCCGCCTTTACAAAGACAACGTGGACCAGGGCTCATCCCCAACTGAACGCCCGAGCTCCTTAACCGTGGGCGGAACACTACTCAGACAACACAGGGTGAGGGAATCACAATATTAAGGCTTTATTGGATCCCCAAACAGTTAACAGCATATAACGCATAACCAAGCAAAACACAACAATGTAACAGGCAACAGAGTCTCACCCTTCCGCTGGCTCACCAGGGTTTAGAATGTAGCACAGCAAAGTCTGTAGCCAGGTGACTGTATCGTCCCAACCTGGGTTGCTTCCTTATCCTTATGCAGTCTTTATCACAGCCGAATCCGATAATCCGATACTGAAGTCCTTGTGGTTCTATAGTCCGTGTTCTGGTCCCCTTGGTCGGCACCAAAATGCTTAGGCCTGGGGTTATGGCTTGCCAACAGGACCCAAAGATCCTAGATTAGCTGCCTGTATCCAATCCAGTGACCTCTAGCCGGGACCGAAATCCCTAGACTGAGGTCACTAGACAGAATCTAACCAACCCTGGTTAATGAACACATCTCCTTATATACCTTCAGCCCTCATTGCAGGATATTGGGAACGTCACAATTGGTGCAATAACACAGTCTTTTCATTGGCTGAACCCCAAGCCTCATTTAACATATTTTAGTAGTATTGTACTCCTGACAAGGTAGAGTGAAATACTGATTGACATAGTCCTTTCAATGGAATGTTAGTAGGAGACATTCAGTCTGCAAACCATGACATTAAAACAATAGTGGCTGGAGCCATGTACATAGAATCAACATTCACAGGGTCATAGATAATGGACGATTAGCATAATTAAGTTCTCTGGTCTTCTATGACAAACAAGTTAGATAATTACATTACCATGCTAAACTTAAACCACAGTAATCTATGAAAATACTGTAGGAAATTCTCCTTGGCCATTACAAGTTTACAAGCCCATATATAATATGGTCTGGGTTACCTAAGAAATCATCATATGTTCTAAATTGAAGGAGTCCATTTCGTCACACCATCCTCATGTGCTTTGCATTCATCTGGACTCTGTACGACTCCATCTGCAACTGAACCCTGGCTGCATCTCATCACCCTGCTGCATCCCATCTCAATGTACTGTGCATCTGTTTAACTTTGTAAGATTTCCTCCACACTGCACATCCCCGCTGCATCCATCCACTGCCTGCACCTATTCCCCGGCTGCACCCCATCCCTATGTGCTTTGCATTTGCCTGGACTTGGTTGGACTTCATCAGCTTTGCACACCCCTCCTGCTGCACCTGTCCCCCTGTCGCTCCTGACCCCTGCCTACATCTCATTCCCCGGCTGCACCTAATCTGTCATCACTGCACAGCCTCCCCACTGCATCTGACCCCTCGCTATGCCTGCTACTCAGCTGCACCTTCTGCATCTGCCCATTCTCATCCCCACGTGCTGGGCATCACCCTGACTTGGTGCTGCTCACTTAGCCTTGTCCTGACGCGACTCCAACACGCTTGCTCACCCTCCTTCGCCCACTCCCCATCTGCTCCCATCCCCCACCTCTAATCCCCACTGCATCCTACATCCCTATCACCTGTATACAATGTTCCCCTTTCTCTTCACTCACTCCTATCCTATTCCACTTCCTACTATCCCTCCTCCCGACAACAAAATAACACTCTCTCCCTCCATCCTACCTAGCCATCTCACCCATTTCTCTGAACTTTTCCTCCACACTCAATCCTTTGTCTCCAAACATGCTCGCCCGCCACGCAAACTCTCCTGCCCTCACCTCCTAACCCTCTCCCTGCTCCTACTTGCTTGTGACATTTCCCCTAACCCTGGTCCCCCCCCACCACATCCCCACAGTCACTTCTACCCCACAGCCACTCCCCACTACAAACACATGCATCCTTACACCCATTCCACCAGTTCCCCCTCCCCCAATCCTCCTACGCGGTGCACTCTAGAATGCCCACTCGTATGCAATAAACTCTCATTCATCCATGATCTCTTCATTACAACAAACTCTCTTTCCTTGGCATCACCGAAACATAGCTCACCACCTCCGACACAGCCTCCCCCGCTGCCCTCTCTTATGGCGGACTCACTCTTTCCCACACCCCCTGCCCCAGCAACAACCACAGCTGAGGTGTTGGTCTACTCCAGTCCAATAGTTGCTCCTTCAACCCAATTACACCCCCCCTTCCCTACCCTCCTTCACCCTTCAACCTCCAACTGGCTGACCGCTACGCCCTCAGGATCCTCCTCCATCTTTTTCGACCACTTCACCACCTGACTTCTCACCTCCTCTCCTCCGACATGCTCACCATCATCATGGGCAACTTCAACATCCCCATTGACACCCCCTACCACTGCCTCTAGACTCCTATCACTAACCTCCTCATTTGGCCTCTCCAATGGTCCTCCTCCCACACGCACTACAATGGCCACACACTAGATCTTGTCTTCACCAGTCTCTGTTCCCTCACCGACCTCGAAAACTCACCCCTCCCCCTATCCGACCATAACCTGCTGACCTTCTCCTCCCTCTTCTCTCCTACCACGCTCACCCCTCTCCGCAAACTCCCTCACCCCGTAGAAATCTCAAATTCATTGACTTCCCTCACTCTGAGTCTCTCCTCCCTCTCTCAGACTTTGTCTTCCTCTCACGACGATGACGGTGCTGCCACCCTCTACAACACCACTCTCACCACAGCCCTCGACCAGGCCGCCCCCCTCTTATACAACAAAACCCACGCACAAGACAACCCTGGCTCTCCACCTCACTAAAAAACTTCGACGGAAGTCCAGGGTGGCTGAGCGGAGATGGAAGAAATCCCACTCCTCAGCACACTTCGCCTTGTACAAACAGTCCCTCAGCGACTTTAAAACTGCACTGACCGCTGCAAAACAAGCCTTCTCTTCTCTAATCACCACCCTGTACCACAACCCCAAGCAACTATTCAAAACGTTTAAGTTCTCTACTCCGTCCCCCTGCAACTCCTCCCTCTCCCCTCATCTCCCGCCGACGACCTCACCACAGAAGATTGACAAAATCACAGAAAGCTTCGACCCACTGTCCCCCTCCCCCTCTATCACCCAACCCCCCTGGTCCAAAGGAAGTTTCTCCTTCATGACAGATCACCTCTCCTCCCTTCTAGCATGATCACACCTCACCACCTGTGCCCTCGACCCACTCCCCTCCCACCTCAGCCTTAACATCACCACAGTCCTCATCCCTGCCCTAACCCATCTCTTCAACATATCACTTACTACCGGTGTCTTCCCCACATCCTTCAAGCACACCCTAATCACACGCATCCTCAAAAAAACCTTGCCTCGACCCTGCAGAAATCTCCAATCCCTTGCACCATATCTCTTCTCCTTCGCCTCAAAATTACTTGAACAACACGTCTATTCTGAACTGTCCTCCCACCTCTCTTACTGCTCCCTCTTTGACAGCCTACAATCCCGTTTCTGACCCCACCACTCCACCGAAGCAGCCCTAACAAAAGTCACCAACGACCTACTGACCGCCAAGAGCAAGCGACCAAATTTCCCCTCTACTTCAAATTCTATAATCTCTTGGCATCACTGATCTAGCCCTCTCCTGGATCTTCTCTTACCTAACAGACCTGGCTTTCAGCGTCACCACTCCCACACTTCACCCTACCCCCTATCTGTTGGTGTTCCCCAAGGCTCGGTCTTGGGACCACTACTCTTCTCCATTTACACCCTCGGCCTAAGACAACTCATTGACTCCCATGGTCTTCAATACCACCTCTACACCAACTCTATCTCTCTGGCCTCAACATCACCTCCCTACTATCCAAAATTCCACAATGCTGTCCGCCATCCTATCCTTCTTCTCTGCTCGCTTCTTAAAACTGAATATGGGTAAAACTTAGTTCATCATCTTCCCCCCAAGTCACTCTCCCCCTGACCCGACCCATCCATCACTGTTAACGACTGCTCACTTTCACCCGTCCCCCATGCCAAATGCCTCGGAGTAATCCTCAACTCTTCCCTCTCTTTCAAGCCCCACATCCAATCCCTCACCACCGCCTGCCGACTCCAGCTCAAAAACATTACCTGAATCCGCTCTTTCCTTGACCACGACACTGCCAAAACACTTGTCCACGCTCTCATCATCTCCCTCCTCGACTTCTGCAACCTCCTGCTCACACGGCTCCCCGTTACCTCCCTCGCACCTCTCCAAACCATCCTCAATTCCGCTGCCCACTCATCCACCTGTCTTCTGCTACTCCCCTGTCTCCCCCTCTGCCAAGCCCTTCACTAGCTCAATACTTCCCAGAGATTCCGGTTCAAAACCCTAACCATAACATACAAGGCCATACACAACCTGCCCCCTCCATACATCTCTGACCTGATCTCCCGATGCCTACCCTCATGCAATCTGCGCTCCTCTCAAGAGCTCTTCTCTTCTCCCCTCGCATCTCTTCCCACAACTGCATACAAGATTTCTCTTGTGCATCCGCCATACTTTGGAACTCTCTCCCCCACCACATCAGGCACTCCCCTACGCTGGGAACCTTCAAGAAAAACCTGAAAACCTCACCTCTTCCTTCAAGCCTATAACCCATACTGAGAACTAATCCGCCACACCATTCTCACCCTCACCTCTCCCCCTCCTACTGTCTCCTCACCCATCCCTTATACACTGTGAGCCCTCGTGGACAGGGTTCTCTGCCCTACTGTACCTGTATGATTTGATTATCGTCATTTTACGTTTTTGTCCTCGTCTGCCCTTACACATGTAAAGCGCGATGGAACCTAATGGTGCTATATAAGTAAATAATAATTATAATGCAACAGCTTTTTTGTATAGGGACAATTTAAAACAAAAACATTGGAAGGAAAAATAGAAAAATCTAAAACTTGCTGTGACTGTAGTATTGAGCCCTTTACATTAAATTAGTACGAAAACACATTTTCACCTGTGGTAAATTAAAAAAGAGAATCACCTGTGATAAATTGTCGGTGCCCATGTGAAAAGAATTAGCCAATGAATGATGACTTCAGTGATTTAAAAATACACGTTAGCCTCTGTTCCTTTTTCACAATGGTGAAGATAAATGAGATGTCTGAAGACTTCAGAACTGCTATTCCTAGCAAACACAAGACTTCCAAAGGGTATCCTCAGGAGGATTTGAATATGCACTGGTAGTCGTGGACATATCCTCTGGATGGCCAGAAGCTTTCCCTGTGAAAAACCAATCTGATAAAACCACTGCAAAGAAACTCCTCTCAGAGATAGTGTGCAGATATGGGGTCCCAGAAACCATAGAGAGTGACCAAGGGCCAGCATTCACAGCCAATCTGACCAAAGAGATATGGCAGGCCCTGGGGACAGAGTTAGCCCTTCATACTCCATATCATCCCAAAAATTCAGGAAGGGTCGAGAGAGGAAAACGGGGTATTAAAGGCAAAAAAATGCTGAAAGCAGCGCAGGAAACGGGGAAGCCGTGGCATGAAAGTCTTCCCCTCTCATTGTTCAGTGTCAGAAACACCCCAGCTAGTGCAACTAAGCTAAGTCCCTATGAGATTCTGTTTGGAAGTGCGCCCAGACTGGGGTTGTATTTCCCCCAACAGTTGACACTACAGTTTGACCCGACAGTTTGACTAAGTTTGTTACCGAATTAACAAAGCATTTGACTAAAATACATTCTCGAGTTTTTTCCTCTCCCAGATCCTCAAAGCTTGGAAGGAACCCATCAGATCCAGCCAGGAGATTGGGTTGTCATCAAAAGGCTCAGCAGACGTGACGGCGCCCTTTCAAGTCCTGCTGGTCACCTCTAAGGCTGTAAAAGTTGAAGGAAGGCCTTCATAGATCCACGCATACCACTGCAAGAAGGCACCAGATCCAGAAGCCAAAAATGGTTGTTTTGCTCCTTAATCCTGATATACACACTCAGTAAGAAGCAGAGGGGAGCAGGCCACAAGGTGGTGGAAGATCATGTAGGAAAGAATATGGGAATCATACGGGAGGTCATGTTAGTACCACAGCTACAAGGGTCGCATATCATTTGACTTCTACACCATAGTAAACATTAGAAAAAAGTTCAGAACCGCAACATGCCACAACCAATTATCTACTTTCATGGTCACAAATTGTCTACCATAAGAGCACGTTTGTTGGGACTATATAGGAAACACTCCATCAATATATGAAATAAGTGCAAGCACTAGGGAGTTAACGTTTCATAAAATACAACTTTATTAAACTATATAAAGTAACTGACAATAGACCGTTTAAAAATGAAGTAATTTGTAGGTGATTCCAGACATAAACCACAACAAGGTGGTAACACTCTCAGGGTAACAGGATATTGCACACAGTTAAACCATAAATAGTTAATATCAATCCATATCACAGGTGGATATCAACAGTGGAGCACAATTGCCCAATCACTCACCCATGATAAATGTGCTGTTCCCGTGGTCCATATATAGTGCCCTCTATAGTGGTCACAAGGGGTTAACTGCAGATCGGTAACCCCTTGTGACCACACAGGGATGGTGACCTGAAGTTAACCCCTTGTGTGGTCACAAGGGGTTAACTGCAGGTCATCATCCCTGTGTGGTCACAAGGGGTTAACTGCAGATCCAGTAACCCCTTGTGACCACACAGGGATGATGATCTGCAGTTAACCCCTTGTGACCACACAGGGTTTACCTGCAGAAGACCCCTGTGTGGTCGTTCAGAAGTTAACTCTGCCTCTGTTTCGGGGTACGCAGAGCAGCGGCACCGGGACAGAGGCAGAGAGAAAACGGACGGCGACGCTGCAGGACGGGTAAGTATGAGAGAGCAGGGAACGGGGCTCGGAGGGAGCAGAGCAGAGCGGAGGGCTGCAGATCGGAGGTGGGAGGAGGGGCGGGGGGGTCGAGGGGAAGAGCTGGGGAAGGGGGGGCGGGTTGAATACCGGAGGGGAAGCTGGGGAGCCGCGCAGGGAGGAGGGGGAGCTGGGGAGCGGAGGAGGGGGAGATCAGGGGGGTGGATTATGACAGTGGGGGGCTACTGAGGGGACCCCCAGAAATGGCGGCATCTCTATGCGATCTGACCATCGCATAGAGATGAAGCGGAAGCGGTGGGTTTTGCCGACGCCCGCCGCCATTTTTAGATGGTTAGGGGGTGGGGGGGATGATTCCCAGTACTGGGGGTTTTGGCGAAGGTAGGGGTTAATGCTTTCACTTTGATCCGACATGTGTTTTCATGTTGGATCAAAGTGAAAGCAGTTTTACCGGCACTTTCACTTTTTCTAATGTGATGATCTGTAAACGGTGTTTACCGGTCATCACATTACTGGTGCCGGTAAAACACCAGCTAATTCTTAATCACTAGGGTCTCAGCTACAATCGGTATGCTGACATCCTAGAGATTTTAGCTACAGGGGCGGCGCTACAGGGCTTATTCCTGCCTGACGTCTACAGACGTCGGCTAGGAATAAGTACCCTTTTTTTCCGACGTCTGTAGACGTAAGGCTGTCGTTATGAGGTCAATGATAAGTAATAAAACTGCTAAACCCTCCTAAAATAAAGGTCTTTGTCATTAAGCTCTACTTTGACATGGTTGTCAGCGTGGTTCTTACGGTGGCGTCAGTAGCGTAGCTGGCGGGGGGGCAGGGGGGGCGATCGCCCCGGGCCCCCCCAGGCATGAAGGGCCCATTGCCCGCCCCCTGGGGGGCCCCCGAACCCCTTGGGGGGCCCCGTGCTGGCCGCCGCGCCGGCCGGAGAGGAGGGAGGGCGGGACTTCCTGTCCTGCAGCTCTGCCCGCCCCTCCTCTCCACCTCCTGACAGAAGACGCACGGCTGCCGCCAGCATCCAGTCCGCCCTTTTCCGGGCCATCACTTACTCTGCCTGACTGCCTGTGTGCTGTGTGCGTTCCACACTGTGGAATGTATAGAGGAGGGTCTCCGCTCCGCCCCCTCACTTCCTCTTCCTGAGGTCCACAGTGTAGAACGCACTGAAGAGAGTCCTCATCAATCACCCTACACACAGAACGGAAACTGACAGCGTCAGGGAGAACACGAGGATGGATGGTAAGCTGTGTGAATGATATGGAGGCTACACACACAGGCATAGTGCTGGGGTGGCCCCTGGCTCACTATCACTGATTACTGTGCTACAGGCTACATGCTGTGCACATGTGTTGCTGAATCAGGGTCTGTGCACACGTGTTGCTGAATCAGGGTCTGTGCACATGTGTTGCTGAATCAGGGTCTGTGCACACGTGTTGCTGAATCAGGGTCTGTGCACATGTGTTGCTGAATCAGGGTCTGTGCACATGTGTTGCTGAATCAGGGTCTGTGCACACGTGTTGCTGAATCAGGGTCTGTGCACACGTGTTGCTGAATCAGGGTCTGTGCACACGTGTTGCTGAATCAGGGTCTGTGCACACATGTTGCTGAATCAGGGTCTGTGCACACGTGTTGCTGAATCAGGGTCTGTGCACATGTGTTGCTGAATCAGGGTCTGTGCACACGTGTTGCTGAATCAGGGTCTGTGCACTTGTGGAATCATCAGGGTCTGTGCACACGTGTTGCTGAATCAGGGTCTGTGCACACGTGTTGCTGAATCAGGGTCTGTGCACTTGTGGAATCATCAGGGTCTGTGCACACGTGTTGCTGAATCAGGGTTTGTGCACGTGTTGCTGAATCAGGGTCTGTGCACTTGTGGAATCATCAGGGTCTGTGCACACGTGTTGCTGAATCAGGGTTTGTGCACGTGTTGCTGAATCAGGGTCTGTGCACTTGTGGAATCATCAGGGTCTGTGCACACGTGTTGCTGAATCAGGGTTTGTGCACGTGTTGCTGAATCGGGATCTGTGCACACGTGTTGCTGAATCGGGATCTGTGCACACGTGTTGCTGAATCAGGGTCTGTGCACACGTGTTGCTGAATCAGGGTCTGTGCACTTGTGGAATCATCAGGGTCTGTGCACACGTGTTGCTGAATCAGGGTCTGTGCACGTGTTGCTGAATCGGGGTCTGTACACACGTGTTGCTGAATCAGGGTCTGTGCACATGTGTTGCTGAATCAGGGTCTGTGCACTTGTCTTGTTTCTATAGTTCCTTATAGCAGTAGTGGGCATCAGATCATTTGGAGGCCAGTGTGCCTGCACTTTGCCATGCGCTCTGGTGGGTCCTATGGATCTATTTATGCTTGTGCTCTGATCACCTGATATTCCCAGCAGGAGCCACCTTACAACTTGCTCAGCCTTGAGACACTGACCTTTGGAACACTAAATGCCAGCTGGTCACAGAGAGGCCTGTACTTTGGGAAAGTTGGCACTGAATAGTGAGCCTGCAGGTAAACCATTCCTGGCTGGATCCTGCTCGTCTGCCTGGTTTTCCTTACCCAATCTCAGCCTCGCCCCATCATAGTTCTAAAGGCCCCGTTACACGCTTCAATGTCCCAAATCATCCAACCAATGATCCGTCTTGACCCAGATCACTTGAACGACGTTCAATTATCGGTGGTGAGATGTCACACGCATAGATATCGCTGGTGGTGGGGGTGGAGGGGGGGGGCACCAAAATAAATCTTTGCCCCGGGTGCCAGAAAACCTAGTTACACCTCTGGCGGCCGCGGTGAGTGAGTATGCAAAGTGGCAACACCGGCCCGCGGCCGCCCACCGAAATCATTGCTAGCCTAGCACCCATCTGCCCCTGCCCTTCTGAAGCAGGGAGAAAGAAAAATTCCCAAGTGCACCCCAAATTCTCTGCTAGCACCCCCCCCCCACCCTTCTGAATAGGGGAGAGTGAAATTCCTAAGTGCACCCCCCGGCTTGCCAAATCCCCTGCTAGCACCCCCCCCTTCTGAAGAAGAGGGGAGAGTGAAACTCCTAAGTGCACCCCCCCCGGCCTGCCAAATTCTCCGCTTGCACCTTTCCCCCGCTCTTCTGAAGAGGGGAGAGTACAGCACCAGGCAGGGAAGTGGTGACCTCTGGACAGGCTGGGCGGCCTGTGCCAGTACCTCTGCCTCTTATCCTGTTGATTGCTGCACTGTCCAGGGTTATATCTATAGCTCCATCACAGGAAGAGGTCAGAGCGCAGGAGGACCAAGGAGAAGAGGATGGAGGCGCAGGGGGACCAAGGAGAAGAGGATAGAGGCGCAGGGGGACTAAGGAGAAGAGGACAGAGGCACATTGGGACCGAAGAGAAGAGACAGAGAGGCAGAAGGACAGAAACAGGGGGGCAGAGGGGCAGAAGGACAGAAACAGGGGGACCGAGTAAAAGAGAACAGAGGTGCAGGGGGACAGAAACAAGGGGACAGGAGAACAGGAAAGAGGGGCAGAACGAGGGTGACAGAGGAGGAGCAGGAGGGACAGAGGAGAGGAGGACTGGGGTGCAGGAGGACAGAGGAGCAGCAGGAGGGACAAAGGAGAGGAAGACGGGGGTGCAAGAGGACAGGGGAGCAGCAGGAGGGACAAAGGAGAGGAGGACGGGGTGCAAGAGGACAGGAAAGGAGGACGGGGGTGCGGGAGGACAGAGGAGAGGAGGATGGGGGTGCAGGAGGACAGAGGAGAGGAGGACGGGGTGCAGGAGGACAGAGGAAAAGAGGACGGGGGTGCGGGAGGACAGAGGAGAGGAGGATGGGGGTGCAGGAGGATAGAGGAGCAGCAGGAGGGGCAGAGGAGAGGAGTATGGGGGTGCAGGAGGAGAGCAGGAGGGGCAGAGGAGAGGAGGACGGGGTGCAGGAGGACAGAGGAGAGGAGGATGGGGGTGCAGGAGGACTGGGGCTGGCTGGCGCTGTGTGTGGTGATATTGGCAGCTGTACCATGTGTCTGCCTCCATGCAGCTGCTTCCACCTTTCTGTGTTGTCAGGGTGTGGCATGCTGGGAGTTTTAGTTCTTCTGCCTGTCCTATATGATTTCTGGGCAGTGTGTTGGGTGCTGGGAGTTGTAGTTCTTCCAGGTGGGCTCAGTGTTGTCCCGCCGCCCGTTTGTGGCCTGTCTGTCTCTTCTGAGATGTCCTCAGCTCTGTGCTGTGCACAGAGAGTATACCAGCATGTCCCCAGCTCCGTGCTGTGCACAGTGTACCAGCATGTCCCCAGCTCCGTGCTGTGCACAGTGTACCACCATGTCCTCAGCTCCGTGCTGTGCACATACAGTGTACTGTACACTGTGTGCACAGCACAGAGCTGAGGACATGGTGGTACACTGTCTGTGCACAGCACAGAGCTGAGGACATGGTGGTACACTGTCTATGCACAGCACGGAACTGAGGACACGGTGGCACACTGTCTCCCGCCACCTTAAAATCAGTCTGTTTCTCATCCAGGAGAGTCGGTTGAGTGTCATCGATTTTTGGTCCATTTGGCATCCAACTGCTGTGCGAGTGTCCGAAATTTCTCTCAGATCACATCCGTGTGCAATCTGTTTTTTCCTCAGCAGCTATTTACTGTAGAATCATTTACAGGAACATTTTACAGTGTTTTCAGTTACAGAATGATAATGTATCCGTGAAAAAAACTGATGCTTCTCGGATGGTTCGTGTGCTGTCAGTGTGCGGTATGTGATTTTGTCAGACCCATAGACATGCATTGGTGAGTCTCGCGCGGGAATCACAGACTGTCGCAGCATGTTGCGACTTTTTTCTCATCCTGAATCTGGCTGAGCAAAAAGCGTCCGACACTCGCCAATCTGCTCTCAGACATTGATTAACATTGGTCCGAGTGCAATGCGATAAAATCACACATTGCACTCATCCGCGTTTCACGCCAGTGTGTCCGTACCCTAATAATAAAATCCATATAGTAATCCTACAATGTCTGCCGGACATGGTATGGGGAGGGTTTATGGCTCAATACACACTCCATACTTCTTGTTATTAACCAGTTAATGCTCTCTTGTCCACCGCACTGCAGTGTCAAAAGAGGAAGACAGCGACACAGGCAGCAACATGGCGTCAGAGTGACCCTGACCTCGAAATAGAAGATCCTCAGATCCTGGTATTGTGACATAATATTAAGAATAATACTTTTTGCATTTATATTACACTATGAACTCCACAGCACTTTACATACATCATCAACACTGTCCCCATTGGGGCTCACAATGTAAACATCCTACCAGTATGTCTCTGTAGTGTGGTTGGACGAACCTTTTATATGTCCCCGTCGCTTCCAGCACCACCACCGCAGCCATGCCCCCCAGCAGCACTGTTCATGCTTTAGGTTGTACGTGTGATTATTGCTGGTCACCTGGGCTGGGGGCCCACTCATGATGTTTCGCCCCCCTTGTGTTGAACCCCTAGCTACGCCTCTGGGTGGCGTGCACACATTCAGACAAAGCATTCAATTCGGTGGCAGACAATTAAGAGACAGCCCACCCGAAAGGTGTGGATGGCATCCATCATGATATAATAAAAGGTCAAGTACTGGTTATGAATCCAGAACCCTAGAGAATCCATAGACAGTAGCTTTATCCACTGTACCATTCAGTTTGTTAATGCTAAGAGCTGATTCTGTGACTAAAAGACTAAACTTGCACAGACTTCTCCGTGTGTACAAAAATCACTATGAATCTGATGTCTGACAAGTATCCAGGAGCAAGGATCAAAACTCAAAGTATGAGAATCAGTTGTCAGTTTCAGATCTGAGTGGTCAGTTCTCAGACTTTGAGATATGACCATTCTCATTGTCGTTTCTCAGGTATCAGACAGTATTTATGATGTTTGACTTTGAGATATGACCATGTCCTAAAATGAAATGTACTATTTATATGTGTTTAAGGGTTAAAAATGCATTATGAAGCATTTTAATATTTGTATAAAAGAGAGTTTTGCAAATTCGAATATAGTACCTTTTTGTTTAAAATAAACAAATAACCCCAAAACTTTTTTTCTTTTTTTGGGAAAAAGCGCCACATTCATCTTTGGGAGTTGGATACCTGCTGATTTTTCCATATTTTGCCTTGTGGAGAGCCTCTGGGAGATTCTCCTAACATCCGTTGTGAGCTGCATACCCACATGAAAAAGAACCAATACACTGGATCCTCTGGGTAAAATTATCCTCATGAAAAGAGGTTCTGTTCAAAGCCACAATACATTTGGTACCAGGTGAGCAGATCACTTGGTATTTCAAGTTTGATATTTATAACAGTTACCCTTAGGACTGGTTTCACACTGGCATTTGTGTCTGCATGCGTATGGCACGCAGACGTAAACGCAGCCATACTAATGTGAACGCAGCGGAGAATCTCCGCATACATTCACATTAGTATGCAGCCTGGCTAGCCAATCAGCTGTCTCGGCGGCTGCCGAGAGGCGGAGATCAGCGGTGGAGATCTCCTCCTCCCGGCCACAGCTGATCTCCCGCCGGTGTCGGCGCGGGAGATTTGAAGAAACAGCTGATCTGACAGCTGTTTAAATCTCCCGCGCCGACACCAAATAGGTGATATCGGTGCAGGAGATAAGAAAGAGCTGATGGGGGGGGCATGTCCGGCTGATGGCGGAGTGAGTCACACTTCCCTGCAGCTCCGCACCACCGAGCCCTTACTGCCTTATTATCAACAACCCAGACTGAATCCGAGACCATGTGCAAGTCCAGGAAACTTACCGGAGGCCCGGGAGCTGAGGAAGCCGGGGAACAGGGCTCCCTGGATCGTTATCTGCGCTCCGCAGCTTCCCCCCACCCTCGGGGCACAGCTCACAATATGGCGCCGGCTGCTCTCAGCGCGGGAACCTCGAGGCAGGAGAGAGGAGCGGAGGGACGCACCCAGCCTGCACAGGAGGGAGAATCCAGCGAGGAGGAGACCAGCGACAGCCCGGCTTCTGACTGCACAATGGCAGAGCTAAGTACTTATACAAACAATTACCCACTAAAAGGGATCTGGAATTATTTGCACGCAGGCTAGAGGGTCTTATAAGAAATAAATAAGCTCTCTGAGGAATGAATTCACCACCAGGGTTGAGGAGGTGGAGAGGTCCCAGGAGGGGATACTGGACAAGCTAAAGTCCCACAGACAACTCCTGGAAGCCCATAATCACAAAATTGAGGAATTATTATATGGGCAAGAAGACTTAGAAAACCGCAATAGACGTAATAACATCAGAATCTGCCCCTATGGACCTTAACAATGCGGTCCAACTCCTATTCAACCAGATCCTAGAGGCTAACCCAGGGAATATTACTGAACTAGACCGTGTTCATAGAGCCCTGGCTCCTACCCCCTCTGCTGAGGCTGAACCCAGAGACATAAAATGCCGAGTCCATCACTTCCCAATTAAAGAAGCAATTATGACTGCAGCCAGGCGAAAAGGACAGATTCTATTCCAGGATTCCCCTGTTCTGTTATTGCAGGACCTGGCGAGACGTACTCTCCAGCAGAGACGTGGTCTGAGACCCCTCCTGAACTTGCTGCGGGAGAGGGATATCCCAATACAGGTGGGGTTCCCCATTCCAGTTAGTTGCCTACAATCACTTTACCGACTGGCCGCAGCTGCCCCAGATCCCGGCAACAACAATGCCTCCCCATTGGCAGTGAGTCAGGAGAGATAAAGGGGATAGACTCCCATCTTCCGTAACAACGCTACATGAAAGAAGAAGGTTCCATAACATATTCATACATTGGGAGATTTGAAAAACACATAAGTTGACCTCTTCCTGCATCACTTGCCCCTGTTTGGTGATGATGCATGGTCATGTAGTGTCCATCTACTGCCCACTGAGAGTTATTGCAGCAAAATGAATATTGTTTTTTCATAGTTTTTGTTTTTAATCAACAACTTTTTGGTGTTCAACTCAGTGGATCACTGACTTGATGTGTGTCCATCTCCCCCCTGTGGATGCTCACGGGGTTTAGTTTTCCCTGCACTTCATTCATATCATCTGTATTTCTAGTATACACCCTGCCAGGCCCGGACTGACCATAGGGCATACCGGGAGTTTGCCCGGTGGGCTGAAGGGAAATTGGGCCGTTGTGTATACCGTGTGTTTACATACGGATGTGTGTGTACTGTGTGTATATATAATGTATTTATAATGTATGTATGTACATATGGATGTGTATGTGTATAGATAACGTATGCGTGTATATATAATGTATGTGTGTACATATGGATATAGATATGTATGTGTATATATAATGTATGCGTGTACACATGGATATAGATGTGTGTATATATATATATATATAATGTATGTATGTACATATGGATGTGTATGTGTATAGATAACGTATACGTGTATATATAATGTATGTGTGTACATATGGATATAGATATGTATGTGTATATATAATGTATGTGTGTACACATGGATATAGATGTGTATATATATATATATATATATATATATAAAATGTATGTGTGTACATATGGATGCGTATGTGTGTGTATATGGTATATACTGTATGTGTGTACATATGGATGCGTGTGTATATATACACTGCACAGTACCACTTCTCCTGTCCTGTATACTGGGTGTAATCCTCACTATCTGTCTTATTCTGTATATATACACTGTACACTACCACTTCTCCCTGTCCTGTTTACTGGGTGTAATCCTCAGTATCTGTATTATTTCGTATATATACACTGCACAGTACCACTTCTGTCCTGTATACTGGGTGTAATCCTCAGAAAAAAAACAAGATGCCAGCACAGCCAGAAATTGCAAAAAAATATATATGTGTATCTACACCTGTTTATGCCATACTGCACAAAATAGAGACATTTAGCAGGAGATTGCAGCATTGAATCTCCTGAGCTACTCCTCCAAACGCCAAGGAATGTCTCAATTGGAGTAGTCCTAACTCTACATATTTTTATAATTCTGATGTATCCTATAGACAGCATAATACATTGTAAAGAGGACCATTTAAAGCAAACACTCACCCATACTTGTCAGACATAGCTTCCCATGCTGCCAGGAGGTCCAGTGGATGAAGAGCAACTGAGGCTCAGACACCTGCAACTTGCACCACAGGTGTCTGGGCTATTTCACAGTTTAACCCCCACCAAACCATCCCAACCTTATGGGTAAAGCATGTCAGGTCTGGGTGAATGAAGCTGATATAAAAAACCTCAAGGCTGGAGGAGGCAGCTGCATGTGAACAGCTACCAAAAATAATGTAGTCAAATGCAGATGGCAACAGACAATTTCTAGCGTGCACGGCGAGTGGTGGTTAGCCACTTAAACCAAACCAGAGAAAAACAAGATGCCAGCACAGCCAGAAATTGCAAAAAAATATATATATTTCAGCTGGCCACAACTATTTTTTGAACATGTCGACCCCGACATCATTTTCTTACGCGGATAATGAATCCTCCACCATTGTGGAAAGAGTGGTTTCCTCCAATCAATTTTTGACAACTACACCTGAAGAGACGCAACAAAAGGATTATGAGCAGTTGTTAAGACGCCAAACTGCTCTTGAACTTCATCAAACCACTCATGCTGAGTACTTTAGGAATAGACGCATCCCTCGCGGGATAAGAGTGAATCTTCGTCCTACCCTTTTTGCGGACAATACCGAGTACTGTGACAGATACGAAAGTATCTTGAACAAATGTTCATTTGATTTGATGACACTTACCATTGATTATTTACAGACAGAACTTGCTGAATTGACAGAAAAAGTGAGTACGATTGAAGAACAACTCAAAGATACTTTATCATCTAGTGAATTTTCGAGTGTGAAAAATAAAACCCGGAAGACTATATCAGATTTCCGAAAGGTAGTCCAGGATCGCAAGAAAAAGAAGTTCTTGCGTGACCAAGACGACTATGTCCAAGGACGAGTCTATAGATGGCGGAATAAAGATCCAAATAATTGGCCATATCCTAGACAGGATTTGTATGGTTCTGGGAGTAGTCTTGAGAGTTTGGGTGTAGGCTACCCACCTTATCCATTTTTTCAACCGAGATATTATGGAGGCAGACGCAGGGCAGGACGCGGTGGTGGAAGAGGTCGAGGTAATTACCGTTATCCACCACAACCACGACCACATGTAGGTCAATCTGATTTGGTTTATAATATTTCCTCCCAAATTATTTCACCTTCGGATTTGGAGTTATTACAGAGGGGGCTCTCCTTCTGTCCTACTCCCAATCTTAACTCATTTCAGGTCGATCAGGAACTTCGACGTTTCTTTAGAACTATTAGATTGAAGACACATTTTAGTCGACCAGGTACTGATTTGTCTCCAATACCAACCCCTTCCTCCTCTGAGTTCACTCTGAAGGATCTGAACCTACGTATCATTAGTAAATTCCAACTAGTGATGGGCGAATCCTAAATTACTCGGAATCGCTTGACTCTAGCGAGTCCGAGCACAGGACTCGCTACTCGTTGCGAGTCTAGCGAGTCCAATGTTAATGAATGGGGAAGCGAGTAATAGCGAGTAGTGTGAGATTTACAAATCGCAGATGTGTGTCGGAAGCTTCAGCCTGAAGCAATCCTAGTTTTGTCATTTATTTGCATTGGCCTCGTTTACTTTGTAACTGTAATCGCTGGCTGGGAAACTCTCACAGAGCACAGATAAGAGTCCTGTCTCCTCTGTGCTGGCTGCCACAGCTCCAGGGTCCTAGAGCCCGCCTGCTGCCTGATGTAGCAGTGCTGAGATTGTTCTCAGTCTGCTCATTCCCTGTGTACAGACATGAATGTCTGTGCACAGAGATGATGTAGCAGAGCTGAGATTGTTCTCAGTCTGCTTATTCCCTGTGCATAGACATCTATATTTATGCACAGGGGATGTAGCAGAGAGGACATAGCGTTTTGGACTGCGTCGGACGGAAGAGGATTTTTTTAATTAAAGATGGAGTCCCTAATGGCTTTTTTCTTTATTTCTAATAAAAAATTTTCTTTGTGTTGTATTTTTTTTAAAACAATTTAATAGAAATTCATGGCGGTCATGTCTAATATTGGCATGACCGCCATCAATTTTGGGCTTAGGGCCAGCTGATAATACAAAGCTGGCCCTAACCTCTTTATTACCCAGCGTGCCACCGCTACCAGGGCCGCTGGAAGAGTGGGGTTCAGCGCCAGAGGATGGCGCTTCAATGAACGCGCCATCTTCTGGGGCGGCTGCGGGCTGCAATTTGCAGCGGGGGGTGCCCAGAAAGCTTGGGCATCCCTGCGCTGCGGATTCCAGCCCCCAGCTGCTTAGCTGTACCTGGCTAGACATAGAAATTGCGCGGAGCCCCACGCATTTTTTTTACTCCGACTCCGAGACGACTCCGACTCCGAGACGACTCCGACTCCGAGGCGACTCCGACTCCGAGGCGACTCCGACTCTGAGACTCCGACTCTGAGGAGACTCCGACTCCGAGACTCTGACTCTGAGCCTCTGACTCTGAAATTCATTAAATAATAAAAAAAAAAATGCGTGGGGCTCCGCGCAATTTCTATGTCTAGCCAGGTACAGCTAAGCAGCTGGGGTCTGGAATCCGCAGCGCAGGGATGCCCAAGCTTTCTGGGCACCCCCCGCTGCAAATTGCAGCCCGCAGCCGCCCCAGAAGATGGCGCGTTCATTGAAGCGCCATCCTCTGGCGCTGAACCCCGCTCTTCCAGCGGCCCTGGTGGCGGTGGCACGCTGGGTAATAAAGGGGTTAATACCAGCTTTGTTATACAAGCTGGTATTAAGCCCGAGATTCTTAATGTCAGGCCACGTTTGACCCAGCCACTAAGAATCTCCAATAAAGGGTTAAAAAAACACAGAGAAAAATTTTTATTTGAAATAAAAAAAAAAGCCATTAGGGACTCCATCTTTAATTAAAAAAATCCTCTTCCGTCCGACGTAGTCCAAAACGCGATGTCCTCTCTGCTACATCCCCTGTGCATAAATATAGATGTCTATGCACAGGGATGAGCAGACTGAGAACAATCTCAGCACTGCTACATCATCTCTGGGCACAGACATTCATGTCTGTACACAGGGAATGAGCAGACTGAGAACAATGTCAGCACTGCTACATCAGGCAGCAGGCGGGCTCTAGGACCCTGGAGCTGCACAGAGAAGACAGCTGGACTCGGCTCGCAAAGAAACAGCAGTTACTTTGCGAGTTTCCCTGCTATCACTGGCACAGTAGCCAGTGATTACTCGCACGAGTCTAATGCAAACAATGGCAATCCTAGTTTTGTCAGCGTTTCTGACAAAACTAGGATTGATATTGATTTGCATTGGACTCGTGCGAGTAATCACTGGGAAACTCGCAGAGTACCGAGTCCTGCGAGTCCCTTACTACTCGCCGAGTAACGAGTCCTAGCGAGTAGATTCGCCCATCCCTAATTCCAACCTCCTAAAAATTACCATCCGGTTGAGACTTTTGCTAAATTAGTTACACAGGATGTTGAACGTCTAGTCAATGCCATAGAACGAGGAGAGCATAGGATAAAACGGAATCTTCCCACATATATCATACAATCCATTCGCCAACTTCAGACTAATAAAAAGGTTATCATCAAGCCGGCGGATAAAGGTGGTGCTGTTGTCATTATGGATCGGGCATATTATATTAATGAGATTAAACAGCAACTAAGTAATATGGAGACTTACACTCCTATTGACCGTGATCCCACAAGTTCCATTAGGAATATAATTATTAAGAGGGTTGAGCATTATTTGAATAATAACACTATTGACTCAAAATTAGCAGAATTCCTCGTGGCACAGCACCCCATCACGCCTGTATTTTATACCTTGCTCAAAATACACAAAAATCTTCTACATCCCCCAGGACGCCCTATTGTAGCGTCGACTGAATCATTACTCTCGCCTTTGGCAATAGTGGTTGATAAAATTCTGTCTCCTTTAGTTCCCTTAATTCCTTCATATCTTAAGGATACGTCTCATTTTCTTACTGTCATTCATGAACTGGGTGTATTACCAAGTAATAGCATTTTGGTCACCATGGACGTGAATAGTTTATACACGTCCATTGGACATGATTTAGGTTTAGAAGCCATTAAGTGGTTTTTAGATACATATAGCGCACTCAGTGGTCAGCCAAAGGATTTTTGTAGAGAGTTTATAGAACTGGTTCTTCGGAACAATTATTTTCTTTTTATGGATCAGTTTTACATGCAGCGTAGGGGGACGGCCATGGGTTCCAACATGGCGCCCCCCTACGCTAATATCTTCATGGCTTATTTTGAGTATAATTATGTTACATCTGATCCCATATTACAATCTAGGGCATTAACTTGGAAACGTTATATTGATGATGTGTTTGTAGTGTGGACAGGGACAGAAATGGAGTTGGATATGATGTATAATCGGTTAAATACATTGGTTCCTGGTTTGACTTTTTCTATCCATACTAGTTTACAGGAGATTTCCTTTCTCGATACTTTAGTTGTGTTGGATGATCAAGGCACAGTATCTGTTGATATTTATACTAAACCTACGGATAGGAATAGTATCTTCCATTATGATAGTTGCCATCCACGTCACATTAAAAGTTCATTGCCCCATTCCCAACATATGAGGATTAAAAGGATTGTCACGAACCCCGCTAAGATGAAAACTAGACAAGAAGAAATTACTCTAAAATTTGTCAAAAGGGGATATCCACAACATTTAGCATTGCCTCGTACTGTTATTGCACCCAGAAAATCTGTTTCTACCCCTAGGGTGGCTTTTGTATCAACATTTCATCCTTATTCATATAAGATCAAAAAGATCGTGAAGGAACACTGGCCCATTCTCATGAAGTCTTATCCTGACATTACAGAGTTTAATGTCCCACCATTATTCTGTTATAAAAGATCTCAAAACCTTAAGGACAGATTGGTTCGTGCTGATATAGGTCCCGAGACAATAACCAGACAAAGGTTTTTGGGTATTCCAAGAGAAGGAAATTTTCCCTGTCTTGGATGCCCTTAATGTTCACATATGGTGAGAGGATCAACATTCACACATCCTAGGTCGGGTAAGGTCTTCGCGATCCACGGGTATTTCACTGTGATTCGTCTTATGTGGTGTATCTTCTGAATGTGTCCATGCGGTCTCGGATACGTTGGGGAAACCACCCAGCGTATCCGAGACCGCATTAGTAAACACAAATCTACCATCAGGTGTGGTAATACCTTATTACCGGTATCCGAGCCACTTTATTGAGAGGGGACATGGCATTTCTCAACTTCGTTTTCAGGTGTTGGAACAAGTGCCCCTAGCTAGACGGGGAGGAGACAGGGTTAAACGCTTAAAGGAGCGAGAATCATTTTGGATACATCGTCTCCAGACTCTTTTTCCCTTAGGTTTAAATAGAGAGTATGAGGTTTCATGACGATTTTTCCTCATTTTATGTTATACTATTTATTCTTCCATAAGACTACGGGCAGTATGGATGATTTATTGAGTAATATTTAGGCCTATTGGAGTTGCTCTAGTGGTTTTTATTATTTATGATTTATTTGTTATGGTACTTTAAGTATATGGTATACTTAGATTTAAGGTATTTTCTCATTAACTATTATATTTACACAATATTGACACATATAGTTCTAAGTATTAATCTGACATGTTTTGCATTGAATATAATCTCAATTTTCTTATTATCTCCTCTTTTCCTCTTGTTTAGGCTTAACAGGGTTTCCCTGACAACAAATAGCGCTCAAACAGGAAACACTACCATGACAAACGTTTCCTGTTTCTCTTTCTCATCTCAGCACATTTTACTAGTGCTGCGACGTCACTTCCGGTGACGTCACTATTGGTGACGTCACTTCTGGTCGCGTATGCGTTCCACAGCACGTTTTGCGGTCCAAATACCGGATAATAGCAAGTATTTGACCGCCCGGGCATTATAAAAGCCGGTTTCCTGTGTTACTCTGTGCATTTCTGCCATGGCCCTGCAGTGAACAGCACCAGTGAGTAATAAGGAGCGTTTTAACTATGTCTTTACTTGTATTGAGTACTTTTTCATACTTTATGTTATTTTACCAGGTTTCTGGTGATCCCTTTATCTTGGGCTTTACTTTAAGGTATGCAATTTGCTAAGTAAATAAGTTGTTGCTGTCATGCATTTTGGACCTGATGGCACTGTTGTTTTTGCTTTCCAGCATTTACTTCATGATTGATTCCTCTTATGTTGTGGTAGTGAAATCTTAGTTAATCGACATAGCAGGTATGGACCTATTCTGTGACTATATTGTGTCAAGTATGAATGACAAGGATTCTGTATACTAAATGATTTCTTTCTATCTAGAGAATTTCCAACGGGTCCCCACTGCATATGACGGTTATTTTCAATATTATATTGCATGGTTATCAGTATAAGGTAATGCATTAGTCCATCACATGCACGCCATCTTTACTATATTATTTTACACTATTGCTCTATATGGGCTTTATATGTACTATTCCGTGTAGTAGGAAGAACCCATTTTTTTGTTTTATTATGATAGCATGATTTTCACTGAATAGTCTTGGATATATGTACAGTCCTAGTTTGGATTGGCTCTCTTGAGGTGTTAGTTTGCTGTACTTTTTTCTTATTTTCTTGTGATGCTTCTTTTTATCATAGACACTTTTGTGCAAAGGAATTTTTTGTATATGTAAGATATAATACATACAAGAAGGAAAAGAGATATACAGGTTATATCCTGATTCTTTTCATCATTTTTTCTTTTTTTCCACTAAGATGGAGTTCTGTTCTGTGTTGTATCATTATTGTATATAATTTTTCCCCCTATTTTTCTTTCTGTATCCTTGATTAATTCATGATTGTTCCCCCCTAGTGTTGTTTGGCTATTTTGCGGATAATTTCTGTTAAAACATGTTGATTCAAATTGAAAATATGTTATTCATTGTGATTTTTTTCTGTTTACATCATCAGTTATTTGTGTCTGAGGAAGGCAATAGCCGAAAACGTTTATACGAATGACTGAGATATATATACAAAAAGAATATTGAATTGATTCAACGAATAAAAGCCATCAACAAAACTATTGGACTATTTTGTCTTATGGTGTGCCAGATTTTCTCTTTTTTATAGTATACTCTATTTCTGGCACATGACGGTATATGTTCCTCTTGTGAGCTGGCTCTTTCTTATAACTAATTGATATGGCTGTGATGGCGGGTTTACACGCCGCGATATCGGAGTCCAACTCCGATCCAACTCCGACAAAAAGTACGTGGTTCGCTAGTTGGACCCGATATCGGGCGTGCGTTGTACGGTTTGAGCGTACAACGCGATGCTGGAACGATGCCAAAACGATATGGGGGTTGAATGAGCGTGCTATTCAACCGCCCGATATCGCATGGCCGTTGTAGCAGCATCGTAGCATGTAACAGCCCAACTACGATGTGTACCCGCACTCACCCATTAACTCCCATGTTAAATGGTCGTTACTGGGTTGGTGGGCGTACACATCGTAGTGCCGTTGTTTCCAGATATCGCAGCGTGTAAACCGCCGATGCGATATCGGGAAAAGCGCTCAAAAATGCGCGCTCCGCGCCGTTGCCTACGATATCGCCACGATATCGGGACGTGTAAACCCACCATGAGACTCTATCTTAGCCGGTCCTGGAGGCAAGTCCACGCTGTGTACCCCACACAGCTTGCACACACACAGAATCCACACAGCTTGAACTCTCTCCTCTCTCTACAGCTCTGACACCTCATATCCTTCCGAGCCACCCCACACCTGCAAAGCAGTGTGAGCAATTGAACAATAAGCACTTCACTCAACAGAACTGCCGTTAACCCTGTGAGTGCTGCCACAGAGCAAGACTCTCACCGTTCCCTCGGGTCCGGCGTTCCCCGTGGTGGATTGCGGAATTCCCTGGAGCATTGTCACTCCACGTTGGGGTTCCCCCTTTCTCTCCAGGGCCCAGACTCCCTCGTCAGGCACACTCTCTCAGGATCCCCTCTCATCTTCTTCCGGATAACGCTAGAGCTGTCCGGATTAACCTACTCAAAAATGCCAAAAAACCCTGCTTGGACTTATTTTTGGGAGAGGGTCTATTTTTGGAAAATCACAGCAGTAGCGACTTTTCAGGTGTCAGTAGCCAGCCGCTTAAAATGCTGCTACCAATCTGTCTGCGTAGTTCAGCAGTATTTTGCGTGAGCTAACAATGTACGCAACAGAAGTAGTATAAGTATTCATATATAGTATTCATAATACTCCAGGTTAAAGAGATGTGTGTGGTAAGATTTTGAGATTAAGCTCTGATAAATACTGTTGTTTACTTTGCTGTATCGCAGTAACACACTCACTAAGGTGCTCAGATTGCAGATGCTTGCAACCGCCGTGCGCACCCACTCCTCCATAGTGATCTGTGCCAGGATGCCTCCACAAATCACACGTCTGCTGCACAGGAGCGACATGTGCGTCTGTGCGGCAAGAGTGTGTGATTTGTGGCAGCACCCTGCGCACAGATCATCATGGCGGGCATGCAGCGCACGGCGTCTCAACATCTGCAAACTGCGCTCACTTTATAAAGATAGGGCTCGTACGCATGACAGATGCTTGCAGATGCCTCCGCAAATGCAGCGGAGCATCTGCATCTGAAGGCAGCCTAAGTCGCAGACACTGTCTCTACGCTCACACAATGCTATCTCCTGGATAAACATGCAATATGCAGCGCGAGGTTATAAGACACAGATCTATGCACAACAATCACGTAAGCACTGAAAATGTACAGCATACTCAATTGAAGCAATCATAGCATGTTTAGTGCTAAAAATCAGCACCAACAATGCTAGGTAGTTACTCAAATCTCACAAGGCGAGGTCCACAATACCCATTGAGTAACAAGTATCTCAATACTACACAATCTGCGCGAGTAATGAATAGTAATGACTGTTTTTGCTCATCACTAGTCATATCTAACTACAGCCACTAAGCAGCAAATTGAGAAGTGTGAGCCCCTTGGCCAACCCTTTGAGATACTTTCAAATGGCATAAAATCTCATTATTTTGAATCAAAGTGAATTAAAGAATTGCTTTTTAGGACTTCATCTATGAAATAAACTCAAGTTGATTAAAAGGGCAGTTCCGTGTTTACTCCATTACGATACAGCTGCGATCCTACTCTAGTACAGTGGCTGATGCCCCTTTAACAAAGACTCAATGTTCTTGGTGGTCGAAGTGGAGTATTTTCCACCATTTATTTTCTGTGTAGCAATGTAAGATCTATAGCTAAAAGCAGCTTGTCATTCCTCAGTGAGGAAACGCATGGCGTGTAATGCAACAAGAGGGGAACACCAGAAAAAGGTAAAAAGGAGATAGGGAAGAGGGGTTACCACTTAACATTCACCTCAGTCTTCCTATCATCCCTATATGGGTCCTTCCCCTCGTGCACAATCACGGGTCAAGGTCGTGGCTGACCCTTGGCTTGATCTGATAATGCGTACATCAGGAAAACACTAATATTACTACTGTGATAACACAACACAGGGAAAGAGAAAAACAAGTGGGAATAGCACAAACAAGGGAACTCCACAGGTTCTCCAGAAAGGGACTTCACAACTTCTTTTAGAGAGTACTCCAAGCCTACAACTGGAACAACTTGACCAGAGAGGTCAGTATAGAAGATCTATAACGCCATAGGGGAGAGCTAGGAGTGAGATTATATAGAGAAAGGGAGGAGTAGTCATAAAGTGCAGCAGCTGAGATTAAAGCTAAAAGGATTCTTAGAAGAATAAGAAAGGATCACGTAACTTCTTCATAGGGTGGACTCTAAAGAAGACTGGCAATCAGACAAATGCTGTGACCTTCTAAACCCAAATAGACTTGTCAAGATTTCTTAGTACCGCAAGCTGCTCCCAAGTTCGAGCCTGGCCCCTGGGAAAACCCCACACCACATCTAACTGTGCATTGGTGGAGGTGTTTTCCTGAGGCTGAATCCCTCACCCAGCACTGCATGTGAGAGCCCCTGTGGTGCCAATTCCATCCACATAAGGGGACTAGTGGCTCGGAGAACGATGGCTTAATTGAAACCCCTGAGTCAAGGAAGACAGTAATGGAATGACTGCTTTACCTAATTACCAATCTCATGCCTGGCCGTATGGCTCCGGGGTGTGGATGAGCATCATATTTACATGATAAATATCTCCCACTATGCCCCTCCAGAAATATTAATATTTTATTGTCCACATTAAACTGATGAGCAAGCAAATATCTAATAAAATCCAACATAATTGGCGCCTCATGCGAAAAAAAGGTCTGCTTTCATTAGAACCATGGACTCCGATCTACAGCCATTGGTCCAATAGTCTTTAGTCTGTGGCTAGCTCCTCAAATTATTGTAAATGATCAATTGAATATCATTTATGTTATTATGTCTATGTGCTGCCCTCCTATTAGTGCATCTAATTGTAACATCTAGGTTAGAGGCTGTCCCCTGTTTCCACCTGGGTGAGTCGCTGGGAGGTGCCTCCCTGTTGTGGATGATGCTGGTCTCTTGGTGTTGCTTAGGGCGGCTACAGACTGCGGCAGCGTCCGGTCCGGGGCTGTCAGGAGTGACAGCCTGGAGCGGAGTTTTTCTGCATAGAATCCTGTCGGGCTGCACGGAGCTGGATCGCGCTGGGTGGTAATTAGCTGCTATCCGCTGCCAGCTCGCCGGATGTATCCTGCAGAAGTGGGGATTCGTCTGCCGATTCCAAAAACGTTGCATGCACCGGTTTTGGAATCGGCAGACAATTCCCCACTTCTGCAGGATTCATCCGGCGACACAGCAGCTGGATAGCAGCTAATTACCACCCGCGCGATCCAGCTCCGTGCAGCCCGATAGGATTCTATGCAGAAAAACTCCGCTCCAGCCTGTCACTCCTGACAGCCCCAGACCGGACGCTGCCGCAGTCTGAAGCCGCCCTTAGTCCTCACTCATTTCTGTGTGCCCAGGTTGGGTTGTCATCTATTTAAACCCCTGAAACTATGACTTTCACTGCCAGTTAGAGAAAAATAAAGCCAGAGAATAGAAACTATCTGCTACTTCTTTGTTTATTGAATTCCTGTTGTCTGCCATGATGTGTTTCCTGGCCATCTTGTCTCTGATTTTGTGCCTTAACTGACATCCTAGTTCTCAACTAGCTACCTTGTCTTCTCTTGCCTCTGATTTGCTCCTTCAGCCAGCAGGTCTTTCATGGAAATAATCAAGTGCACCCTGTTGTAAAGGCCCCTTTACACGCTGAGACTTTCCAGCGATCTCTATGCAGTCGCTGGTGAGCTGTCAAACAGGCAGACTCACTAGCGACCAGTCAGCAGCGACATCGCTGGTAACCAGGGTAAACTTTGGGTAACTAAGCAGCGCGCTCTGCTTAGTTACCCGGTGTTTACCCTGGTTACCAGTGTCCTCTCGCTTACAGCCTGGGCTAGGCGGTAGGACGCTGGTAACCAGGGTAAACACCGGGTAACTAAGCAGAGCGTGCTGCTTAGTTACCCAAAGTTTACCCTGGTTACCAGTGCCCAGCATCTAATGTGCGGCGCTGGGCATTGGCTGGGAGGTCGCGTGCGTGCTGACCAGCGGGAGACCAAGGACCAAAAAATGGTTATGAACGATTTGTAGCGATCAGCGACCTCACAGCAGGGGCCAGGTCGCTGATGCGTGCCGCACACTGCAACATCACTAGAGAGGTCACTGTTACATCACAAAACCCGTAACGTTTCAGTGATATCGCTAGCGATGTTGCAGTGTGTGAAGTACCCCTAACGCCAGATTCTTTTGGAGTGGCTAGAGCCAAGTCTGTTCAAGGTAGCTTTTTTTTGCTGACAGATGTGACAGTAATGAGTCGCTGTTTAAACCCATCAAGTTGGGTAAATATTTCCCATGAAAGGCTTGTTGTCATCTCGCGGAGCTGATGCTTTAGCAGTATATCAGCTTTTAGCTTCTGGAACAGTAATTCTTGAGTGAGTTCTTCTGCGAGTTCCAGGTTGCCTTTTGTCTTCTCTCACACTTTTATTAACAGAAACATTAAAATCTTAATTAAAGTTTGTGATAATGATTTTTATTAAAATAAATAGTTTAAGGTTTCAGTAACAGTAGATGGAAAAACAAAACACTCACCAAATGGCAAAAAAATCTACTTTTATTTCTTAATCCATAAATCCAAATACATCTTCACAAAGGAGAATAACAAAGCGCATGACTAGGGATAATCCTTTTGGGTCTTCGTGATGAGCAGAGGCTACATTGTACTTTCACATACTAGGCAGTCAGGAAGATATGAAACTAATTTCACCTTTCCATGACCTATCGTTCTCAAGATATTCGCCACTAAAATATCAAATTCAAATATTGATTATTGGCAAAATGCCAGATCTCTACGACCTAGCATGCTCTCGTCAATTTTTCTTTTCCGTCCACATCTAGGGAGGTTAGCCACAGTGCCATGGGCTTTACACTTCTTGATGACACTGCGCACGGTAGACACAGGAACATTCAGGTCTTTGGAGATGGACTTGTAGCCTTGAGATTGCTCATGCTTCCTCACAATTTGGTTTCTCAAGTCCTCAGACAGTTCTTTGGTCTTCTTTCTTTTCTCCATGCTCAATGTGGTACACACAAGGACACAGGACAGAGGTTGAGTCAACTTTAATCCATGTCAACTGGCTGCAAGTGTGATTTAGTTATTGCCAACACCTGTTAGGTGCCACAGGTAAGTTACAGGTGCTGTTAATTACACAAATTAGAGCAGCATCACATGATTTTTCTAACAGTGCCAATACTTTTGTCCACCCCCTTTTTTATGTTTGGTGTGGAATTATATCCAATGTGGCTTTAGGACAATTTTTATGTTTTTTCATTGAAGACAAATTAAATGAAGATAATAATACCAAAGAATTTGTGATTGCAATCATTTTCAGGAAGAAACTGAGTATTATCTGACAACACATATTTGGTAACATCATGTTAAAAAATGACCGGTCTATCGAAATATAAAATCAATCAATAGTATTGATAAACTGTGTTACGGAAATGAAAAAAAAAAGTAAAAATGCAAAAAATTCACTTTTTTGTCACTGCAAAATTGCAATAAAATGCAATAACAAGCTACCAAAACATCACATCTACCCAAAAATGGTATAATTTCAAACATTAATGAAGACTTTACTGTATCTGTCTTTTCCTGATGTTTAAGAAAGTAGAAATTCTTTGTTGAAATCTTCACATTCTCTATGTGAAAATGGCTTCTCCTCTGTGTGTATAGTCTTTGATTCATAACAAGAGCTGATTTACTGGAACAACAATCCCCACATTCTGGACATTAAAGTGGATTTTTAACTGTGTGGATTCTCAGATGTGAAGCAAGATGTGATTTCATGGTAAAATGTTTCCCACATTCTGAGCATGAAAATGGCTTCTCCCCTGTGTGGATTCTCAGATGTGCAACAAGATGTGATTTCATGGTAAAATGTTTCCCACATTCTGAACATGAAAATGGCTTCTCCCCTGTGTGGATTCTCAGATGTGCAGTAAGATCTGATTTCTGGGTAAAACCTTTCCCACATTCTGGACATGAAAATGGCTTCTCCCCTGTGTGAGTTAATATATGACTAACGAGATAAGTTTTGCAAGTAAAACATCTCCCACATTCTGGACATGAAAATGGCTTCTCTCCTGTGTGAGTTAATATATGTCTAAAGAGATGAGTTTTGCAAGTAAAACATCTCCCACATTCTGGACACAAAAATGGCTTCTCCCCTGTGTGAGTTCTCTGATGTGTTTTAAGACTTGATTTCTTGGTAAAACATTTCCCACATTCTGAGCATGAAAATGTTTTCTCCCCTGTGTGAATGTTCTTATGTGCAACAAGAGCTAATTTGCAGGTAAAACGTTTCCCACATTCTGGACTAGAAAATGTCTTCTCCCCTGTGTGAATTTTCTTATGTGCAACAACAGCTGATTTGTAAGTAAAATGTTTCCCACATTCTGAACATGAAAATAGCTTCTCCCCTGTGTGAGTTCTCTGATGTACTGTAAGACTTGATTTCATGGTAAAACTTTTTCCACATTCCGAACAACAAAATGGCTTCTCCAATGTGTGAATTCTCTGATGTGTAGTAAGATTATCTTTCTTGTTAAAACATTTCCCACATTCTGAACATGAAAATGGTTTCCCCCCTGTGTGGATTATCTGATGATAAACAAGTTGTGATTTAATGCCATAAGATTTTCCACATTTTGAACATGAAAATGGCTTCTCGCCTGTGTGACTTCTCTGATGTACCATAAGACTTGATTTCCTGGTAAAACATTTCTCGCATTCTGAACATGAAAATGGCTTCTCCCCTCTGTGACTTCTCTGATGTGCTATAAGACTTGATTTCTTGGTAAAACAATTTGCACACTCTGAACATGAAAACGGTTTCTCCCCGGTGTGACTTCTCTGATGTACAGTAAGATTTGATTTCTTGGTAAAACATTTCCCACATTCTGAACATGAAAATGGCTTCTCCCCAGTATGAGCTTTTTGATGTTCAGCATCCCTTTTGTAATTTTCAATTTCGTTAACAGTCTGTAATGAATCAGAAGATAGAATCTGTTGATTAGGAATAGTTGATAGATTTTTGTTGTGAAGGTCTGGTGGTATATCTGGAATTATGTCATGATCTTCATGTATATATGGTGTGATACCATAATCAACTGCTTCAACTTTAGTAAATGGTAGATATCCTTCTGACGCACAGTCATCTGACAAGAAAAATATAATTTTTTTCAGAAATGCTGCCCATTGAAACAAATTATATTGAAATTCAATTTGTAGCTGACAAAAAGAGGGGTATAAACTGCAGAAATCAGTGCAAGGAGTAATAGATTGTGATATTAACCCTCTTATGTCTGCTGACAAACCTTTTTACATTGAACGTTAAAGGGTCTTAATCCTCACTGCCACTTTTACATGGTGCTGATGATTAAGTGTGTAGCACCCCAAAGAGGTAAAAAATCCAGTATATGAGAGCTGACACCCAGTGGCATTGGCTTGAAACTGTGTTTGACCCGATAGGGGCCAATTAATCCCTTATGGCCCCTTTACACGCAGCTACAGGTAACAGGTTTTCCACAGGTAACTTACTGGCTGCAGTGAAATCATGGAGACATGGTTCTATCTTGTTGTTGTGTACAAATGGAACTATGTCTCCATGATTTCACTGCAGCCAGTAAGTTACCTGTGGAAAACCTGTTACCTGTAGCTGCGTGTAAAGGGGCCATTAGAGGTTGCTTTTAATTGTGATAACAGCATCTAACTGATTAAAAAAGGGTTAAAACACCCCCTCTATTATTTCTATTATTTATTATTAAGGCACCATTTATCCCTTGTGCTTTACATGTGAAAAGAGAGTGTACACAATAGAGACAAGTGCAATAATCATGAACAATACAAGGCACAGACAGGTACAGGAGATGGTACCCTGCCCTTGAAGACTCAGTCTACAAGGGATCAGTGAGGATACAGCAGATGAAGGTAGAGCTGGTTGTGAGGCGGTATAGTGGATTGAGGGCTACTGCAGGTTGTAGGCTTCTCGGAAGAGGTGGGTCTTCAGGTTTAGATCCTTTTGAAGGTTTCCAAGGTAGGCAAGAATCTGGTATGTTGGGGCAGAGGATTCACAAGTATGGGAGATGTACAGGAAAAGTCTTGTATGTGGTTGTGGGAAGAGAAGATAAAAGTGTAGGAGAGAAGGAGATCTTGTGAGGATTGGAGGTTACATGCAGGTAAGTACCGGGAGACCACGTCTAAGAGGTACAAAGGAGAAAAGTTGCGAATGGCTTTCTAGGTTATGATTTTGAACTGTAATCTTTGGTTACTGGGAAGCCAGTGAAGGGATTGGCATAGAGGCGAGGTCAGGGAATAGTGGGGTACAGGTGGATTACTCAGGCAGCAGAGTTTAAAATAGATTATGCAGTAGATTATGGTGCAAAAGTGTTAAAAGGGAGGCTAGAGATCAGGAGGTTAATAGTACAAAAAAATTAGGAGGTTGCTGTAGTCCAGGCAGGAGATAATGAGGGCATGCACTAGTGTTTTTGCAGATTCTTGGCTTGAATGTGACTTGAAGGAGAGAGCATAGTAGATGGTTACTTCAAGGCAGCGAGCATTCAGGACTAGGGAAAGTAAGCAGCCATCAACTTTGGTGAATAGGTTTGGTGGGGGGGGGGTTCAGTGAGGAGGAGGAAAGAGATAGATTCCATTTTGTCCATGTTGAGTTTAAGAATTCGAGCATAGAAGAAGGATGAAATATCAGACAGACATTGTGGGATTCGGGTTAGTAAGGAGGTGATTTTGGGTCCACAGAAGTAAATTAGTGTGTCATCAGCGTAGAGATGATACTGAAACCTGTAGGAGCTGTCCAAGGCAGAAGGTGTAGATCGAGAAGAGCAGGGATCCAAGAAGTGAACCCTGGGGGACACTGATATATAGGGGCAAGATGGGGAGGTGCTGTGAGAGTGGGAGATGCTGAAAATTTGGTCAGTTAGGTACGAAGAGATCCAAGATAGGGCTAAGTCTGTGGTGTCAAGTGATGAGAGAATCTGTAGTAGGAGGGAATGTGTCGAACGCAGAGGACAGGTCCAAGAGGAGGGCAGAGTGGTATCGCTTGGCTTTGGTGGTAAGTAGGTCATTGGTGACTTTCAGTAGATCAGTTTCACTTGAATGATGTGGTTGGAAGTCAGATGGTAGCAGTCAAAGGTGAGAGGTGGAAAGATAGTTCAAGATGCTGTTCCAGTAGTTTTGATGCATAAGGGAGAAGTGATTTGGGGCTATATCCAGTCACAGAAAATGAGGTCAAGAGAGGGATTTTTAAGGATGGGTGTGATCAAATAATGTTTAAAAAAATAAGGGGAAGATACCAGTTATTAGTGATAGGTTGAAAAGTTGGGTTAGGGTTGGAACTACCAGAACTGTGGTGAGACTGGAGACGAGGTGGGACAGAAGCAGGTCAGATGCACAAATGGTGAGTGTGATCAGGAAAGTAGAGTATTGTCCCCTCCCTTTTCCCTATAGTTGCGGTTTATGATAGTTGCCATTGCATACAAGGTCATAACCCCAGAAAGCGGTGGCGCGTTACATCCAGCTATAAGCAGAGTCTAAAAGGTAGTCAGCGAGAAATTGACAGACCTCAGGCTCTGCAGTACATCGGTATCAAAGTATAAATTATTCATGTCCCACAGTGGAACTGAGTGAAAAGATAAATAAAATGATATAAAGAAAGTTCACAAGAAACACAAAAACTTGTCTTGCCACTAAAAACGAAGCTTTGGTGTTAAAACAAAATTAACCAAAAATGTATGCATAATCGGTGTTACCTTGTCCGGAACGGCCCAAATTATAAAACTCACGTTATTCATTATGCATGGCAAACACCGTAAAAAAAATAATAATTAGAAATTGTAGCTTTTTCATTATACCGATCAATAAGTCATATGTAAAAGAAAATGGTGGAACTGAAACCACCAAACTGTCCTGCAAAAAATAAACCCTGATATGGCCAACAACAAAAAGAAAAAAGTTACAGCTCTCAGGACAAGGCAGCAAAAATCTTTATCTATTTTTTATACAAAAAACATTTTTTAGTATATAGTGATAGTAGCAAAAAATAAAAACGATATGAATCTGTTCTCGCTGTAATCACTGACTCAAAAAATAAAGCCGTCTTATCTCTTATACCGCATTAAAAATGGTGGAAAAATGAAAAGTGTTCTTGTCCTGTTGTCTATTCTTTTTACCTTACACAAATTAGAATAAGGCTCAGTTCACATTCCTGTGCTCTCTGCTGAGCACTTATGGGTTATCAAACTTACAACATTTGGGGCTAAAATGGAAAAATATTAGAATCTGAGAGTCCTCAGTGGTTGATACCTTTTAAAGTGAACCAACCAGCAAAAATCCCAATCTAACCTATAAATATCTGTCCCAGGAGCCTCAAATTACTATTCTAACTATCCCTGACTGACTAAATCTAATTTTCAGTTCGCCATTAAAAGATATCAACCACGGAGGACTCTCTGATTCTAATATTTTTATATCTACTGGCTAACATGGTAGAAATATATCTTTTAAGTGATCAAATTTGGGGCTAAAGTAACAATTTAACAGAAATAAATGTTTGTTTTCACATTTTAAAAAGTTTAGTGAAGTTCCTATGGGTTCAGAATGCTGAACACAACCCTAGGGGAATTCCTTGATGAGTCTAGTATCCAATGTGTGGGGGTTTCTGCGGTGTTGGTTCCTCAGAGGATCTGGAAATGTGACCTGGTGCCGGAGTCTATGGCTACGTTCACACATTGCGTATTTTGCCGTTTTTTTACGCGCGCTTTTCAAAATACGCAATGTGCCTTTTGTCTGCCAGCAAAGTGAATGGGAAATTCACTTTGCAGTGCAGACATTGCGTAAAAATACGCACTGCGTTTTCAGGGAGAAAACGCAGCTCCGTAAACAATTGATATGTCAATTGTTTACGCAGCTGCTCTGTGTATTCTCCCAGAGGGGAGGAAGAATCCTGCTTCCTCCTCCCCTCTGTGACAGCTGTGGCCGCCCATTAGATTTCACAGTGTATTAATATACACTGTGAAATCTAAATTAAACAAAAGCAAGTGTGTGAAAAATAAAAAAGAATCAATACTTCATCTGTCCGACGCCTTCTGCCGCTGTGCGATCCCCGGTTCCAAGTGAAATCTCTTCTGACAGGACCTGTGGTGATGTCAGAGGGGCGTTCCCGGGCACTCGCGGTCATGTGATACATATCACATGACCGCGAACAGCCAATCAGTGCTGGGAACGCCCCGGGAACGCCCCCCCTCTGATGTCACCACAGGTCTTCTCAGTACACCGCTCACTTACAACCGGAGACCGGAGAGCGGCAGAAGGCACCAGACAGTGGGAGAAGGCACCGGACAGGTGATGTATTCATTCTTTTTTATTTTACATACACTTGCCTCTGTTTAATTTAGATTTTGCAGTGTATATTAATACACTGGAAAATCTAATGGGGCTGTCACAGAGGGGAGGAGGAAGCAGGATTCTTCCTCCCCTCTGTGACATCACTGCACTTTCTGGAGTACAGAAAGCGCAGTGTGTGAAAGCCCCTGCGTATTTTGCTGCGCTTTTTTGCGCGGCCAAAAAACGCGCGCAAAAAAGCGCAGCAAAATACGCAAATATGTGAACGTAGCCTATCTCAGATAAATGTGTGTTCCAGAATTCACACAGTGCTCCTTCCCTTCTGAGCCCTGACCATTGTCCGAACAGAACGTCCTGACTACATGAGATATCACCGCTCTCACAAGAAAGTGCGGAACAAACTGTGGGGGCAACGTTTTGTGTTACCTCTTACAAAAGGGAAAGATTTGGGGCATTTTGTTTTGAGACTCCCACAAATTGCCTAAAGGATTGCTGAGAAGTGCGAAGCTTGTGAGACCCAGAACAGAGAACAGACTCAATAGAAGCTACAAAATGGAGCATGTAATTGTACCAACTGGTGAATAAGTACCGTATATACTCGTGCATAAGCCGACCCGTGTATAAGCCGACCCCCCGACTTTTGCCCCCAAAACTTGGGAAAACCTATTGACTCGTGTATAAGCCGAGGGTGGACCCCAGCACAGGTATACAGCCCCCAGCAGTGTGGTATACAGGCCTCCCCAGTGGTAATATACAGCAGCCTCCCCAGTGGTAGTATACAGCAGCCTCCCCAGTGGTAGTATACAGCAGCCTCCCCAGTGGTATATACAGCATCCCTAAAGGTATAAACAGCAGACCCCAGAGGTATACAGCAGGCCCCAGAGGCATATACAGCAGGCCCCAGAGGCATATACAGCAGGCCCCAGAGGTATACAGCAGGCCCCAGGGTATATACAGCAGGCCCCAGAGGTATACAGCAGGCCCCAGAGGTATACAGCAGGCCCCAGAGGTATACAGCAGGCCCCAGGGGTATACAGCAGGCCCCAGGGGTATACAGCAGGCCCCAGAGGTATACAGCAGGCCCCAGAGGTATACAGCAGGCCCCAGGGTATATACAGCCCCCCAGTGTATACAGCAGGCCCCAGGGTATATACAGCTGGCCCCAGGGTATATACAGCCCCCAGTGTATACAGCAGGCCCCAAGGGTATATACAGCAGGCCCCAGGGTACATACAGCCCCCCAGTGTATACAGCAGGCCCCAAGGGTATATACAGCAGGCCCCAGGGGTATACAGCAGGCCCCAGAGGTATACAGCAGGCCCCAGGGGTATACAGCAGGCCCCAGGGGTATACAGCAGGCCCCAGGGGTATACAGCAGGCCCCAGAGGTATACAGCAGGCCCCAGGGTATATACAGCCCCCCAGTGTATACAGCAGGCCACAGGGTATATACAGCTGGCCCCAGGGTATATACAGCCCCCCAGTGTATACAGCAGGCCCCAGGGTATATACAGCTGGCCCCAGGGTATATACAGCCCCCCAGTGTATACAGCAGGCCCCAAGGGTATATACAGCAGGCCCCAGGGGTATATACAGCAGGCCCCAGGGTATACAGCAGGCCCCAGGGGTATACAGCAGGCCCCAGAGGTATACAGCAGGCCCCAGGGTATACAGCAGGCCCCCAGGGGTATACAGCAGGCCCCCAGGGGTATACAGCAGGCCCCCAGGGGTATACAGCAGGCCCCAGGGTATATACAGCCCCCCAGTGTATACAGCAGCCCCCCAATGGCACTAGCCCCCCAATCATTGTAAGAGCCCCCCACACTTTGCAGAGCCCCCCCCCCCGCTGCTTTATCTTACCATCCGGGGTCTTCTTCACCGCGGGTCCTCCAGTCCTTCCTCGCGCGCTGTGTTCCCGCTCTCATGTGACCCGGCGGTCGCAGTGGAATGACGTCATCGCGCCGGGTCACGTGAGACCTGAACACAGCGCGCAGGACCCGCGGCGAAGACCGGATGGTAAGATAAAGCAGCGGGGGAGCTCTGCAAAGTGTGGGGGGCTCTTACAATGATGGGGGGGCTAGTGCCATTGGGGGGCTGCTGTATACACTGGGGGGCTGTATGCACGGCTCCCCCTGCCGCTGTGTTGGGCGGGGGGAGCCGTGCATATCTAATGAGCGGCCCCACGTGACGGGCCGCTCACTCATCAGCCCCCCCCCGCCTCCTCCAGCCTCCCCAGCACCCGGACACAGCCCCCACCACATATTACCGTATTGACCCGTGTATAAGCCGAGGGGGTGACTTTTCAGCCCAATTTTTGGGCTGAAAAACTCGGCTTATACACGAGTATATACGGTAACTATAGAGGAAACTACTCACCTGCGCTGTCATCTGTAAGATCATCATCACCCCTCACATATGTCTCTGTAGTATTAATATGGGGCAGATCATCATCACCCCTCACATATGTCTCTGTAGTATTAATATGGGGCAGATCATCATCACCCCTCACATATGTCTCTGTAGTATTAATATGGGGCAGATCATCATCACCCCTCACATATGTCTCTGTAGTATTAATATGGGGCAGATCATCATCACCCCTCACATATGTCTCTGTAGTACTAATATGGGGCAGATCATCATCACCCCTCACATATGTCTCTGTAGTATTAATATGGGGCAGATCATCATCACCCCTCACATCTGTCTCTGTAGTATTAATATGTGGCAGATCATCATCACCCCTCACATATGTCTCTGTAGTATTAATATGGGGCAGATCATCATCACCCCTCACATATGTCTCTGTAGTATTAATATGGGGCAGATCTTCACCCTGAAACAAAGATTGTAAAAGTCACAGACAGATGGAGAAGTCCCATCTATGATCAGCTGTAATCTGCCATCTCCACCGTTCTCATTACACAAGTATAAAACATAGAATACTGGAGGATAAAACAAGACTGAGCACAAGACCTTCACAGCCGTCTACACATCATAGGGAGATCTCATCACACCTTCTCTCCATCTACCTGATGATCCGGAGGAACATCGGGATCTTCTTGTTTACAGTCCTGTGGGAGAAGAGGACGGGGACATCTCTCTGGTGTTGTCCTCTTACTGGATAGACCTGGAGGAGACACATACAGGACTGAATTCATTCTTTACATACAGATCATTATAGGCCGTGTGTATTTAGTCCTGTCTATTACCTGGTGATGTGAGGGGCGGCCGGGGAACCTCCATCATGACTATGTCCTTGTACAGATCTTTGTGTCCTTCTAAATACTCCCACTCCTCCATGGAGAAATAGACGGTGACGTCCTGACACCTTATAGGAACCTGACACATACAATGATACCATTGTCATCTTTCCCCGATCCCTTCATAGCGTTGCTGTATAATGTCCCAGCAGCAGCAGCAGCATTCCCAGCAGTGTCACCTCTCCAGTCAGCAGCTCAATCATCTTGTAGGTGAGTTGTAGGATCTTCTGGTCATTGATGTCCTCATGTATCAGGGGGTGAGGTGGAGGCCCCGTGATTGGGCTCAGGGCTCTTCCCTCAGACACAGGGTCCTGACAGCACAGATCACTAGAGCTCTTCACTACTGTGTAATCCTGGTTATGGAGAGACACATTAATAAATCTCCAGTCTCCAGACATTTCCAGAGTCCTCACCTCTCCAGTTCTGTCATCTGTTATTCTGTCCATAGATAAGAATGATGTCATGTGACATTGTCATCACAATCTCTCACCTCTCCAGTAACAAGGAAGAGGATCTCTAGGGTGAGGTGGAAGATCCTCTCCGCCATCTTGTCCCTGTCCAGATCCATCCTTGATGGGTCAATCAGGAAAAGCCTCTTATATAGAAGATCTCCAATACTGTAGGGATCTGAATGGGAGGAATATGAGCTTGTGTAAAATTATAAAGACATGTATGTAATAACATATATGGCACTTGACTATTTTTTAAGTGTTCATCTGTTTTTCATTTGTTTTTTTGTTCTTTCCTTATTGTTTTCGATTGTGGTTCGGAGTCTCCAGAAGTTTTTTGCTGATTCATTAACTGCATCTTTTTAAAAATTCACCAGATGTTTGTCATATGTCTCCAGTCACTTCTGAGCTATTTTATGTATCTCAGCTATTTTGGTGCAGATTTTGTGCCTTTTAACCTAAGAGCATTTATGTCCCATCTCCATCAGGACCTGCTCCTGCGACATCTGCTTCTGTCATCAGGTGCCGCCGTATTCACTGTGTAGATTGTGCTGGTGATAGAGGAGACATCAGGGCCAGAAACTCTGGACAGCGCAGGCTCTACCCATCCACTAAGGTTAGAGTGTCTGGGACCTGCAGTACTTTCCAGTCTGACAGAGTGGGTGTGTGCTGTCCAGCTGTAGTCATCAGCTCCTGGCTTCAGCCTATTACAAGACACCACACTCTGCTTAATCCACCAGTTTTCTGCTGGAAGCTGCCAGATATAGCTTATGCTTCTTTGTTTAAGTCTTGTTGTTCTCCTGCTCTGTGTAAGTTTTTCTTGTTTTACCTCGGTCTGGTTTTGGACGCTTCTCTTGCCTGACTATTTTGTACTTTGCTGCCATCTGAATTTTGACCTGACTCCCGACTAATCTGAGGGCCACGTCACACACACAGATAATTGTGCAGATATTGTTCGCAGATCTCTGGTTGTAATGAAATCATGGACACATTGTTCCATTTTGTTGCTGTGTACAAATGGAACAATGTGTCCATGATTTCACTGCAACCAGTAAGTTGGTCAGAAGTTGGACAGATAAGTTGGTGTGTGTAAAGTGGCCATAACGGATCCTGATTTTGTCCTTTTCATGACCTCTCAGCTTTGACCCTGTTTAGTGACTATTTCTGCCTCTGGTTGGCTCCTCTGGATGGCAGCCCATCCGTAGGCAGCTATCTACTGGAACACCATTGTAAATCCAGATCCCTGTATAGGGGTTAGAGGGTGTCAGGGTATCTCGGCATTCTGCTGAACAGAGGGGCTTGTGCCCAGTCTGTGTGAGATAGCCGATTGAGCCTGTGGCCTCGGACAGTCGTCACAATTCTTATTTTGCTCAAAATTTATGAATAACTTTCAACATTTTGAAGAATTTGGCAAAAAAACCTCAATAAATAACAGAAGGCAAAAAAAGAAAAGTAACCTCAGTTTTCTAGTCCGGAGCCTGTTAGACCGTCATAGCGGATGTGAATGACGTCCTGCCATAAACATTCAGTGAAGTGAAAGGTTTTTAGTTTTCTATTAAATCCCTTCTCTCCCCGTGATGTAACAGCCTCTATAATGCCGGATCTCGAGGCCGTATAAATATCAGCAGAGTTATATCCAAGAGACCTGGACAATTGGACGTGTGCAATCTGGTCTTTACAGAAACAGCCATTAATAATTCACCAGATCATTTACAGATAAAGAATTGTAATCCATAATAAACAGATGCATTATTGCGGCTCTGTCCGGAATCAGAATTTTTTAGACTTGAAAGGACGAATCTCATCTAATTCACGTAATGTTCTGGTGCATGCTGGGATTTGGTAAGTAAAAAAAAAATAACTGATCATCTTCATTGCCAAATTAGATAACATTGGCTCAAGTGAGGTCCGATTTTTACTGAAAGCAATAGGGACTTGTAATACGGTCGAGTGAACGAGTCCTAAGAGAAACTACTGGAGCGAGCTCTTATCTCTCCTGTTTAACAATTTATCAGCAGCGTATTGATGCCACTGCCTGCCTGTTCATCATGATCCAAACTGTACTGATGAAGCAGCCGGTGCTGAAGCCCCTACACCTCCAGACATCTCCTGCCTGTCTACTATCATATTTTTCAGATTATAAAACGCATTTTTGTTCTCCCAAATCTGAATCTACTGTTCTATACTGTAGGGGAGGGGGGACGCGGCTCTGAAGCGTTGTCCGTGGGCTGAAGGAGGCAGCGGGAGGTCACGTGCCCGTGCTTATTATGCTCATGTAAAATGCACTACACCCGCTGTCTATAACCTCAGTGCTCAAACCGCGCTGAGACATGGACAGGGGCACTCACAGTTTGTTGAAGGAGCCAGCACCTCCTGCCGCGGTTATGCTGATACCAGTGTTCCTGGGGGGGGCCCCCTGGAGTCAGAACTTCTCTCCCCCTTGCTGCACACGCTGTAATCCTGGTGCCTGGCCTAATGTATGCAGCACAACGTCACTTCCAGTTCCAATATCAAGTAGGAACCACACACAGGATTCTTTTTGCAGCCTTTATTTTTTCTTCTTGTGGGGTCTTACAAAGTGGAGGGTGCGGGAGGGAGGATGGGGGGAGCAGCCTATACTACGGCCGTTTCGCACCATCAGTCCTGCTTCTACGGGTGCAATGGACAGGGGCACGGCGCATATAACATGTGCCTGCAGTCACCCCTTCATGCTGTATATGACCTCTCCATCACTCTGTATGGCCCCTATGCTGCTGCCCATACTAAAATAACAAATGCTTTGAAATTACCTCTCTGGCGCTGTCCTCCTCCTTCCTTCCCGCACTTCCTGAGTCCTCTTGCGTCCCCGGGCCATCCGGTCATGTGATCGGGGTGCGCAGTGATGATGTCACTCTGCTGTGTCAGTAAGTTCAAAGCATTTGTTATTTTAGTGTGGGCAACAGCATGGGGGCCATACAGAGTGATGGGGAGGTCATATCCAGCACAGGGGGACTATATGCCATCACAAGAGGACTATGTGCCATCACAGGGGGGCTATGTGCCAGCAAAAGGGAGCTATATCCAATATAAGAAGGTCATATCGAGGATGGGGGGCTATATCCAAGGAAAAGGGACAAGAATGGGGTTTATATATATATATATACACACACACACACACACACACACACACACACACACACACACACACTAGCTGTACTAGAATTTGAATGTGTCATATTAATGACCTGTAAGAAAATAGAAGCTGAGCTGTGATTGATTGCTATAGGCAGCCTAATAAATCTCCAGCCAACAGTAAACCCTCCCCCCGGCCGGGCAGTATATGTTACCTAACACATACACATAATAGACAGCTCATGTGACTGACATCTGCCTTAATTCCCTATATGGCACATGTGTTGCACATTGGCTGTTTTTAATCAGATGTTTATATTTGGAAATTAAAGATAGCAGACGTATGAGGTGAGTTGTGTGAGGTGATTTGTGCACATCTGTGTCTGTCTGTGTGTTGTGTGTGTGTCCCTATAGGGTGTGTGTGTGTCCCTGTGGGGGGGTTCTGTGTTGTGTGTGTCTCTTTGTGGTGTGTGTGTGCCTGTGATGTGAGTGCATGTGTAGCTATAGGGTGTGTGTCCCCTGGGGTGTGTGTCTCTGTGTTGTGTGTGTCTCTTTGTGGTGTGTGTGTGTTCGGGTGCGTGGCGAGTATCCAATATTGGGGCTGCACCTTAGCGACTATACACTTGCTGTTACTCTTTGTGTGCATGTGGTGTGTATACATGTCCCCGTGCATGGTGAATATCCCATGTTGAGGCTCCACCTTAGTGACTATATGCTGGTATGTGCTGTTAGTCTTTGGTGCTATCATTAAGCCCCTCTCATTCACAACTGTCAACTCGTAACTGTCACTTTTTCCCCATTATTTAGATAGGGGCAAAATTGTTTGGTGACTGGAACGCGCAGGGTTAAAATTTCGCCTCACAACATAGCCTATGACGCTCTCGGGGTCCAGATGTGTGACTGTGCAAAATGTGGCTGTAGTTGCGGCGGTGTAGATGCCAATCCCGCAAAAATTATGGAATCACCTGTCTCGGAGGATGTCCAATCAGTTGCTTAATTTCGTAATTTCGTGATCTGCTTTTTTTCTACAAAATTAAACAACTGAATGAACATCCTCCGAGCCCGGTGATTCCATAATTTTTGCCAGTGGTTGTATATGATTTGTAAGATGGACCCTGGCATTATAAGAAGGACCCCATTTAACATTAAAAATTTTTTTTTTTTTCTCTTTTTCTTCACCCAATATGGGGGTGCGTATGTTTTATATTGTATTGCTGCTAATGCACATAAACAACCAGACATTTATTGGCTGTGTATTATACTCTATACTGTGCTGCTCCTGAGAAGGAATCCTGCCCTGCATGGGGTAAATATAACAAAGAAGATCTCCAAAAAGGGATCATTATTGGATGGTGAAAAGGAGCCATTGCTTCTTCACAGCCCATAATGTCCTTCTTCTGGAAGTGATGCCTACCCTGCACAGGAGAAAATGTAACATAGCAATAAACAGCTGCTTAATGTAGGCATGGCTTCTTTATTTGGCATACTGTTCTGCTCATTGCAGGAAAGAAAATTACAGTACAAAGAGGTATAAACACACTGTGTCCAGAGCACTGGAGATCATTGTGGAGGCAGAGATTGTCATATAAAACACTCTGGACCTGCTACAGGGGACAATAAATAGGAGATTGAAAGGAAGTCCAGAGCGCTGTATGTGACAATGCTGCTCACACCATGATCTTCACTGCTCCAGGCTCCACACTGCAGATCTCCTCCTCTCCAGATCTGGAATCACAGGAGGCAGCGAGGAGGAAGAGGAGGAAGAGTTCTCAGCAAGATCAAGATAAAGATGTGTGTGATGACATTCTCTGTGGGCTTTTGTTTTTCCCCTCTCTGACTTTGCCTTCCTATGATTGGACAGTGTCATAGAGAAGAAAAGTAACACCCCCTCACCTCCCACAGAGGAATCTGTGTTATTGCTCCTTTCATTGAAGGGGAAATTTGTGTATCAGCCATCCTAAAAATCCATAGCCCATATCTCTGCAATACAGTGGAGACAGCAATAGCAGTAATCAGCCTCTCTGCTCCTTTTTAGTGATATATACAATTTAAGCTGAATAAGATTACGAAGATCCTCTTTAAATGCCAACAGATCAGTGGATGTCCAGGTCCTGAGACCTGCACCAACTGCTTAATAGACTGATAAGGTCGAAGGTTGTGAGGCAAAGCCTACAAAATCTACAACCTAAATGGAACATGTAATTGTATCAACTGGTAAATAAGTAACTATAGAGGAAACTACTCACCTGCGCTGTCATCTGTAAGATCATCATCACCCCTCACATATGTCTCTGTAGTATTAATATGGGGCAGATCATCATCACCCCTCACATATGTCTCTGTAGTATTAATATGGGGCAGATCATCATCACCCCTCACATATGTCTCTGTAGTATTAATATGGGGCAGATCATCATCACCCCTCACATATGTCTCTTTAGTATTAATATGGGGCAGATCATCATCACCCCTCACATATGTCTCTGTAGTATTAATATGGGGCAGATCGTCATCACCCCTCACATATGTCTCTGTAGTATTAATATGGGGCAGATCTTCACCCTGAAACAAAAATTGTAAAAGTCACAGACAGATGGAGAACTCCCATCTATGATCAGCTGTAATCTGCCATCTCCACCGTTCTCATTACACAAGTATAAAACATAGAATACTGGAGGATAAAACAAGACTGAGCACAAGACCTTCACAGCCGTCTACACATCATAGGGAGATCTCATCACACCTTCTCTCCATCTACCTGATGATCCGGAGGAACATCGGGATCTTCTTGTTTACAGTCCTGTGGGAGAAGAGGACGGGGACATCTCTCTGGTGTTGTCCTCTTACTGGATAGACCTGGAGGAGACACATACAGGACTGAATTCATTCTTTACATACAGATCATTATAGGCCGTGTGTATTTAGTCCTGTCTATTACCTGGTGATGTGAGGGGCGGCCGGGGAACCTCCATCATGACTATGTCCTTGTACAGATCTTTGTGTCCTTCTAAATACTCCCACTCCTCCATGGAGAAATAGACGGTGACGTCCTGACACCTTATAGGAACCTGACACATACAATGATACTATTGTCATCCCCCGATCCCTTCATAGCGTTACTGTATAATGTCCCAGCAGCAGCAGCATTCCCAGCAGTGTCACCTCTCCAGTCAGCAGCTCAATCATCTTGTAGGTGAGTTGTAGGATCTTCTGGTCATTGATGTCCTCATGTATCAGGGGGTAAGGTGGAGGCCCCGTGATTGGGCTCAGGGCTCTTCCCTTAAACACAGGGTCCTGACAGCGCTCACTAGAGCTCTTCACTACTGTGTAATCCTGGTTATGGAGAGACACATTAATAAATCTCCCTCCAGACATTTCCAGAGTCCTCATGTGGCGCCCCTGCAATCAGGTAGCCACAGGGTGAACTGCAGTTGGGATAGGTAAGACGGTCAGCTCAAAAAACACCCACACACACACACACACACAGTCCGACCCTTAACCCAAGTCACTTCAGGTCAGGCAAGGGGTGGCGGGAGTAGCTAAGTGTGGGTGGGAAGTAGAGAGAACCGGGGAAGGGGTGGAGAGGATCCAGGAACACTAAGTTGGGCCTGTAGATCGAGAGATTGCCTGGAGGGTGGAGGAGCATGGAACCATCCCCAAGCCGAGACACCCTTCAGCTGAGTACTGAATGAGACTGACAGAGAACAACTGGGCTCGGTGGCCTGCACCCTTAATGGCCGGTCAGGAGCCCGGCTAGAACCCGCGGAGAAGTAGAAGGAGCCAGGTGAGGCCGACTAATCCGGGTCACTTGTGGCAGGACCGGAGAACCAGAGCGCCGGCTTTGTAGATGTGGCCGGGAACGCTTAATGCCCCTAACCACGAGGCACCCGGTCTATGTCCCGAGACCCAACAACCGGTACGGAGAAGGACAAAGCCATCGTACTAGGGCCAGTGACCCAGAGTGTGGGATGACTCACTGTAGAGCCTGTGACAGCCGGACCGAACCTGTACGCGAGGACAGAAAGAACCAGTGTTCACTGAGGGGAGTGATGCAGAGGAACCATCCCAGCTGCAGTAAGTTGTGTGGACCCGGTCCACGGCAAGTGTAAAACGAACTGTTAAGAACTGTGACCAGTGACTGAGGTATTATGCGGTAACAGAGTAAAGTACCCGGTCGACTCAAGATCTGTGTGCGACTGTTATTCCAAGTGTGTGTAGACCGGGCTCGCCTGCGGAGCCGCATGTGAGCTGCTGCGTAGGAAGCAGCGGTTGCCTGCTAAGAAGTACCCTGATCCCTGCGCATGCTAGGCGGAAGAACTGCAGAGAGACGATACGTGCAGCATCCCAGGCACGGAGTATCCCTATGGGTACCTTTACACGCCGCTACTGGCGGGTGGATACAACCAGCTACACGCTACAAATGTAGCTTGTAGCGGCAAAATACCCCGTAGTAGCGGCGTGTAAAGATGGTAGGAGGCACCCGGCAACAGATACATCTGTTTCCGAGCACTGCCCGGAAACAGGTGGCTACACAGGCGATTGTAGTGAGCTGTATCGGCGTGTAAAGAAGCAACAGAAGGGATGTGTCGACACCAGGCAATGTACCTGGTATGTAGCTGGGGCGTGACACAGGCTCCGGGATACCGCGCCCCTTCAGCGATCATTGGAGGAAGCTCCTGCATGACGATTGGTAGTCGCTGCATAGGGAGGCATATTTAAGGAGCTGACCAGTCAAACTACACAATTGCTCGAGCGTCATGTATTAAACATCCTCCTGCGATGCCTGGCCAATCATGATGTCCTTGCTTTGTCCTATCAGCGTACGGACGTCTCGTAATCCACAATTGTGGCACGCCTATGTGCTGTCCCTGCTGCACCAGGTCCGCCCATATTAGCTTGTTGTAGCGGTGTGTAAATGAGGTACGGTGAGCTACAGAAGGTGACTTATGGCACCCGGCGGTGTATCCAGAAATAGATGTAGCGTAGCGTAGCGCACCTTGTGGCGGCGTGTAAAGATGGTGCGTTTACCGTTTGTAACCGTTTGTGCGTGCTCGTGCACGTGAAGTAGCTGGTTGTATCCACCCGCCAGTAGCGGACCAAGCCCAACCCGTCGTGGAGGGCTCACCGGCTGCTCACTACCATCGGGCTGGGCGGAATCCCTGGCAGCGGTAGCCACATTGGACACGACCCACACGTGGCGTCATGAATAAATCCTATAAACTTTATTAAGCCCTTTCTTTTCAATGCCACACCTGGGGCCACGCCGCTGTGGCACCCCAGAGACAGATCGATTCGGCTCCGAGTACCCCGGCCCCTAGGGGTGCGACACTCACCTCTCCAGTTCTGTCATCTGTTATTCTGTCCATAGATAAGAATGATGTCATGTGACATTGTCATCACAATCTCTCACCTCTCCAGTAACAAGGAAGAGGATCTCTAGGGTGAGGTGGAAGATCCTCTCCGCCATCTTGTCCCTGTCCAGATCCATCCTTGATGGTCAATCAGGAGAATTCTCTTCTATAGAAGATGTGAGAGGATCCGATATTGTAGGGACCTGAATGGGGGAAGATGAAATGCTCTGTGCTTACAGGACCTGTGATGATGTCACATGAGGGGAGGAGTCAGGAGTCACATGATCAACCACAATCTAGAAGTCTCATCATTTACCTCAGACCTAGCCTTAAGCTCCCGTTACACACAATGACACTACAGCGATCCCGACAATGATAACGATCCTGTAGGGATCGTTGGTGCGTTATTACCTGGTCGCTGGGGAGCTGTCAAACAGGCAGATCTCCTCAGCGACCAGGTAGCCACCTCCACATCGCTGGAAGTGGGAGAACACTGGTAACTATGATAAACAGCGGGTATGTAGGCAGCGCGCACTGCCTAGATACCCGTGTTTACCATGGTTACCAGCCTCTGAGGTCGCTGATCGTTGGTCTCTCGCTGTCACACACAGTGATGCGTGCTGACCAGCAGGAGCGCAACGACCAAAAAATGACCCAGAGCACTTTGTAACGATCAGCGATCTCACAGCAGGGACCTGATCGTTGCTAAGTGTCACACTTAGCGAGATCGTTAGCGAGATCACTGTTATGTCCAAAACCTGTGACGTTACAACAATGTCGCTGATGATCTCGTTATGTGTGACGAGGGCTTTAGCCTCTCATACAGTCAGATCAGAACTCCCACTCACTGCACTGATAAGGGGCTATCCCCCCGAAACGCAGCGTCTGCAGATTGGGGCTCTGATCTGGCACAAATCCTGTTATATTAAAAGGCTTGTTAAAGAGTCAATTATGACTTTTAGGATTGCTACCTTCAATAGGTGATAATTTGCATATTTCCCAGAGGAGCATTGCAGCTATAAGACTCCTCATGCCGGCAGGCAGAATGCTCTCCATAAGAAGAAGCTTTTTCCCCATCAATGACACCAGAATGGAGCTGATTCCAGGATCCCCATAGACTCCAATCTAGTGGATAGAAATTATATATATCTTGTATGTATGTATGTATTATCAAATTTTGGAATATAATAATTACACTCGGCGCTGATTGTTCAGTTTTCCTGTATTTCCACCAGTCCACGGCCGCAGGACGACATTTGTGAAGAGTCGGCGGAGCCTCGCAGGGAGAAGCGGAACAGAGAGATGGAGTCATCATCATCTATAACACAGAAGTGACATAAACTATAACAGGAGTCCGGGGACCAGAGGACATTTATGACAGGAATCCGGGGACTGGAGGACATTTAGGACAGGAATCCGGGGACTGGAGGACGTTTATGACAGGAGTCCGGGGACTGGAGGACGTTTATGACAGGAGTCCGGGGACTGGAGGACGTTTATGACAGGAGTCCGGGGACTGGAGGACATTTATGACAGGAGTCCGGGGACTGGAGGACGTTTATGACAGGAGTCCGGGGACTGGAGGACGTTTATGACAGGAGTCCGGGGACTGGAGGACGTTTATGACAGGAGTCCGGGGACTGGAGGACGTTTATGACAGGAGTCCGGGGACTGGAGGACGTTTATGACAGGAGTCCGGGGACTGGAGGACGTTTATGACAGGAATCCGGGGACTGGAGGACGTTTATGACAGGAGTCCGGGGACTGGAGGACGTTTATGACAGGAGTCCGGGCACTGGAGGACATTTATGACAGGAGTCCGGGGACTGGAGGAAGTTTATGACAAGAGTCCGGGCACTGGAGGACGTTTATGACAGGAGTCCGGGGACTGGAGGACGTTTATGACAGGAGTCCGGGGACTGGAGGACGTTTATGACAGGAGTCCGGGCACTGGAGGACATTTATGACAGGAGTCCGGGTACTGGAGGAAGTTTATGACAGGAGTCCGGGCACTGGAGGACACTTATGACAGGTGTCCGGGTACTGGAGGACGTTTATGACAGGAGTCCGGGGACTGGAGGACGTTTATGACAGGAGTCCGGGGACTGGAGGACGTTTATGACAGGAGTCCGGGGACTGGAGGACGTTTATGACAGGAGTCCGGGGACTGGAGGACGTTTATGACAGGAGTCCGGGGACTGGAGGACGTTTATGACAGGAGTCCGGGGACTGGAGGACGTTTATGACAGGAGTCCGGGGACTGGAGGACATTTATGACAGGAGTCCGGGCACTGGAGGACGTTTATGACAGGAGTCCGAAGACTGGAGGACATTTATGACAGGAGTCCGGGGACTGGAGGACGTTTATGACAGGAGTACGGGGTCTGGAGGACATTTGTGACAGGAGTACGGGGACTGGAGGACGTTTGTGACAGGAGTCCGGGGACTGGAGGACGTTTATGACAGGAGTCCGGGGACTGGAGGACGTTTATGACAGGAGTCCGGGGACTGGAGGACGTTTATGACAGGAATCCGGGGACTGGAGGACGTTTATGACAGGAGTCCGGGCACTGGAGGACATTTATGACAGGAGTCCGGGTACTGGAGGAAGTTTATGACAGGAGTCCGGGCACTGGAGGACATTTATGACAGGAGTCCGGGTACTGGAGGAAGTTTATGACAGGAGTCCGGGCACTGGAGGACACTTATGACAGGTGTCCGGGTACTGGAGGACGTTTATGACAGGAGTCCGGGCACTGGAGGACACTTATGACAGGTGTCCGGGTACTGGAGGACGTTTATGACAGGAGTCCGGGGACTGGAGGACGTTTATGACATGAGTCCGGGGACTGGAGGACGTTTATGACAGGAGTCCGGGCACTGGAGGACGTTTATGACAGGAGTCCGGGCACTGGAGGACACTTATGACAGGTGTCCGGGTACTGGAGGACGTTTATGACATGAGTCCGGGGACTGGAGGACGTTTATGACAGGAGTCCGGGGACTGGAGGACGTTTATGACAGGAGTCCGGGGACTGGAGGACGTTTATGACAGGAGTCCGGGGACTGGAGGACGTTTATGACAGGAGTCCGAAGACTGGAGGACATTTGTGACAGGAGTCCGGGGACTGGAGGACGTTTATGACAGGAGTCCGGGGACTGGAAGACGTTTATGACAGGAGTCCGGGCACTGGAGGACGTTTATGACAGGAGTCCGAAGACTGGAGGACATTTGTGACAGGAGTCCGGGGACTGGAGGACGTTTATGACAGGAGTCCGGGGTCTGGAGGACATTTATGACAGGAGTCCGGGGACTGGAGGACGTTTGTGACAGGAGTCCGGGGACTGGAGGACGTTTATGACAGGAGTCCGGGGACTGGAGGACGTTTATGACAGGAGTCCGGGGACTGGAGGACGTTTATGACAGGAATCCGGGGACTGGAGGACGTTTATGACAGGAGTCCGGGGACTGGAGGACGTTTATGACAGGAGTCCGGGGACTGGAGGATGTTTATGACAGGAGTCCGGGACTGGAGGAAGTTTATGACAGGAGTCCGGGCACTGGAGGACGTTTATGACAGGAGTCCGGGGACTGGAGGACGTTTATGACAGGAGTCCGGGGACTGGAGGACGTTTATGACAGGATACGGGCACTGGAGGACATTTATGACAGGAGTCCGGGGACTGGAGGACGTTTATGACAGGAGTCCGGGCACTGGAGGACGTTTATGACAGGAGTCCGGGGACTGGAGGACGTTTATGACAGGAGTCCGGGGACTGGAGGACGTTTTATGACAGGAGTCCGGGGACTGGAGGACATTTATGACAGGAGTCCGGGCACTGGAGGATGTTTATGACAGGAGTCCGAAGACTGGAGGACTTTTATGACTGGAGTCCGGGGACTGGAGGACGTTTATGACAGGAGTCCGGGGTCTGGAGGACATTTAAGACAGAAGTCTGGGTACTGGAGGACGTTTATGACAAGAGTATGGGAACTGAAAGATGTTTATGACAACAGTGGAGGGACTGGAGGACGTTTATGTTGTAAACCTTGGCTTGGGCTGGGGCTTCCTCCGGGTTCGTCGTGGTCGCCCGATGAAGGCCTGTGGATTGGGGCTCTGAGTGTGGAGGTACATGCAGGAAGGAGAACAGGCAGCGCTAGGGAAGAGAGGCCCGTGAGGGAAGGCACACAAAAAAGGGGTGCACTGGACAAGCCATCCTGGTTGCTTAGGACTACCCGGACCGCAGCTGTACTTGAGCTGTAACCTATGCTGCGTGCGAAATAGAGCTCAGTAAACCGGGTTTGAAACTCAGCATTGTGTGAGACTGTGCATTTCCCACCTGAGGAGCAGTAGACTGCAAAGCTGCGCAGTCAGCAGGAGTCTGCTTGCGAGATTCCCCGATCTTGCTCTGCTGCCAAGCCCAGCCCTGCTGGCTCTGCACGAATTCTAATAACCCCTTACCTCAGATACCGTGTGCTCCACCCGTGGAGAGCGACACCATCCTAGCTGCCATTCCACCATGCCCAGAGGTCCTGGCCTGCAGCAGCGGCTACTAAATGCCGCATACCATGGGTGGAATCACAACAACCACCCCCCACCAATCCCCTTACTCCAAAGACTCTTTACCCTTAAACTCCCCTTGCCTTTTTATTGACCGCCCATCCGGGTGGCCACGGACCGGGTCACACCATCGTGACAGCCCCCAAACACTTGAGGACGTAGAGAGAGAGGCCCAACTCTGAGTACCCCACGGCCCCCACTGGGGCCAGTCATACACATTACCTTCATTGCTTACTACTGACTTATCATTATTAATTATAAAGGGACATAATCCACACAGTCTCTGTCCACACCTGAAGGAGCCTTTAGTAGATAACCATGGGTTACCACTTTTCTTGTGATTTTTACTAGTAACTGCACTAGGTGAAATCATATTGCCCACTGTTAAAGATCTTTTGGGAACAACTTTATCAAGAATGTTTTTTACCTCTCTCACATAAAGATCAACATCTAACACTACAATTGAACCCTCTTTATCACAGTTTTTTACTATATTTAAATTATTTTTAATATCATTCAATGCCCATCTCTCACCTTTTGTGAGATTATCCCCACTAAGCTCTTTTAAGAACAGTTGTTTAAGTCCTGCTCTACCATTAACTGAACATCATCCATGATGGCAATGGCAACTAATGACTGTAATGGTACCTTTACACGCCACTAATGGATGGTGGCAACAACCAGCTACTTCACGTGTACGAGCACACACAAACGGTTACAAACGGTACCCGCACCGCCTTTACACGCCGCAACAAGGTGCGCTACAGTAGGTTACATCTATCTCTAGATACACCGCCGGGTGTCTCAAGTTACCTTCTGTAGAGCACCTTACCTCATTTACACACCGCTATAACAAGGTAATATGGGCGGACCTGGTGCAGCAGGGACAACACATAGGCGTGCCACAACTGTGGTTTACGAGACGTCCGTACGCTGATAGGACAAAGCAATAACATCATGATTGGCCAGGCAGCGCAGGAGGCTGATTAATACATGACGCTCGAGCAATTGTGTAGTGTGACTGGTCAGCTCCTTAAATATGCCGCCCTATGCAGCAACAACCAATCTTAATGCAGGAGCTTCCACCAATGATCGCTGAAGGGGGGTGGTTTCCCGGAGGCTGTGTCACGCCCCAGGTACATACCAGGTACATAGCATGGTGTAGAAACAACCCTTCTGTTCCTTCTTTACACGCCGATACAGGTCGCTACAATCGCCTGGGTAGCCACCTGTTTCAGGGCAGTGCTCGGAAACAGGTGCCGCTACTGGCGGGTGGCTACAACCGACTTCACACGCCGCTACCACGGGTTGAATTGGCGGTGCAAGATACATTTCTCTCATGTACCCGGTTGTTGCCACCATCCAGTAGCGGCGTGTAAAGGTACCATCGGGGTTAAAATCTTCATTTGATATTCGGGATCCAAAGTTCTTATCATTAATAGTAAATGTAAAAGAATTTTCTTCTGATAGGGAGTTCATTTGTGTAAAGGCCCGTTACACATAGCGATGTTCCAGCGATCCCACCAACGATCCGACCGTGGCCGGGATCGCTGGAACATCGCTATGTGATCGCTGGTGAGCAGTGACACTGGACGACCAACTTACCAATGCTGCGTCCCCCGACGGTCGCTGGGATCGCTCACTGTCCAGGGTGCAGCATGGGAATCGTTGTTCGTTGGCACTGTCACACATGCCAATGCATGCTGGGCAGCGGGAGACCAACGATGGAAAAGTGGTCCTGGCCATTCCACAACGATCAGCGAGCTCATCGCTGGTTGTTGCTACATGTCACACACAGCAACATAGCTGGCGAGGTCCCTGCAACATCACAAAACCTGTGACATAGCGGCTATATTGTTAACGATATCGCTACATGTAACGGGGCCTTAACAGAACCTTTAGTCCTTTAAATTCATTCTCAGGGAAAGAAACATCAAAAGGGTCATTTTCTGACTGTTCTTGGTTGAAAAAATGCTTTTTTATTGTAAGCCGTCATATGAACTTGCTTACGCGACCTCTCTCTCTCTTGCTCATGCACGCAATTATTTTTATTGTGGTTATCGGTGATAATGCAATAGAGACATATTTTCTGTGTTTGTTGTATAATTTATTTTTCTCTCCTTGTCTGCTTAGTCTATCGAGATTTTAGCCATTTAGTGAAGACCAATAAAAGGTTGTGTAAATGTTTGCTTAATATTAACTAAGAGATGATATAGCAATAATATTTCAGAATTTATACCTACACAATACATCTTACCTTCTATGCTATCGAATAGGCTTAACGTGAAACCTAGGAAATACGAGCATATAACATGTCTTCACATCAGAGGCGAAGATGAAAATGGCTGCTGGACCTCCGGACTATACACAGTGCATTCTGGGACTTCCCACAATGCCCTAGGAGATTTCCCATAATACATTGCAAATGGAACTAAAACAGATACATAAAATCAGCAGCACAGGGTGCTGCTATAATGTATTAGGATACAAATGCACTAAATGACTAACGGCGGCTTCACACCATGGTTTTCGTGATCCAGGGCTGTCCGGTGTGAACCATCAGACAGCCTTGGATTCGATGTTGGCCCCATAGTATTCCTATGCGGCCGGATGGCAGCTATTTGCCATCTGGTTTCCATCCGGGAGGATCCGGGAGAATTTGTGTTTTTCTACCTAACACAAAATCGCAGCTTGCGGCAATTTTCTGTCCTGGGCAAAAACCTGAACAAATTGGATCCTCCCGGATCCGGCACCCCCTAACATGGGAGTCTATGGCGTCGGATCTGACAGAAAATCGGTCCGGCTTCCGGACGCCGGGTGCTGGGGCTCAGCGCCGGCAGGCGCTGAACTTCAGCACTGTGGAGAGATCCCCGCTGACATTTCAGGGAGCTAGCCGCGATTTTGAAATTTTAGCAGGGACAGCTCCTGAAACCTGCGATCTGCCGATTCCGGCAGAAAACAGGACCGGAGGGCATATGTGTTCTATCCGGGGCTGTCAGGTTCTGTACGGTGCGTCCATCAAAACACCGGACAGAACCTGATAGACCAAAACCGTGGTGTGAAGCTGCCCTAACTATCCGAGTAGCTGAATTATCTGCTGAGACAGAACAGCGGACAGGAAAGGAGATGCTGGGAGAAACCAGCTCAAAAGACCCTTCCTCTCATTTCTTTCCAAATCTTACGACATGAACTTTAATGATTTATTGACTTATATTGTGCTGCAATGATGAAGCAATTTTTTTTATATAAAAAAGCTATTTTCTAACTTATGCTATTTTAGTCCGGAGAATAAGAAAAACATGTAACCCTTCACAGAGCAGCCAAACCACAAGACCTTCTGATCCCAGATATCTCAGTGGTCACAGTAGGGCGTGACACACTCGTAACACAACTCCTACTAGCACTATTCCTGCAAAACAAAAACAATATTTGGGTTCCTTCTATTTAATATTGATACCATCTTTTTGCTTGATTTTGCATTGCTTTCCATTTGTCTGAAATGTCATGTGCTGTATTCGGTAAATAATGATGAGCAAACATACTTGTTACTATTTGTTAGGCGGCCGTCACACGCATCAATTTAATGCACGATATCGCTTAAGCGATCTGTTTTTTTTGATCACTTAAGCGATATCGTTTGTGCGTCGCTGCGTGTAATCAAGCGATTTTACAATGTAAAATTGCTTGATCGTGACATCGCAGATATGAGAGCCGGAGCTCATATCAAGCGATAATCACTGGTTCAATCTGCTGCATCGTGGTGTGTGACACCACGATGATCCATCTCCCAGTGGCAGAGCCTATGCTGGGAGATGGTATCTATGGTAAACGTCGGGTTACTAAGCGCCGCGCGGCGCCTAGTAACCCGATGTGTACCATAGTTACCAGCGATCTCGCTGGTCCACATCGCTGGTGAGTCTGCTTGTGACAGCTCACCAACGATGTGAACAATATTGTTAGCGATCGCGCGTGCACGTGATCGCTAACAATATCGCTATTGATATTGAACCGTGTGACGGCCGCCTTACTTGCATGAATAGTATGGTATTCAAGATACTCCATACTCGGCGAACAGTGGCGTAACTTCAGAGCCGCGGGCCCCGATGCAGGATGCACTCCGGGGCCCCTTAGGTGAGGAGCGGGGGGTGGGTGGGGGTGCTGTTTGAAGGTTTTGAGGAGCCGGGGGGGTGCTAGCGGGGTGGCTAGCGTGAATAGAGGAGAATAGGGGCGGGCACAGCTGCGCAGCTGCAGGAAGTGGCTTCTCTCACTTCCTGTCCTCCGTACACTCTTCGGCCAGCGCTATCGCAGTCGCGGCGGGCGACCGCTGCGACCGCAGTAGTTACTCCACTATCAGCGAATATCCCTGGTGCTCGAGAGTGATGTGTCAATCGGGAACGAGCTGATACAATTTGCCAGCTCCCTTCAGTAGACAATGGGAGCTGGTACCCAAGTAAGAGCACACTTGCATGGAAGGCTCTCAATGGGGGTAGAGCAATGTGTTGTTTGCCCTGAACACACAAAAGAAAAAGCCCGCCCTCCCATTCCTGGCAGTGTTTGTTTTATGGATGGCTGTGTGTGGTTGGAGCTCATCTCTTGCATTAAGTTCGTTATTTGTGATGAGCACTCGAATAGTACGAGGCACTGAATATGAATAATTTGAACCCGAATATTTTAGTATTCAACAAGAGGTGAGGCTGGGAGTGGTTCTTGTACCATAGCCTCATCCATGGGGCCGACTGTGTAATCGGTGCATGGACTGTCCTATGGTAATATTAGGAGCCATATAAAAATAAAACTTCTGATGATTGTAAAGTTTGTAAAGATTTTGAAGTTTTACAATAAAAACAGATTTATTAAAAGAAAACCTCACAGTCAGGTTTATGTTACCGTGTTCCAGCTCAGTCATTTCAATTTTAATCAGCTCAAAACAGTCATGATAATCATATTAGTGAAAAAAAGGCTACATCATGCTTGCCGAGTCTGGCAGCACAGATGGTTTGCGCAAGCCCAAGTCTCCATTTCTGTGATTTAGTACTTGTGAAGATCTGTGGTTGTGGGTTGTATTAATCACATAGGCAGGGTAACGATGCAATTATTTTTATTTTTTTTGCCCATGGTCTTATGGCCACTTTACACGTCTCGATATAGGCGTCCAACTCCTATAAAAAGTCACATGGTTCGTGTGTTGGCCCCGATATCGTATGGTTTAAAAGTCCAATTCGATGCAAGAACGATGCCAAAACGATATCGGGGAAGAATTGTGCAGGCTCTCCAACGGTCCAATATTGGATGGACGATGTGGCCGGATCGTGCTGTGTGAAAGCCCAACAACGATCTGGAGTACAACTTCCCCTATTCTCTCCCATGTTAAAAGGTCGTTCTTGGTCAGCCGTACAAGGTGGCGTACACATCGCAGTTGCGTTGCCTGCCGATATCGCGCTGTGTAACATCTCCTATGCGATCTTGGAATTCTGCCCAAAAAATGCACGCTCCCGCGTCGTTGTATCCAATATCGGACCGATGTTGGGACATGTAAAGTGGCCATTACAGCAACTCCAGATTGATGGAAAAAATGAGATTCCCCAATCCACAAGATCCCTAACAGAGACTGTAGTTCCACTGCCCCTATACCAAGCAATACCCTTTTGGTTGCCCCACAGATTTTGTGTTTGGCCCCCTGGCACCGCTTCGCAGCTCACCTCTCCCGGGTCGGCATCTCCTGCTCCTCTGCTGACCGGGCATCCGGCATCCAGGCGTGCTGTGTCTCGGAGCCGTCGCCATGTTGCCTTCCTGTCAGCTGACCGCCGGGTTCGCACATGAGCACATTACTGTGGTCATTTTCATGAGCCTACTCAGTGGCGCGCTAGGTGCACTCCTTCCCTGTGACTCTAGCGGCCGGCAAGGTCCAACTTGTATATCAGGCCACCTCCTCTGATGGGAGGTGCCTGATTATTAAGTCAGTTTGCTTCTGCCTTGCTGACTGTTGGTCAGGCCTTCCTTGTGCTCTGTGTCCTGGAACCCTTGCTGTGCTCCTTCCCAGTAGCACCATTCCTGTCCTCCAGCCTTGTACCCTGTTACCTGGAATACTTCTCTGTTCCTTAGTATAGGCTAACCTTACGAGCCGCCCCCTGGTACTAGCTGCTGTGGCATTTAGACCCCCTGGGCTTGCCCCTGACAATCCCTGTATAGAGGTTGGGTAAACTAGGATCAGCTCACCCAGGGAAGTTCGGTACCACGGCCCAGTGGGTCCACTCTAGGGCGCCTTCCCCAGGAAGCGTGACATTTTGTATCTTCCGTTAGTATACACTGTGTGCAGAATTATTACGCAAGTTGTATTTTAGAGGATTATTTTTATTATTGATCAACAACTATGCTCTTAATCAACCCAAAAGACTCATAAATATCAAAGCTTAATATTTTTGGAAGTTGGAGTGTTTTTTTTTAGATTTGATCTTAGGAGGATATATGTGTGTGCAGGTAACTATTGCTGTGCAGAATTATTAGGCAACTTAATAAAAACCAAATATATTCCCATCTCACTTGCTTATTTTCACCAGGTTAACTAATATAGCTGCACAAAATTTAGAAAAGACATTTCTGACATGCAAAAACAAAACCCCCAAAAATTAGTGACCAACATAGCCACCTTTCTTTATGATGGCACTCAACAGCCTTCCATCCATAGAATCTGTCAGTTGCTTGATCTGTTTACGATCAACATTGCATGCAGCAGCCACCACAGCCTCCCAGACACTGTCCCCAGAGGTGTAATGTTTTCCCTCCCTGTAGATCTCACATTTTAGGAGGGACCACAGGTTCTCTATGGGGTTCAGATTAGGTGAACATGGGGGCCATGTCATTATTTTTTCTTCTTTTACACCTTTACTAGTCAGCCACACTGTGGAGTAGTTGGATGCATGTGATGGAGCATTGTCCTGCAGGAAAATCATGTTTTTCTTGAACGATACCGACTTCTTCTTGTACCACTGCTTGAAAAAGTTGTCTTCCAGAAACTGGCAGTAGGCCCGGGAGTTGAGCTTCACTCCATCCTCAACCCAAAAAGGTCCCACAAGTTCATCTTTGATACTAGCCCATACCAGTACCCCACCTCCACCTTGCTGGCGTCTGAGTCAGAGTGGAGCTCTCTGCCCTTTACTGATCCAGCCTCTGGCCTATCCATCAGGCCCATCAAGAGTCACTCTCATTTCATCAGTCCATAAAACCTTTGAAAAATCAGTCTTAAGATATTTCTTGGCCCAGTCTTGACATTTTATCTTATGTTTCTTGTTCAAAGGTGATCGTTTTTCAGCCTTCCTTACCTTGGCCATGTCCCTGAGTATAGCACACCTTGTGCTTTTGGATACTCCAGTAACGTTGCAGCTCTGAAATATGGCAAAACTGGTGGCAAATGGCATCTTGGCAGCTTCATGCTTGATTTTCCTCAATTTATGGGTAGTTATTTTGCGCCTTTTCCGACCCTGTTGGCTATTTGCCATGAAACGCTTGAATGTTCGGTGATCACACTTCAAAAGTTTGGCAATTTCAAGACTGTTGCATCCCTCTGCAAGACGTCTCACAATTTTGGACTTTTCAGAGCCCGTCAAATTTTTCTTCTGACCCATTTTGCCTAAGGAAAGGCATTTGCCTAATAATTAAGCACACCTTATATAGGGTTTTGATGTCATTACACCACACCCCTCCTCATTACAGCGTGTAGCCAGATCCAGTCGACAGAATAAAAATCCATTCCCTCATATCACAAGGTGACCTCAAGATCGAGCATGGCCACTGGGAAACCCCCCACACCCCAAGGGTAACTGTGCATTGGTGGAGGTGTTTTCCTGAGGCCGAGCCCCTCACCCTGCAGTGCATGTGAGAGCCTCTGTGGTGATGACTCCCCTGGGTCTAAAGACAGTAATGGAATGGTTGCTTCACCTAATTACCAATCTCATGTCTGGCCTTGGTTTCCTGGGGTCCAGATTAGCATAATATGTACAGTGGGTACGAAAAGTATTCAGACCCCTTTAAATTTTTCCCTCTTTATTTTATTGCAGCCATTTGGTAAATTCAAAAACATTCATTTTTTTTCTCATTAATGTACACTCTGCACCCCATCTTGACTGGTAAAACCCTGAAAAAAATATATTTCTGCAAATTTATTAAAAAAGAAAAACTGAAATATCACATGGTCATAAGCATTCAGACCCTTTGCTCAGTATTGAGTAGAAGCACCTTTTGAGCTAGTACAGCCATGAGAATTCATGGGAATGATGCAACAAGTTTTTTCCCCCTGGATTTGGGGATTCTCTGCCATTCTTCCTCCAGATCCTCTCCAGTTCCGTAAGGTTGAATGGTCAACATTGGTGGACAGCCATTTTCAGGTCTCTCTAGAGATGCTCAATTGGGTTTAGGTCAGGGCTCTGGCTGGGCCAGTCAAGAATGGTCACAGAGTTGTTGTGAAGCCGCTCCTTTGTTATTTTAGCTGTGTGTTTAGGGTCATTGTCTTGTTGGAAGGTGAACCTTTGGGCAAATCTAAGGTCCAGAGCACTCTGGAAAAGGTTTTCTTCTAGGATATCTCTGTACTTGGCCACATTCATGTTTTCTTCAATTGCAACCAGTCGTCCTGTCCCTGCAGCTGAAAAACACCCCCATAGCATGATGCTGCCACCACCATGTTTCACTGTTGGGATTGTATTGGGCAGGGGATGAGCAGGTTTTCCCCACACATACCGCTTAAAATTATCACCAAAAAGTTCTATCTTTGTCTCATCAGACCAGACAATCTTATTTCTCAATCTAGGAGTCCTTCTCACATTTTTTTTTTGCAAATTCTATGCGGGCTTTCATATATCTTGCACTGAGGAGAGGCTTCCGTCTGGCCACTCTGCCATAAAAGCCCAAGTAGTGGAGGGCTGCAGTGATAGTTGACTTTGTGGAACTTTCTCCCATCTGCCTACTGCATCTCTGGAGCTCAGCCACAGTGATCTTGGCGTTCTTCTTTACCTCTCTCCCTAAGGCTCTTCTCCCATGACTCCTCAGTTTGACTGGACGACCAGGTCTACAAAAACATCTAGTGGTCCCAAACTCCTTCCATTTAAGGATAATGGAGGCCATTGTGCTCTTAGGAACATGGAGTACTGCAGAAATTCTTTTGTAACCTTGTCCAGATCTGTGTCTTGCCACAATTCTGTCCCTGAGCTCCTTGGGCAGTTCCTTTGACCTCATGATTCTCATTTGGTCTGACATGCACTGTGAGCTGGGAGGTCTTATATAGACAGGTGTGTGCCTTTCCAAATCAAGTCCTATTCGTTTAATTAAACACAGCTGGACTCCAATGATAACTCGCAATGTTGGAGATAGGCGGAATCGCCCGCAACATTGCAGGTTGCCGCGTTACACAGGGCGATCAGGCATGATCGCCTGACCAACATCGCCAGGTTTCCCAACATTGTTGGGAAACCTGGCGATGTGACTCAGGCGATTTTTCGCCTGATTATCGCCCTGTCACACGAGGCAACTCTCCGGCGATGTCGCCGCAACCTGACTACGCCCCTCAGTTGCCGGCAACATCGTCGGCGATATCTCCCTGTGTGACGGTACCTTAAGGGTATGGACACACATCCGAGTGAAAAAACGGTCCGATTCATGGATCTGAGAGTCGGACAAGTGTCATCTGACTTTTGCTCAGTGCGGCTCGCGGGTGCTGTCCGAGTGCAATCCGTTTTTTTCCTCAGCAGCTATTTACCGTATAATCATTTACAGGAACATTTTCTACAATTGTCTGAGTTACAGAATGGTAATGTATTAATTAAAACTCGCATCAGAGTCGGATGGTGCGAGTGCGGTCCGAATGCAATAGTTTTTTTTTGTCGGACCCATAGACTTGCATTGGCGAGTCTCGTCCGTGACTCGTAAAGAGTCTCGACATGTTGCGATTAACTCGCAATCCGAGAATCGGATGCGGAAAAAGAATATGATACTCGGAAATGTGCTCTCGGACATTAGTTAACATCGGTCCGGGAGCAATGCAATTTTTCCGCACAGTACACTCGGACGAGTTTCACGGAAGTGTATCCGAGCCCTAAGGCTGATTTCACACTGCAGTTTTTCCCTGGTCAAGGTTCATCAGGTTTTGTGTGCCAAAAGTAGGAGTGAAACTTGCAGAGAAAAAGTATAAATGAAAGATTGACACCTGTTCTGGGTTTTGGAGGCACTCCTGATGAACCCTGACCAGTCAAAAACTGCAGTGTGAAACCAGCCCAAGATGTGTGGAATCCATGGAATGAATGGTGCTCTATAAATAAATAATAATAATAATAATAATGTGTGTTAGGGTACCGTTACACATCACAACATTGCATGCAATTTCACTTGCAACTTACTGGTTGCAGTGAAATCATGGACACATTGTTACATTTGTACACAGCAACAAAATAGAACAATGTGTCCATGATTTCACTGCAACCAGTAAGTTGCAAGTGAAATTGCATGCAATGTTGCGAGGTGTAACGGTACCCTTAAGATTCCATTTCTTGCTAAAACATTTCCCACATTTTAAACAAGAAAATGGCTTCTCCCCTGTATGAACACATTTTTTTTTTGCAGTTAAAACATTTTCCACATTCATTACATGAAAATGAGAGAGAGAAGACTTTGGGAATACAAATTGATAACGACCTTTGACACATTCAAAACAGGATGCAATGTTTCACATGGATTCATGGGTTTTTATAGAACATGAATGGACATTTGGGGACATCACAGATTCATGCGTTTTCTATATAAATTGAAAAGACATTTGGGGATATCACATCTTCCAACAGACTCCATTTTGAGGACAATGAACTTTTAACACTACTTATGCGAACACCTTCGCCTCCTTTTATTGCTTTCCTCAACTCATTTAAGTATTTTCAGTTCTCCACAGACCGCTACCATATTACCATTATACAATTTGTTCCGCTTATCTTAGACTTTTAGTTCCAATTCCCCTGCCCATGTCTTACACCCTAGCCCGACTCTGTTTTACGTCACCTGTCGCATTTACTATAACATCTAAAACTGTTCTTTTTTTTTGTTTCATTTGCTTATGTGTATATGTATGTGTCTTCAGAATCTGTGTCATTATTTGACTGACGAAGGGGCCACAGTATCCCGAAAGCTTGCTATGTTTACCATCTTTTCAGTTAGCCATTAAAAGGTATCGACCACTGAGGACTCTCAGATTCTAATATATCACTATCTACTGGCTAACACGGTATAAACATTTTTTATCCTCCCCTGTGTGAATTCTCAAATATTTGTTAAGATTTGATTTCTGGGTATAAGATTTCCCACATTCTGAACAAGAAAATGGCTTCTCCCCTGTGTGAGTTCTCTGATGTACAGTAAGATTTGATTTCTGGATAAAACATTTCCCACATTCTGAACAAGAAAATGGCTTCTCCCCTGTGTAATTTTTTTTATGTGCAACAAGAGCCGATTTGTAGGTAAAAAGGTTTCCCACATTCTGGACATGAAATGAATTCTCTCCTGTGTGAATCATCTTGTGTCTAACATGTGATTTAATGTTATAAGATTTCCCACACTCTGAATATAAAAATTGCTTCTCCCCTGTGTGAGTGTGTCTATGTTTAACAAGATCTCCTTTGTTGGTAAATCATTTTCCACATTCTGAACATGAAAATGGCTTCTCCCCTGTGCGAGTTCTCTAATGTGTAGTAAGATTTGATTTCAGGGTAAAACATGAAAATGATGTATCCGCTGTAGGAGTTCTCTGATGTGCAGTAAGATTGCCTTTCTTGCTAAAACACTTCCCACATTCTGAACATGAAAATAGCTTCTCCCTTGTGCGAGTGCATCTATGTTTAACAAGATATCCTTTGCTAGTAAAACATTTCCCACATTTTGAACATGAAAATGGCTTCTCCCCTGTGTGAGTTTTCTGATGTGCTGTAAGATTACATTTCATGCTGAAACTTTTCCCACATTCTGAACATGAAAATGGCTTCTCCCCTGTGTGAACTCTGTGATGTGCAGTAAGCTTTTCTTTCATGCTAAAACATTTCCCACATTCTGAACATGAAAATGGCTTCTCCCCTGTGTGAGTGCGTCTATGTTTAACAAGATCTCCTTTGCTAGTAAAACAATTCCCACATTCTGAACATGAAAATGGCTTCTCCCCTGTGTGTGTTCTCTGATGTGCAGCAATATTGCATTTCATGCTAAAACATTTCCCACATTCTGAACATGAAAATGGCTTCTCCCCTGTGTGAACTCTCTGATGTGCAGTAAGCTTTTCTTTCTTGCGAAAACTTTTCCCACATTCTGAACATGAAAATGGCTTCTCTCCTGTGTGAATTCTCTGATGTGCAGTAAGCTTTTGTTTCTTGCTAAAACATTTCCCACATTCTGAACATGAAAATGGCTTCTCCCCTGTGTGACTTCTCTGATGTGCCATAAGACTTGATTTATTGATAAAACATTTTGGACATTCTGAACATGAAAATGGTTTCTCCACTGTATGAGCTTTTTGATGTTCAGCATCTCTTTTGTTATTTTCATTTTGCTTAACAGTCTGTAATGAATCAAGTGATAGGACCTGTTGATAAGGAATAGATGATAGATTTTTGTTGTGAAGTTCTGGAGTTATGACATGATCTTCATAAATATATGGTGTGATACCATAATCAGCTGCTTCAACATTAATAAATGGCAGATATCCCTCTGACGCACAATCATCTGACAAGAAAAAAAAATTTTTTTTTCAGAAAGGATTCAGAAACAAATTGTATTGAAATTCAATTTCTTGTGACAAAGAGAGAGGTACAAATTACAGATTTCAGTGCAAGGGGTAACAGATTGTGATATTAACCCCTCTTACGTCTGATGACATGACTTTTCACAGTGAACTTAAAGGGCCTTAATCCTCAGCGACATTTTTTCATAGTGATGAGGATTAAGTGTGTAGCACCCCCCCAGTGGTCAAAAATCCATGACAGCTGACACCCTGTTACATTGGCCCGAATCAGTTTCGGACCCGATCTGGGCAAATTAATCCCTTAGATGCTGTTAGTTGCGACAGCAGCATCTGAATGAGGGTTAAAACACCCCCTCTAACTATTATTATTTATTATTATAGTGCCCTTGATCCCATGGCTTTACATGTGAAAAAGGGTAAACACAATAGAGACAAGTACAATAATCATCAACAATATAAGGCACAGACAAGTACAGGAGAGAGGACCCTGCCCATGAGAGCTCAGTTTACGGGATGGGTGAGGATACAGTAGATAAGGGTTGTTAGAGACGAAATGTTCTTCCACTCAGGTAGTCTAGGATAAAGTTATGGATCGGCATAAGAATATCATGGGGCAGGTTTTGAGGTGGTATAATGGACTGAGGGCTACTGTAGGTTGTAGGCTTGTCGGTTGAAGTGGATCTTCAGGTTCAGGTCCTTTCAAAGGTTTCCAAGGTAGGCAAGAGTCTGATATGTTGAGGCAGAGGGTTCACAAGTATGGGAGATGTACAGGAGAAATCTTGTATGAGGTTGTGGGAAGAGGAGACAAGAGGGCAGGTGAGAAGGAGGGTACATGCAGGTAAGTACCGGGAGACTGTGTCTAAGATGTACGAAGGAGACAGGTGACGGATGGCTTTGTAGGTTATGGTTAGGTTTTTTTTTAACAAATCCTTTTTATTATTTTCAAAATGCAATAATATAAGACAAAACCCATATAAGTAAATTTTACAAACTAGTCAAATCGCACCATCGTTCGCAACTTTTGGTGACATAAAATGTTCTTGAAAAACCCATGTTACAAATGCGATTTATAAGCACTCAACACCCTTTCCCTCCCGTCTCCCCTTCTCACCCTCTATGGTCAACATGTAACATTCAAAGCCTACCCCAGTCTCGTCAATCTACTCGGTCATCACCATCCAGAAATCAGCCACTGTAGATTATGTAACTCCGCCTGAACCCGTGACACAGTTTCCCACTATAGGTGGTATCCCCTATTAGCTTTAGCCTTCCAAGCGTACCCTGCAAGTCCTTTAGATTATACCAGGATGTGTTACGGAAGGGGTGTACCAATTGTCTGATCTTGTCTCTAGTTAGCTGTGATAATATGAAGTTTTTCCATTTTGTACAAACTTTAGATGTCTTATTATCCCTGTCTCCCTCGGCCTCCACTTTCTCAAGCAACATAGTCCCCTTTAATTCCTTCACCAGCTCCGAAAGTGTGGGAGCTCGTGAGTCCAACCAATGTTGTAAAATGAGGCGTTTGTGGATAATCAATGTCACCTGTGGCTTGATGAAACTCAAGTCGCAGTCGCCCACATTAAGGAATACCCACAATCTATTGTCTAATGGAAGCTGACCCCCCAGCAGGTGTCAAGTCCACTCCTTCACCCCCCTCCATGCTTGTGATATTTGCTCGCATTCCCAGATCCCATGGAACATGTCTACTTTATCCGTTCCACTTCGGATAAGATTGTCGCCTGTCCAAGTGGTTCACTGATGTTGGCAGGTTGAAGCCTAAAACTGCCCTATGTATTAGTCGGAAGTATGTGTCCCTCCACCTTTCGTTGTGTACATGTTTTCGTAGATCTCGCCATCCAGTTAATATTGTGTCACCTATCCCCTCATCCTGTAATCTGGTTTCCCAACCTTAAAGGTACCTTTACACGCCGCGACGGCAGGCTGGATACATCCCGCTACTTCACGTGCACGAGCACGCTGAAACGGTTACAAACGGTCAACGCATCACCTTTACACGCCGCCACAAGATGCGCTACGCCACGCTACATGTATAGCTAGCTACATCGCCGGGTGTCTCAAGTAGCCAGCTGTAGCTCATTTACACACCGCTATAACCAGCTACTATGGGCGTACCTGGTGCAGCAGGGCCAGCACATAGGCGTGCTACAATTGTGGATTACGAGCCGTCCGTACGCTGATAGGACGAAGCAATAACATCCTGATTGGGCAGGCAACGCAGGAGGCTGAGTAATACAGCACGCTCGAGCAATTGTGTAGTGTGACTCGTCAGCTCCTTTAAATATGCCTCCCTATGCAGCGACTACCAATCGTCATGCAGCAGCTTCCACCAATGATCGCACATGGGGCGCGGTAACACGGAGCCAGGGTCACGCCTTAGCTACATTGCAGCTACATCGCAGGCTGTCCAGAGTTCCCTTCCGTTGCCTCTTTACACGCCGATACAGCTCGCTACCATCGGCGTTGTAGCCATCAGTTTTCGAGCAGAGCTAGGAAACAGATGTATCTGTTGCCGGCTGTAGCGTCACGTCTTCAGACGCCGCTACGACGGGCTACATTGGCGCTACAAGCTACATTTGTAGCCTGTAGCGGGATGTATCCAGCCTGCCGTCGCGGCGTGTAAAGGTACCATTAAAGATCCTTCCTGGACCCGACGGTATCCAGTCACGTCTTAACGTTGAGTAAATGGTAGAAATGTTTACTTCCGAGATATCTCTGGTTAGAAGTTCGTCTAGTCCGTATGGGCAGCACTCTTTGCTCAGGTCATGAAAGTGAGTGAATAAATGTTGTCTAAGTTGTGTATATTGTAGGATATGCGTTGAGTCAAGTCGCCATCTATTGAACGCTTCCTCGTCAGTCATCCACCTAGACTTCTGTGCCTGCATAAGGTGACTCAGAGTAGTTACTCCCCTCGCTCTCCATATTTGAAATAATTAATTGCCCCTTCCTTGATAGAAGTCTCCATGGGTTAAGATATTTGGAAATCTTTCATGACATGCCCAGTTTACATCGTAGGGCTTTGCATGCTACCCTAATGGTTAGGGTTTTTAACTGTAGTCTTTGGGCACTAGGAAGCCTGTGAAGGGATTGACAGATAAGAGAGGTCAGGAAATAGCAGGGGGACAGGTGGATTAGTTGGGCAGCAAAGTTTAGGAAAGATTGTAGGGGTGACAGAGTGTTAGAAGGGAGGCTACAGAGCAAGAGGTTATAGTAGTCCAGGTGTGAGATAATGAGGGCATACACTAGTGTTTTTGCAGATTCTCGGTTAAGAAATGTACAGATCCGGGAAATATTTTTGAGTTTGAGTCAGCAGAAGGTGGAGAGGGCTCGGATGTGTGACTTGAAGGAGAAAGCAGTCGCTGGTTAAGCCAAAGGGAACTGGGGAGAGTGAGCAGCCATCAACTTGGATGCATAGGTATGTTGGGAGGGGTTGAGTGAGGAGGAGGAAAGACTGAGTTTTAGAAATTGAGCATGAAAAAAAAAAAAAATTAAAAAAAAGGATGACATACTGGACAGACATTGAGGGATTCTGCTTAGTAAGGAGGTGATATCAGGTCCACAGAGATTACGCTGATGACACACAGATTTGAGATGATACTGAAAGCTGCGGGAGTTGATGACCTGTTCCAGGCCAAAGGCGTAGATCAAGAAGAGCAGTTTGTACAAGATATGAACCCTGGAGGATTCCGACAGATAGGGGCAAGATGTGGAGGTGGTGTGAGAGTTTGAGATGCTATAAGTTCAGTCAGTTAGGTAAAGAGATCAAAGATAGTGCCAAGTCTGTGATGCCAAATGATGAGAGAATCAGTAGTAGGATGGAATGGTCCAATGTGTCGAAGGCAGAGAACAGGTCCAAGAGGAGGAGGACAGAGCAGTGTCGTTTGGCTTTGGCAGTAAGTAGGTTATTGATGATTTTAGTTATTGCAGTTTCAGTGGAATGATATGGCAGGAAGCCAGATTGTAGCCGATCAAAGAAGGAGCAGGTGGAGAGGTGAGAGAACAATTTAAGATGGACATGCTGTTCCAGTAGTTTTGAGTCATTGGGAGAAGTGATATGGGGAGATATCTAGACACAGAGGATAGGTCAAGGGAGGGCATTTTGAGGATGGGTGTGATCGAGGCACGTTTAAAGGATGAGGGGAATGAACCAGTTGTTAGTGATAGGATGAAAACATAGGTTAATGTTGGGACCAAGACTGGGGGGAAATTGGGGATGAGGTGGGATGGGAGCGGGTCAAGAGCACAGATGTGAGATGTGATCTGTAGATCCCTTCCCCATAATCGCGATTGATGATAGTTGCTATTGCACCCAGAGGTCATGACGCCAGAAGGCATTGGCATGGTAGATCCAGCTAGAAGCAGAGTCTAAAAAGGTAGTCAGTGAGAAACTGATAGGTCTCAGGCACTGCAGTACACCAGTACTGCAATGCATGTGACCAAAGATCAAAGCAAAAATTATTCATGTCCTACAGTAGGACTGAGTGAAATGTTAAATAAAGTTGATATAAAGAAAGCAAAGAAAGTTCACAGAAAGCACGAAAACTTGTTTTGCCACTAAAAACAAAAATGAACAAAAAAACCTTACACATAATTGGTGTTAACTTGACTGGAATAATCCAAATGATAAGACTCACATTAGTTATTACACAGGCAAACACCGTAAAAAAAAGTTAAAATTGTAGCTTTTTCATGATATCAACACACAAAAAATATAATAAAAAGAAATCAAAAAGTCATATGTAAAAGAAACCACCAAACTGTCCTGCAAACAATAAACCCTAATATGGGCCATTCCACACAAAAAAGTTACAGCTCTCAGGACAAGTTAGTTAGTTAGTTATCAATAAAAGAGATCTGATTAAAAAAAAAATTAATACAAGAACCTGCTACCAAGCAGTAAAGATCATTGTGGGAGCAGCATTTGTCACATATATTGCTCTGGACCTGCTACAGGTATCGGGGAATAAGGAGATTGATGATATTGATGGTCGGCCCCGATACCTGTAGAAGGTCCAGAGCGCTGTATGTGACAATGCTGCTCACACCATGATCTTCACTGCTCCAGGCTCCACACTGCAGATCTCCTCCTCTCCAGATCTAGAATGAATCAAGCTAAAAATGTCTGTAATGACAGAGACTAGTGTTGCCACATGGGTTTTTTTTTTTTCTTCCTCTGGATCAACATGTTAGGCTATGGGTTGAACTAGATGGACTTAAGGTCTTCCTTCAACCTTAAATACTATGTTACTATGTTACATTCTCTGTCAGCTTTTATTTTTTTCCCCCTCTTTCTGACTCTGCCTTCCTATGATTGGACAGTGTCATAGAATGGAAAATGTAACACCCCCTCACCTCCCCCAGAGGAATCTCTGTTAATTACACTTTGGTTGAAGGGGAGATTTACATATTGGGCACCCTAAAATTCAATAGCCCATATCTTTGCAGTATAGTGGAGACTGTAAAACTTGAAGTCAGCCCCTTTTTAGTGTTATATACAGTTTACACCAAAAGATATGAAGGTTCTCTTTAATTGCCTGTATATTGATGGATGTCCAAGTTCTGAGACCTGCACCAGCTGCTTAAAAGATTGATGAAAAGTGCGAAGCTTGTGAGGTAGAACAGAGAACAGACTCAATAGAAGCTACAAAATCCAACATGTAATTGTACCAACCGGTGAATAAGTAATTATAGAGGAAACTACTCACCTGTGCTGTCATCTGTAATAATCTCCATTTTAATCCACTCATCACTGCTCACATAAGTCTCTGTAGTATTAATATGGAGCAGATCATCATCACCCCTCACATATGTCTCTGTAGTATTAATATGGGGCAGATCATCATCACCCCTCACATATGTCTCTGTAGTATTAATATGGGGCAGATCATCATTACCCCTCACATATGTCTCTGTAGTATTAATATGGGGCAGATCATCATCACCCCTCACATATGTCTCTGTAGTATTAATATGGGGCAGATCATCATCACCCCTCACATATGTCTCCGTAGTATTAATATGGGGCAGATCATCATCACCCCTCACATATGTCTCTGTAGTATTAATATGGGGCAGATCTTCACCCTGAAACAAAGATTGTAAAAGTCACAGACAGATGGAGAAGTCCCATCTATGATCAGCTGTAATCTGCCATCTCCACCGTTCTCATTACACAAGTATAAAACATAGAATACTGGAGGATAAAACAAGACTGAGCACAAGACCTTCACAGCCGTCTACACATCTAAAGCGGCCGTCACACGCTAAGATATAGATAACGATGTCATAAACGATGTCGGATTTGCACATCGTCCGAACGATGTGTGAGATCGTTCATCACAACGCTACACCCACAGATATCGCTCAGACGATTCTCCGATGCAGCGATCCAGCGGTCGTATGAGCGATGCACTTATCATCTGTGCACATCGTTCAGCAAACAGTCACACAGCAACCTCGTAAACGATGTTGGGGTAAATGTGGGCGTTTTCCAAGGTTTAATTGGAGCACATAGGCGTGCTACATGGCTTACAAGCAGCGCCCCTCACTACATCATTGGTGGTCAGTACTGCGTCCTCATTGGTCAGATGTCCTTGGAAACATGGCGGCCTCATCTTCAGAATGTCCTGTGATGTGGCTCGCAATGTACATGTATAAACACGATGTGCTATACCACAAAAAATACGTTTATTACTGAAAAAGGTAGAAACCGCTATCCCCCACGTGGCAGCGCGGCGTGTTGCGGCCATGACTGAGCTGCAATGGGCATGGAAGGAGCTAGCACCTTGCAGGCGGAATGAAACTGAAACCAACTTCATTCCGTCAGGACCGCCCCTTGCGTGACGTTACAAAACTTAAAGGCGACCTACGCGGCGTAACACGGCAATAACCACTTCTGTGTCACCTACGGGACAATATCCCATGGGCGTGACGTAGCGCCGCGTTGTGTGTGCCGCGTCCGGCAATATTGTTTGGGTGTATGACAAGGTGGACACTATAGCAAGCTCATGTACCACGCAGGTTCTTTTATCAGGTTGACGCACTTGTGGGTGCACATTAAGTTCTACATGACAAATGCGTGATAGTGCAGCCGACGCCTATGTGTGGTGCTGAAGACAGCTCTTCAAAAATGGCGCCCTGTGAGGACAGCCAATGGGAACGCATCATCTTCCACCAATGCGAGCTAATGTCGAAGCAGCCAATCCGAAACCATTAAGGTTAACGAATCACAACTGAGGAGGTGACACAATGAGAAATTCCTGCCACGCCTACGTGCTAGATTTAGCCATCGCGCAGTTCCTAACGTGTATACGATATCGGTTGTTTAGACACGTCGATTCTGTTTATCTAATGAGTCAACATCGTCAGATGTGAGGTCCGGAGCTCAGATCTCGATCTTGCGATTTGATCATGTATCGTTCGTCGTATCTTGCCGTCACACGCACAGACATCGTTCAAGCGATGTTTAATCTGGCGCGTTCAAGCGATATCTTTCAAGATATCGTAGCGTGTGACGGCCGCTATAGGGAGATCTCATCACACCTTCTCTCCATCTACCTGATGATCCGGAGGAACATCGGGATCTTCTTGTTTACAGTCCTGTGGGAGAAGAGGACGGGGACATCTCTCTGGTGTTGTCCTCTTACTGGATAGACCTGGAGGAGACACATACAGGACTGAATTCATTCTTTACATACAGATCATTATAGGCCGTGTGTATTTAGTCCTGTCTATTACCTGGTGATGTGAGGGGCGGCCGGGGAACCTCCATCATGACTATGTCCTTGTACAGATCTTTGTGTCCTTCTAAATACTCCCACTCCTCCATGGAGAAATAGACGGTGACGTCCTGACACCTTATAGGAACCTGACACATACAATGATACCATTGTCATCTTTCCCCGATCCCTTCATAGCGTTACTGTATAATGTCCCAGCAGCAGCAGCAGCATTCCCAGCAGTGTCACCTCTCCAGTCAGCAGCTCAATCATCTTGTAGGTGAGTTGTAGGATCTTCTGGTCATTGATGTCCTCATGTATCAGGGGGTGAGGTGGAGGCCCCGTGATTGGGCTCAGGGCTCTTCCCTCAGACACAGGGTCCTGACAGCACAGATCACTAGAGCTCTTCACTACTGTGTAATCCTGGTTATGGAGAGACACATTAATAAATCTCCAGTCTCCAGACATTTCCAGAGTCCTCACCTCTCCAGTTCTGTCATCTGTTATTCTGTCCATAGATAAGAATGATGTCATGTGACATTGTCATCACAATCTCTCACCTCTCCAGTAACAAGGAAGAGGATCTCTAGGGTGAGGTGGAAGATCCTCTCCGCCATCTTGTCCCTGTCCAGATCCATCCTTGATGGGTCAATCAGGAGAATTCTCTTATATAGAAGATCTCTGATGCTGTAGGGACCTGAATGGGAGGAATATGAGCCTGCATAAAATTATAAAGACTACTGAAGACTTTATATCCAATTACTGACCATAGAAATGATGCCACCATGTATGCCATGGGACTATTTTTTAAGTGTTCGTGTGTGTCTAGATGTTGATTGGCTGATTCATCAAATGCATCTATTTACAAATTCACCAAATTCTGGACAAATGTCCTCCAGTCAACCTCTGAGCTATTTTATATATGATTATATATGTGCAAGCCTCATGTCTGCCAGGATGTGTCTGCCGTTTGCCTCACATAAGTGCATGGAAATTAATTTGACTCGAATTCGACTGGAAGTGGAAAGTACTAAAATTCTGCTTGCTATGATATCTTTCTACTGAACTCACATCCTATTTCAACTTCTCTCATGGTACAATATCTGCATTTGATGTAAACTCTATGTGTCATCTGTTGTACCATATTCAACATTCACCAGTTTGATTGTGTATGGCATTGTCAGGGCAGGAGTCAGGTAACCCCCACTCTTTCACTCTCCCTTTAAATTATGTCCTTTATTTCCATATCCATTTTCCTACGTGCATTTGCCATTCACTTTCACCGCCTCTTCCCCTCTCCATCACCCCTCATCCACATCAACCCCTCTCCTTCCCTCTACTATGTACAGCTCTCATACTCTATTCACCTTATTGAATAATCTCAGTCCATCATATTCCAAGGTATTGCATCAGAAAGAATGTCCTAAATCCAAAAACTATTTGCTCTTTCTATTTTTACTGCTGTTCCTGTCAGGCAATATATCTTCCAATCTTTGTCCATCCTCTACCTACTTTAACCCCTCCCCAACCTCAAATAGAAGCCCTACTAATCACATTAACATTGCTTGCACACCTTCATCTCCCTTTTTTAATTGCGTTCTCTGGAATCCACGATCTGAATGCAACAAGCTTCCCTTTATCCACAACTACTTTCTCACTAAATTTCTTTATCTGCTGACCCTCACAGAAACCTTCCCCTGACGAAGCTGCACCCCAGCAGCAATACGCGTGGCGCCAGGGTGCCCCCGGGTCCTGACAGCACGTCATCTTCTTTAATGGCTGGCTCTATTACCTTCTATACCCCGACGCAGTGGTGACTATTGACCAATTTGACTATAGACCGTTGTTCAATTCTGACTTATGTTAAATGCTTTGGGAATAGTTTTAATTGGTCACCCATATGATTGAAACCTTCACGCATACAACATCTACTGCACCGGTCATGGTTTTCTAGGTATTTGATTACCCAATTGGTGACACAATTATATCACCTTTAAAGGGAACCTGTCACCTCGATCTAGCCCTCTCTCCTATCACTAGCTGTCCCTGCACCTTCCTAGCTGTTCCCTAACCATCCCTTCATGAGCTAAAGGGGCCCTATAACGATTTAGAAAAATGAATTAGAACTTGCGCATGGTCTCAATCTAGGAGATTGGAAAGGCGGGCTCCAGGCTCTATGATTCCCTCCTTGCGGTGTCCAAGCACGCCCCGTTGGGCGTCATCCCTCCTGCTGCTTTCCCGCCTCCTTTTGGAATCTCCCGCCCTCTCTGCCAGTGTAATGCCAGGGCCGGAACGTCATATCCAGCCCAGTGCATTATGAGCCTCATCACGTGATTGGCCCCGGTGCATTGTGGACCTAATCACATGATTGGCCTGGTGCATTGTGGGCTTAATCACGTGATCGGCCTTCAATATGCGCATGTGCGGAGACGGGCCGATCACGTGATTAGGCCCATAATGCACCGGCCGATCACGTAATCACGTGATTGGTAGTTTGGTGATAATTCTTTGGAAGTTATTGCAGTTGTTGTGATAGTCCGTTATGATGGGGAGTTTTTTAATTTGATCTAGGATGGATGTTGTATCTCTCAATTTTGCCTTGTGTGTCAGTAATGTGGCTCGATCTATATTCTCCACTTCTCTCAAGCTATTCTTGAGATTCTCTTTGTCATACCCCTTCCTTATAAATTCACTCTTCATTATAGTTGCCTCTTTCTGAAGTTTTCCTGATTCATGCAATTCCTTTTTAACCTGATAAACTGGCTCTTGGGGACGTTATTCAGCCATCTGGGGAGGTGACAGCTTGCAACTGGGATATAACTGCTTGAATCCACATCTGTTTTATATGTTCTGGTGCAGATCTTGTTTGTCTCAATGGAAATTTCTAGATCCAGGAAATTTACTTTTGTTCTATCTGTTGTTGCCGTAAATTGCAGCCCATATTGATTGATATTGATGTCCTGCAAAAATTTGGTTAAAGCATTTTCTTTCTCCCCCTAGATGAATAGGACATCATCAATATACCTGCGCCAAATGATTAGGCCTTCCAGTTGCCCTTGGGGATAGATTGTGTCTTCTTTCCATTTCCCAACGTAGAGGTTCGCGTAACTGGGCGCAATACGCGTCCCCATCGCGGTCCCCCATTTCTGACGGTAGTACTTGTTACCAAACTTGAAGAAGTTATGTGTCAGTATAAAAAATATACTTTCTATTATGAAATTTACTTGGATCTCATTTAGTATTCTTGACTTCTTTAGAAAGTGCTCCGCTGCTTCACAACCCTTCTTGTGGTCAATTATTGTGTACAGGGATTTAACATCCAATGTACCCAGTATATAATCAGGCTTCCACTGTACGTTGCTCAATATCTGTAGGTTGTGGGTGGTGTCTTTTAAGTATGCCGGCAGTGTTAAGACACATTTTTGTAAATAGCCATTTATGTACTTTGACAAATTTGCTGTTAAGCAATTTACCCCGGAGATAATAGGCCTCCCTGGGGGTTTCACCAAACTTTTGTGGCTTTTTGGATTGTGGTAAAACATGGCAAGACTAGGTGTAGTATTTGTTTTGAACTGCTGATCTTGTTGAATATTCCTTTTTCTCTTCCTTTTGCAGATAGTTTCCCTTGTTATTTTTTTATATACTTTATTTATATATTTTTTTTCTTCTGAGATTTTTTGTGCTCTTGTATTGAGTGGTCCATGCCTTCACCTGTTTTCGCCTTTCCTGTAGTAATTATTGCAGTCTTGTTTTTATTATTTTTGGGGATCTTGGTAGTTGAGAGTTTTTCACTATTAAACTACTTGACATCACGGGTGTTGAACAAAAGGATGCACGAGTATCTTCCTTAATATCTTCCTCCAAGGTACCATCCAAGATCATACTTAAACTTAGTACTGAAAATTTTTTGCACTTCTCTGAGTGATTGTTCGCTAAGAGTAGAAAAATCCCTAACGACTGATTTGGGGATCCCACAGTAACGCTAGAATGTGACAGCATGTTCAAAACGTTTTCGCAAATTACATTAACGTTCATTATACTTCAGAGACAAGAAAGTCTAAGAAAGATGGGATTAGAAATTGATCACCTAAATCTAATCTTATGATGGTAGATAAGGATAGACTGAGTGAGTTGGGGGAATTTGGATGCACTAGATTAAAAGTGCTGGATCACTTTAAATATTCAAATTGAATGTGGCGCCACTGCTGGTCAAACTGAAGGATAAGGCACAGGCTTGGTGTAAGTTGCATCTCTTGGTGGTGAGATGGACAAATCTGTCTAAAATGATACTTATGCCAAAACTCTTATATGTGCTCCATAATTTGCCGGTGTGGTTACCATGGGTACTGTTCCAGAAACTTAATTCATTGTTCCGGGATTTGGTTTTGGGTGGGGGTCAACCCAGACTAAAATTGGAAATTTTGCAGAGGCCTAAAGAAGAGAGGGGACTAGCTCTACCAAATCTGTGGATTTATTTCTTAGCATCCCAGGGTCAGAATTTCAGAGGGTGTGCCTCAAAGGACAGGAAGAGTTCCACAAAGACAATTTTAGAATATATGATACGAAGGGCCCCTCTGGAACAGGGTTCGGAGGCCAGGGTTTTTAGCCGCTTTGGGGGGGGGGGGGGGAGATCCCCACTCTGTGTCTGATACATAGGATTCGATCTAAAATAAAAAAAACTAAGGGCCCTGTCACACCTGGCGATGGGGCTGGGGATGTCAGCGGCGACTGGCGCACGTTTTTGGCGCCCCGCCAGCGTCGCCGTCCCCCATTTACATGGGGCGACATCTCCAGCCCCGCACCGGAGAGCTGACAGGCGGCATCGCCGCCGGGGTGTCTCAAAACCCCAGCGGCGATGCAGGACAATGGGAGCACATGCACATCGCCCCAGAACGGTCGCCTGGTTTCAGAGCACTGATCTGAAACCAGGCGACCTCCCAGCGGCGCCGACATCGCCCCTTTACATGAGGTGATGTAGGGGCGATGTTGCCGCCAATGGGCCACGCCCCTATGTTGCCTATGTAATCGGCGGCGATATCGCCCCGTGTGACAGGCCCTTAAGATAGATTAGAAACTGATCACCTAATAACACTACTAAACAACTATCAAGAACTGTCAGAATTAGGCAACCTGATGGAGTCCATCACCAGTCGACTTAGAGACAAAGAAATAAGTATATCAGTAAGAAAATTTACAAATTTCAGAGAGATAAAGTCCCCTATCAGGTTATGAGTTTCGCAGAAAGCTATCAATCACTCAGAGAAATACAAAATATTTTCAGTAACAAGTATGATCTTGGATAGTACCCTGGAGGCAGATATTAAGGAAGATACTCATGCATCCCATTGTTCAACACCCATGATGTCAAGTAGTTTAATAGTGATAGATGAATACAACACCACCAGAAGCAGTGCAGGAATATATGAAGAACTGATGGAATCTTCATGGTCCACACGGTTGGATTCCATAACATACACACCGGTGGCAAGGAGAACTAGATCTGCTGTGCACAGCTGTGAAAAAGAAAACCCCACTACTGTATCTAACATTAGTGGAACACCACTTATGAAGGCTTCAAAGCGTGTCCCCATAGAAGCCAATGTAATTGTGTCTAACAGATTTGCACCATTGGCAGAGAAGAGTCCGACCATAGTGAATTTAAGTGAAAAAGATGGACCTGAAAACCAAGGAAATAAACAACTAGATACACCTATACCAAAACTCTCAACTACCAAGGTCCCCAAAAATGATAAAAACAAGACTGCAATAATTACTACAGGAAAGGTGAAAACAGGTAAAGGCATGGACCACTCAATACAAGAGCACAAAAAATCTCAGAAGAAAAAAGAAAATACAATTCTCCCAATCGAATCTCCAAAAGGATTTTTTCAGGGCCAGAATCCAGAAACAAAAACGGGTGCCAGAGGACGGAAGTGCCCCATAAAGGACATAATGCCAATGACAGACTCTTCCCAGAAAAATCTATAAATTAAGATCAATCAGTTGAAAACAGAAGAATTAGTACTGCTCCAAAAGGTCTGAAGTTTGCTCCATCAAAAGAACTAACCCCATTTAATTAGTTTGTTTCCATCAAAATGTTTTTGCATAATCTGAGGATAAAAAAACTTTTTTTAAAAACCCCACTATGAACATTGAGACTCTGTAATAGTAATAGTACACTCAGGATTAGCCAATAAATCTGCTTCTGACCCAATTAACGAACAATCAAAAGCCTTCTCCACATTCGAAACACTGGTGATCCAAGAGGTAAGGAGAATAAAGAAGAGGAATATTAAATATATCCGCCAAAATTTAACGAAGAAAGAGAAGGAAGCGATTAACAACCTACAGGACAACCACAATATAATAATCCGACCAGCGGATAAAGGCGGAGCAGTAGTGATCTTAAACACAGACGACTACAATGAGGAAGCAATGAACCTTCTCAGTGACAGGAAAACGTACTCCATTCTTCATCATGATCCCACACTAAAGTGTATAAAACAACTAGGGAAACTATCTGCAAAAGGAAGAGAAAAATGAATACTTAACAAGAAAGAACAACAGTTCATAACAAATACTACACCTAGTCTTGCCATGTTTTACCACAATCCAAAAATCCACAAAAGTTTGGTGAAACCCCCAGGGAGGCCTACTATCTCCGGGGTAAATTGCTTAACAGCGAATTTGTCAAAGTACATAAATGGCTATTTACAAAAATGTGTCTTAACACTGCTGGCATACTTAAAAGACACCACCCACACCCTACAGATATTGAGCAACGTAGAGTGGAAGCATGATTATGTACTGGGTACATTGGATGTTAAATCCCTGTACACAATAATTGACCACAAGAAGGGTTGTGAAGCAGCGGTGCACTTTATAAAGAAGTCAAAAATACTAAATGAGATCCAAGTAAATTTCATAATAGAAAGTATATTTTTAATACTGACACAGAACTTCAAGTTTGGTAACAAGTACTACCGTCAGGAATGGGGGACCGCGATGGGGACGCGTTTCACCCCCGATTACACGAACCTCTACGTCGGGAAATGAGAAGAAGACACAATCTATCCCCAAGGGCAACTGAAAGAAGGCCTAATCATTTGGTGCAAGTACTGTATATTGATGATGTCCTATTCATCTGCGGGGGGAAAGAAAATGCTTTAGCCAAATTTTTGCAAAACATCAATATTAATCAATATGGGCTGCAATTTATTGCAACAACAGATAGAACAAAAGTAAATTTCCTGGATCTAGAAATTTACATTAAGACAAACAATATCGGCACCAGAACTTAAGTCTCTATCATGCCCCGATGGGCGTGATATTGAAATCAAATTTCGCGCCCCCAGCCTGGCTCTCTCCACTCTGCTGTGCAGCCTTCCTGTGGTATGACGCCGGACGCGTCATTTCTGGAACTGCAAGCCCCATAGCAACCCGATATTTATCTTAGCAGTGTTCAGCGCTGCTATGCGGTGCCCCATAGCAACCCGATGTTTATCTTAGCAGCACTGCGCGCTGCTAAGGTAAACATCAGGTTGCTATGGGGCCCCGCATAGCAGCGCACAGCGCTGCTAAGATAAACATCGGGTTTCTCGATGTTTATCTAAACATCGAGAATATAGATCGAGCCACATTACTGTCACACAAGGCAAAATTGAGAGATACAACATCCATCCAAGATCAAAATAAAAAACTCCCCATCATAACGGAATATCACAGCAACTACAATAACATCAAAGGAATTATCACCAAACATTGGCAGTACCTAAAGATGGACAAAACAGTGGGGGACCGTGTCCCAGAAAAACCCAGTTTCGTCTTCCAGAAAGCAACGTCATTAAGTCTTCTGATAGCTCCCACCATAAAACAGACAAATATTCACAAGCCAACATCTCAGGGAGCAATACATGGAAACAATGCCCTAATAGGATTTAGGCCCTGTAGACGTTGCAAAGCATGCCAGCCTACAGACATCTCAAAAAGGATTATAACACAATTTGAAAATAAAACAGGCAATAAAATTTTTAATATCAAACAACAACTGTCCTGTCACACAAATAGTGTTATTTATGTAATTACTTGCCCATGTGAGAAAATGTATGTAGGCAGGACAGCGAGATCACTCTCCACACGAATGGCGGAACATGTGAGAAACATACAAAAAGGTTTTGAGGGCCACCCCGAGTGATCATTATAAAGAGTTCCACCTTTCTAGCACCAAAACAATCTGTTTCTTCGCAATACAGAATATAAAAAAGAATTGGAGGGGTGGTGACCATATTGCGAAAATATCAAGAAATGAGACGAAATGGATATACGAACTGAACACCCTAGCCCCGATTGGTTTAAACCAAGATGCTGAGTTTTTTGGTTTCTAACTATCTCTATCAGCACAACACACATCGAAGACAAAATATGGGGCACAGATGATACAAAAACTAGGGAGGTCCAGTAATATGGAAGGAATCTTTGAGAGTGTAATGTTATGGTTTAAAAATGATCATACCCAGTAAGAATAGTTTTCAGATCCCCTAATATGGACAATATAACATTATAAATTTGAGAATTTTTATAAACAAGCTATTGTTACACCGGATTACCTATATTCATGTTCCTCCAAATTTACATCAGATCCTTTATTATCCATAGAACAAAGCAGTCCCAAATACACTACTACACCTATATGATTCTTAACAAGTGTGAGTGACTGACAACAAAGACATTAGAAGGAGAAACCAGGATGGGGGTTAAGAACCAGACACTCCACTTAGGTCCGGATGCCTAATGTTCCATTGGTCCAAAGTTTACAATTGACACATGTGGATTACTATATATAGGAGAGGATAGTTAGGGGCCAGGCATACTGAGGAAGAAGGATGCTGTCATTCGAAACGCGTCGAGACTGCACTGAGTTCCACTGACTATTGTTCTATTGTAAGTAGACAGCTCCGGAGTCAATCCCCACCCACCAGGTCACATGACAGACACGACGCGGTGATGGGACGTACCACCTGACCGAGTGACATAGGAGGAACCCGGAAGCAACACTGCCGGCCACGGTGTTTGCAACCTATTCCGGCAGATGGGAGCACCGCAAACAGTGGGCAAACAGCGAGGAGACCCGGATATTCTAAGGACGCTGTGAGGACCCCCTACCACCAATGGTCCAGTGAGTAAACAACCAAGATAAGAACCGCTGCATTACCTGACTTGGTTCCAGGTTACAAGGACATACATTTGTCCCATAGGTGGCACATATTAAACAGTGAGGATTGTATAACCCAACCTCTATTCTCAATTAGCAAAGAATATACACAGCTGAAAAACGCAGATTTACATGACTTGCTTCTAGAACATTAGGAGATATATTTATCCCATAAATGGCACACATTAAACAGTAAGGAGTATACAAACCACTCTGCATTCTTAGAATAGCATATACTGATTGTACATGTGCAATTGTGCCAACATAGCATGAAATACTTGTAGAAAAATCAAGTTTTACTATTTATACCAGACATACAACAGGGGAACTGATCCAGACCCACTACAAGAACCATGTATAAGGTACACATTGAGGACTAGGACAATACTCACCCTAAACAAAGTATTATAATCAGGGTTATTCTTGTTTAAAATAGACAAGACCACGGAAAAAATAAGGGGATCCTGATCCAGCATCTACCTACCAGGCTCATATTTAAAACCCTTCCTAAAAGGTACATGTTGATACTATATAATTGTAAGTATTGTGTCTAATGATATTTTAACATAGGAATATTATATTTTTTAATCAAGCAGACAAAGCCACACCATACTGTGGGAAACTAATCCGGAAGCCACCAATGCAAGCAACATATAGTGAGGACAGCAATCATGCTAATCACTATAGTTATTACATAGAACCACATTAAATCCTTTCTTTCCATAAGGTGAATAACATCCTCCTCAATAGATACAATTGGGCAATAGTGCTTTATTGCTAGGGATTATTTCATAGTTTGATATAAAGTGTGTATAGCTCCCTAACCTTATACCAGATAGATACATTTACTATAACTCAAGTAGTATAAAGCCGCGCACTTTCTTTTTTTTCCTAGAAAATAAAGATGACCTCTCCAACAGACCAGGCAATAACCCTAGGACACAGATTCTACCTCAAGCATTAGTGTCAAACCTTGATGATTGATTTTATATGTTTTTACGTAATCTGATTTTTAATAAACTACAGGTGATCTTTTTAAACACTTAAGTATTCTTTTATGTATATACTTTTAAGAGTAAAATAAGGGTAGGGTAGTTGTTGACATACAACAGTTCAATACATATCCTCTAAAACCCCCGATATAAACACCATTGCTCCTGCTATAATTGACATATACTACCAAGGTGATTATTGGAGTGTGCGCTGTCTCTGTTCGTGCTATTTCTGTAGTGTGCCTGTAGATTTTTCTTTGTTCAGATCTCTAATGTTGTTGTTGTTGTGAACTCGCTGGCTACTACTTGGGAACAGACATGGTGGTGGAGTTGGCTTACTCCGTCCCCATAATGTACTTTCCAGGTCACCCCCCCCCCCCCGCTCCATCACTCTCATTCCCTTTTTTTGAGGTCCACACAATTAGGCTCTTCTATCCCCTCCCCCTCAGAGTAGCGGTGGTATACCAACCACCAGGGTCACCCACCCAGTTCCTTGACCATTTTTCCGCATGGCTTCCGCACTACATGTCCTCAGAATTACCAACTGTTATTCTGGGAGACTTTAACATCCCCATACCAGCCCCATTTCCTCATCTGCATCCCAGTTCCTATCTCTAACCATCTCTCTTGGCCTCTCACAGCTTTCAACCTCTGAGAAACACAAAGATGGTAACACCCCTTGACCTGGTCTTTCTCTGGCTCTGCTCAACCTCCTCCTTAGATAATTCATCTCTTCCTCTCTCTGACCACAACATTCTCTCCTTCACGCTCACTAACCCTCGCCCACCCCAGCATACTCCTATCTATCACATATTCAGAAATTTGCAGACCATTAAACTTCATACACTCACAGACTCTCTACACTCATCACTGTCCCTGATCTCCTCCTTCTCCTGTCCTGATCTGGCTGTGAATCACTACGACACTCTCAGAAGCACCCTGGACCAAGTAGCGCCCCTCACCCTCAAAACTTCAAAACACAGAATAAAACAGCTCTGGCTCGCATCACAAACTCGATCCCTCCAGCGATGCTCTAAGAGTGCCGAACGCCTATGGAGGAAAAAGCCGCACTCTAGAAAACTTCATTCACTATAAATTTATGCTGAGAACTTACAACTCTGCCCTTCACCTCGCCAAACAGACCTACTTCACCAACCTGATCTCCTCGCTATCCAACAACCCAAATAAATCTTTGACATCTTTCACTCTCTCCTCAGTCCTAAAGTGCAGGCCCCCATCACTGACCTCTGTGCTGATGACCTGGCTTCTCACTTCACAGAGAAAATAGAAAACATCCATCAGGAAATCAACTCCCAACCTCAAAGCGCTGTTACTCCCATTCTTCCCCACATTTCCTCTGGCTCACTCTCCACATTTGACCCAGTCACAGAAGGAGAAGTGTCCAGGTTCCTCTCCTCCTCTCGTCCTACTACATGCACCTCTGACCCCATTCCCTCACACCTACTCCTGTCTCTCTCCCCAGTGTTCACCACTCACCTAACCAAATACTTCAATCTCTCCCTCTCTTCTGGCATCTTCCCCTCCTCCTTCAAACACTCGATCATTACTCCATTATTAAAGAAAAATTCTCTTGACCCATCCTGCACAAATAACTACAGACCAGTCTCCAATCTCCCCTTCATCTCTAAACACTTGGAGCGCCTGGTCTACTCCCGCCGCCTCACCCGTTACTTCACTCACTATCTTCAAGATCCATTACAGTCTGGTTTCTGCCCCCTACATTCTACAGAAACTGCCCTCATCAAAGTGACCAATGACCTTCAGACGGCAAAATGTAATGGAGACCACTCTCTGCTTATTCTTCTTGATCTCTCTGCAGTCTTTGACACTGTCAACCATCATCTCCTACTCTCTATGCTGCATTCCATCGGCATAAAGGACACCGCTCTCTCCTGGTTCTCGTCCTATCTTTCTGACCCCTATTTAAGTGCATTGTTTGCTGTCTCCACTTCTCCCCTTCCTCTCACTATTGGGGTCCCTCAGGGTTCCGTCCTTGGTCCTCTTCTCTCTCTCTACACAGCCCCTATTGGACAGACCATCAGTAGATTTGGCTTCCAGTACCACCTTTACGCTGATGACACACAACTATACACTTCATTTCCTGACCTTACCCCCGCACTCCAGAATGCCAATGACTGTCTAACCGCAATTTCCATTATCATATCCACGCTATACCTGAAAGTCAACCTTTCCAAAACCCAAAACTGAAATTATCTGCTCCCGCCCTCTACTAACTCCCTAAATCGGACATCTCATAGACTGTGAGCCCTCGTGGACAGGGTCCTGCCCCTCCTGTACCTGTACGTCCTGATCGCCTAGATTAGTGTACTTGTTCTTGTCTCCCTCATCCTCATGTAAAGCGCCATGGAACCCAATGGCGCTATATAAATAAATAATAATAATAATAATAATAATAATAATCTTCCTCTCGGTGTGCGTCACCACGATAGCGCCTAGGTGTCTGGGTTTTATGCTTGATGCTGATCTTTTATTCACGTCCTATTTACAATCTCAAACCCGCTCTTGTCGGCTGCAACTGAAGAACATCTCTAGAATCCGCCCCTTTCTCACCATGGAAGCACAATCACAGTGGCCCTGATCCACTCCTGTCTGGATTATTACAACTTTCTATTAATTTGCCTCCCCCTCAATAGGCTTTCCCCTCCCCAGTCCATCCTTAATGCAGCAGCCAGGGTCACCTATCGAGCTAACAGTTACTCGGAGGCTTACGCTCTGTGCCAGTCACTGCACTGGCTGCCTGTACATTATAGGATCCAATTCAAATTGCTTGTTCTCACCCACAAAGCTATTCACAGTGCAGCGCCTCCCTACATCTCTACCCTCATCTCTGTCTATCACCCCAGCCGTTCTCTTCGCTCTGGAAGTGACTTTAGACTAACATCTGACCTAATCTGAACCTCCCATTCCCGGCTCCAAGACTTTTCCCGAGCTGCACCAATTCTCTGGAATGCTCTACCCCAAGAAATTAGGGCTATCCGCAACTTACATAGTTTCAGGCGATCCCTAACAACACATCTTTTTAGGACGGCCTATCATTCTCCCTAATCGAAGTAATTTAGACACAGGTTATCCACTACTTCCCTGAGCATAACTGTCTAACTCCATCAGACCCAAAAGCTCTACACATATTGGCTGGCGGCCACTTATTCTGCTCTCATCTATTGCACACTTCCTCAAAATGGCTTGACCACAATTTTATATAGGCCCCTGTACTTTGTGTCACCCCCACCTTATTGTAGATTGTAAGCTCTTGCGAGCAGGGTCATCATTATTTTTTGCATTTAATTGTGTTTTCCAAAACTGTTTCTTATGACTGTATGTAAATGAATCTGATTTACTAAGCGCTGTGGAATATGTTGGTGCTATATAACTAAAGATTATTATTATTATGTATCCCAGCTTTTTGGTGCAAATATTGTGCCTATTAGCCAAATGAGAGACTTTTAGCCTAAGAGCATTTCTGTCCCATCTCCATCAGGACCTGCTCCTGTGACATCTGCTTCTGTCATCAGGTGACGCCGTATTCACTGTGTAGATTGTGCTGGTGATAGAGGAGAAGTCAGTGCCAGAAACTCTGGACAGTACAGGCTCTACCCATCCACTGAGGTTAGAGTGTCTTGGACCTGCAGTACTTTCCAGTATGACAGAGTGGGTGTGTGCTGTCCAGCTGGAGTCATCAGCTCCTGGCTTCAGCCTATTAGAAGGCACCACACCCTACTTGAGCTTCCAGATTTCTGCTGGAAGTTCCCAGATATAGTTAAGCTTCCCTGGTTGTTCTTCTGCTCTATCTTGGTCTGTTTTTGAATGCCTTTGCACTTTGCTGCCATCTTGGTTTTGTCCTGACTCCACGACTACTCTAACAGATCCTGATTTTGTCCTTTTCGTGACCTCTCGCTTTGACCCTGTTTGGTGCCTATTTCTGCCTCTGTTTCGCTCCTCTGGATGGCAGCTCATCCGTAGGCAGCTATTTCTGGATCCTACTGAAAATCCAGGTCCCTGTATAGGTGTTAAAGGGTATCAGGGTATATCGGCATTCTGCTGAACAGAGGAGCTTGTGCCAGTCTGTGTGAGATAGCCGATTGAGCCTGTGGCCTCAGACAGTTGCCATAATTTTTATTTTGCTCAAAATTCATGAACCACTTGCAGCATTCTAAAGAATAATAAATAACAGAAGGCAAAAAAAGAAAGGTTTTCTAGTCCAGAGCCTGTTAGAGCGTCATTCCGGATGTGAATGACGTCCTGTCATAAACATTCAGTGTAGGGAAAGGTTTTTAGTTTTCTATTAAATCCCTTCTCTCCCCGTGATGTAACAGCCTCTAATGCCGGATCTCGAGGCCGTATAAATATCATCAGAGTTATATCCAAGAGGCCTGGACAATTGGACGTGTGCAATCTGGTTTTTACAGCAACATTCATAAATAATTCACAAGATCATTTACAGATAAAGAATTACAATCCATAACAAACAGATGCATTATCGGGTTTGGTCAGTGAAAAAAAATAATTGATCATCTTTATTGCCAAATTAATTTTGGTTCAAGTGCAGTCTGATTTTTACTGAAAACAATCAGACTTTTAATACAGTCGAGAGAACGAGGCCTAAAGGCCGGTTTACACGTAGCAAGATCTCTAACAAGTTTGCTGCTACGTCACCGGTTTTGTGACGTAGCAGCGACCTTGCTGAGGTTCTCGCTGGTGTGTGACACTTAACAACGATCAGCCCCCCGCTGGGAGATCGCTGATCTTTATTGAATGTCCTGGGCCATTTTTCGATCGCCGATCTCCCGCTGGCCAGGCAGCATCGCTGTGTGTGACAGGCAAACTTACCGGCGATCTCCAGTTTGTGCCCGAGACCCTGAACGATCCCAACAACCGTTGGGTGTCGGCGCATCGCTGGGTGATCGCTGGTGAGATCTGCCTGTCTGGCATCTCACCAGCGACCACGTAGCGACGCACCAGCGATCCCAGGCAGGTCGATAACCAAATATAGCGGGTAATTTTCAAGATGATCATTTTGTACGGCCCACGAAGGATTGCAGACATTTCAAATGGCCCTCGGCAGAAAAATGGTTCCCTGCCCCTGCTTTAGTTGAAGGGGAAATTTGTATATTGAGTGCCCTAAAAATCAACAGCCCATATCTCTGCAATACAGTGGAGACAGCAATAGTTGTAATCAGCCTTTCTTCCTTTTTTAGTGTTATATACAATTTAAGCTGGAAAAGATTACAAAGATCCTCTTTAACTGCCAACAGATCAATTAATGTCCATTTCCTGACACCTGGACCAACTGCTTAATAGACTGCCGAGAAGTGCGAAGCTTGTGAGGTAGAAAAAAGTACGGACTCGATAGAAGCCTAAAAACATCAAATATGTAATTGTACCAACTGGTGAATAAGTAACTATAGAGGAAACTACTCACTGTGCTGTCATCTGTAAGTCATCATCACCTCACATATGTCTCTGTATATTAATGGCAGATCTCATCACCCTCATATGTCTCTGTAGTATTAATATGGGGCAGATCATCATCACCCCTCACATATGTCTCTGTAGTATTAATATGGGGCAGATCATCATCACCCCTCACATATGTCTCTGTAGTATTAATATGGGGCAGATCATCATCACTCTCATATGTCTCTGTAGTATAATATGGGCAGATCATCATCACCTCACATATGTCTCTGTAGTATTAATATGGGGCAGATCAATCACCTCACATATGTCTCTGTAGATTATATGGGCAGATCATCATCACCTCAATATGTCTCTGTAGTATTAATATGGGGCAGATCTTCACCCTGAAACAAAGATTGTAAAAGTCACAGACAGATGGAGAAGTCCCATCTATGATCAGCTGTAATCTGCCATCTCCACCGTTCTCATTACACAAGTATAAAACATAGAATACTGGAGGATAAAACAAGACTGAGCACAAGACCTTCACAGCCGTCTACACATCATAGGGAGATCTCATCACACCTTCTCTCCATCTACCTGATGATTCGGAGGAACATCGGGATCTTCTTGTTTACAGTCCTGTGGGAGAAGAGGACGGGGACATCTCTCTGGTGTTGTCCTCTTACTGGATAGACCTGGAGGAGACACATACAGGGACTGAATTCATTCTTTACATACAGATCATTATAGGCCGTGTGTATTTAGTCCTGTCTATTACCTGGTGATGTGAGGGGCGGCCGGGGAACCTCCATCATAACTATGTCCTTGTACAGATCTTTGTGTCCTTCTAAATACTCCCACTCCTCCATGGAGAAATAGCGGTGACGTCCTGACACCTTATAGGAACCTGACACATACAATGATACCATTGTCATCTTATCCCCCAATCCCTTCATAGCGTTACTGTATAATGTCCCAGCAGCAGCAGCATTCCCAGCAGTGTCACCTCTCCAGTCAGCAGCTCAATCATCTTGTAGGTGAGTTCTAGGATCTTCTGGTCATTGATGTCCTCATGTATCAGGGGGTGAGGTGGAGGCCCCGTGATTGGGCTCAGGGCTCTTCCCTTCAGACACAGGGTCCTGACAGCGCTCACTAGAGCTCTTCACTACTGTGTAATCCTGGTTATGGAGAGACACATTAATAAATCTCCCTCCAGACATTTCCAGAGTCCTCATGTGGCGCCCCTGCAATCAGGTAGCCACAGGGTGAACTGCAGTTGGGATAGGTAAGACGGTCAGCTCAAAAAAACACCACACACACACACCAGTCCGACCCTTAACCCAAGTCACTTCAGGTCAGGCAAGGGGTGGCGGGAGTAGCTAAGTGTGGGTGGGAAGTAAAGAGAACCGGGGAAGGGGTGGAGAGGATCCAGGAACACTAAGTTGGGCCTGTAGATCAGAGATTGCCTGGAGGGTGGAGGAGCATGGAACCATCCCCAAGCGAGACACCCTTCAGCTGAGTACTGAATGAGGCTGACTGAGAGAACAACTGGGCTCGGTGGCCTGCACCCTTAATGGCCGGCCAGGAACCTGGCTAGAACCGCGGAGAAGTAGAAGGAGCCAGGTGAGGCCGACTAATCCGGGTCACTGATGGCAGGACCGGAGAACCAGAGCGCCGGCTTTGTAGATGTGGCCGGGAACGCTTAATGCCCCTAACCACGAGGCACCCGGTCTATGTCCCGAGACCCAACAACCGTACGGAGAAGGACAAAGCCATCGTACTAGGGCCAGTGACCCAGAGTGTGGGATGACTCACTGTAGAGCCTGTGACGCCGGACCGAACCTGTACGCGAGGACAGAAAGAACCAGTGTTCACTGAGGGGAGTGATGCAGAGGAACCATCCCAGCTGCAGTAAGTTGTGTGGACCCGGTCCACGGCAATGTAAAACGAACTGTTAAGAACTGTGACCAGTGACTGAGGTATTATGCGGTAACGGAGTAAAGTACCCGGTCGACTCAAGATCTGTGTGCGACTGTTATTCCAAGTGTGTTTAGACCGGGCTCGCCTGCGGAGCCGCATGTGAGCTGCTGCGTAGGAAGCAGCGGTTGCCTGCTAAGAAGTACCCTGATCCCTGGCATGCTGGGCGGAAGAGCTGCAGAGAGACGATACGTGCAGCATCCCAGGCACGGAGTATCCCTATAACTACCCAGGGACCAAGCCCTACCCGTGGAGGGCTCACCGGCTGCTCACTACCATCGGGCTGGGGGAATCCCTGGCAGCGGTAGTCACATTGGACACGACCCACACTGGCGTCATGAATAAATCCTATAAACTTTAGTAAGCCCTTTCTTTTCATTGCCACACCTGGGGCCACGCCGCCTTGGCACCCCAGAGACAGATCGGTTCGGCTCTGAGTACCCCGCCCCTGGGGGTGCGACACTCACCTCTCCAGTTCTGTCAATTGCTTTATTCTGTCCATAGATAAGAATGATGTCATGTGACATTGTCATCACAATCTCTCACCTCTCCAGTAACAAGGAAGAGGATCTCTAGGGTGAGGTGGAAGATCCTCTCCGCCATCTTGTCCCTGTCCAGATCCATCCTTGATGGTCAATCAGGAGAATTCTCTTCTATAGAAGATGTGAGAGGATCCGATATTGTAGAGACCTGAATGGGGGAAGATGAAATGCTCTGTGCTTACAGGACCTGTGATGATGTCACATGGAGGGGAGGAGTCAGGGCTCCTCAGTGGATCTAGGAGATCAGGGATCTGCTGTGCTAGTTGTCATGGCGCTGGATGAGGGATGGTTTGGGGTCAGGAGGGTTTAGGCCTCGTTCACACGTTCAGTATTTGGGGAGTTTTTACCTCAGTATTTTGTAGCCAAATCCAGGAGAAGGTGAAGATTTACAGACCTGGAGCTCCGGACACTTTGTAATCTCTGATTTCGATGTATAAATAGACACTTTTATTTTATTCACTGAATTTGATGACTTTTATCACAATTAGGAGCCGTCACTGCCCATTACTAACATTACAATCATTCTGGAACTACGGTATTTGTCCTTTCCTTTTGTCACCTCTTTACAGTGAGGAACCACTGGATATTTGTTAATATACTAGATGGTGGCCCAAATTTTAACCATCGGGTATTCTAGAATATGTATGTAGTTGACATACTGTGACTGACAGAACTTGTTCAGTCAACGTGAGTGAACTACATATAATATATATATATATATAGCAGCAGCTATGGTATATGGTGGTACATTACAGCACATGTATAGCAGCACTATGTATATGGTTGGTACATTACAGTACATGTATAGCAGCACTATGGTATATGGTGGTACATTACAGCACATGTATAGCAGCGCTATGGTATATGGTGGTATATTACAGCACATGTAAAGCAACGCTATGTATATGGCGGTAATTACACACATGTATAGCAGCACTATAGTATATGGCTGGTACATTAAGTAAATGTATTGCAGACTATGGTATATGGCGGTACATTACAGTTACATGTAAAGCAGTAAGTTATGGTGGGTCTTAGAGATTACATGTATTTGCAAGCCTATGGTTACGAGGTGTATGATTACAGTACATGTGTACGCAGGTGTAGTAGCATGGCGGTTGTACATTAGGTAAAGTATGCAGCGCTGGTGTATGGCGGTACATTACATTACATGTTACAGGTGAAGGTATGTGTGTAGAGGTACAGGAGGGATTTCGTGTGGACTGTAGGAGGAGCCTGTGTGTGCAGAGGTGTACGGAGCAGAGCCATGTGTGTACGAGGTGTACGGAGCAGAGCCGTGTGTGTAGAGGTGTACGGAGTGGAGCCGTGTTGTAAGAGGTGTACGGAGGGAGCCGTGTGTGTACGAGGTGTACGGAGCGGAGCCGTGTGTATGAGCTGTACGGAGTGGAGCCGTGCGCATGAGCTGTACGGAGCGGAGCCATGTGTGTACGAGGTGTACTGAGCAGAGCCGTGTGTGTATGAGGTGTACGGAGTGGAGCCGTGAGTGTACAAGGTGTACGGAGCGGAGCCGTGTGTATGAGCTGTACGGAGTGGAGCCTTGTGTACGAGGTGTACGGAGTGGAGCCGTGTGTGTACGAGGTGTATGGAGCGGAGCCGCGTATGTACGAGGTGTACAGAGCGGACCTGGGTGTGTACGAGGTGTACAGAGCAAAGACGCGTGTGTAGGAGGTGTACGGAGCGGAGCCGTGTGTTAGCACGCCTAAGGGGTTAACCTCTTTTCCCAAGGCACCAATTATATATTCAAAGCACCTGTCTTTAGTTATAAGACTGCAAATCCATTGTTCTCTGGTATCAGCCAATGAGGAAAAGCCCAGACAGACATCAGGCAGTTTCATTAGTGTTAGAACCCAGTTTACAGAGATCGCTGCAACGTGGCAACTGGGTGAATTATCGATTTGGCCATTTCCATAATACCAAGTATCTCTACTTTTTCATTTTTCAGTTTTCTCTATTGTGAAATAAGTCTGTGTCGAGTGCAACTATTGTATATTTGAAATAGAATTGTGCTTAGTTAGCACCTTCATAGACAGGACTGAGTGCAGAATTATAATGTGTATGTGTACGAGGTGTACGGAGTGGAGCCGTGTGTATGAGCTGTTCGGAGTGGAGCCGTGTGTGTACGAGGTGTACGGAGTGGAGCCGTGTGTGTACGAGGTGTACGGAGCGGAACCGTGTGCATGAGCTGTACGGAGTGGAGCCGTGTGCATGAGGTGTACGGAGCGGAGTCATGTGTGTACGAGGTGTACGGAGCAGAGCCGTGTGTGTATGAGGTTTACGGAGCGAAGCCGTGTGTACGAGGTGTACGGAGTGGAGCCTTGTGTGTACGAGGTGTACGGAGCGGAGCCGTGTGTGTACGAGGTGTACGGAGCGGAGCTGTGTGTATGAGCTGTACGGAGTGGAGCCATGTGCATGAGGTGTATGGAGCGGAGCCATGTGTGTACGAGGTGTATGGAGCAGAGCCGTGTGTGTATGAGGTGTACGGAGCGGAGCCGTGTGTGTACGAGGTGTACGGAGTGGAGCCGTGTGTGTACAAGGTGTACGGAGTGGAGCCGTGTGTGTACGAGGTGTACGGAGTGGAGCCGTGTGTATGAGCTGTACGGAGTGGAGCCGTGTGTGTACGAGCTGTACGGAGTGGAGCCGTGTGTGTACGAGGTGTACGGAGTGGAGCCGTGTGTGTACGAGGTGTACGGAGTGGAGCCGTGTGTGTACGAGGTGTACAGAGCGGAGCTGGGTGTGTATGAGGTGTACGGAGCGGAGCTGCGTGTGTAGGAGGTGTACAGAGCGAAGCCGTGTGTACGAGTTGTACCGAGCGGAGCTGAGTGTACAACGTGTGTGGTGCTGTGTGTTTATGACGTGTGCAGAGCGGAGTCGTGTGTGTACGAGGTGTACGGAGTGGAGCCATGTGTATAATGCGTGCGGTGCTGTGTGTTTATGACGTGTGCAGAGCGGAGCCGCATATTTCTGTTGGATCGTATGTATTTGATTCTATCAGGAAAGGGGCATGTTTGTCCCTATCTTCCTCTCTTAGTTTCTTTCCTCTGTATAGGACGCCCCTCCCTTCTTCCCCAGTTAGATTGCAGAAGCCATCGTTGATCACACATGTCTGTAACCCCTGCACAGATTATTTCCTTTTACCTGCTGTTACGTTGGATTTAATACAAGATTCTGGAAGAAATTTACAGCGTTTCTCCTTTCTTATTACAAGTCATTGTACTGGCCGAGTTGAAATCTATCTGTTTTCCCCTGATGGGTAAGTGTTCTGGGCTTACTATTATCTAAGGAACTGATAACTGCAGCACTGGGATTACAGCCATCAGAAGGGGACAGAATAGTAAAAAGAAAACTTGTTACTAGGGTGTATACTGCATGCAATCCAGATAAAGGATCATCCATCAAGGGCTGATAACAAGCCACAGCAGTAAGGCTGGCTTCACACTTGCAGATGCATCTGCAGCGTTTTGCAGATGCATCTGCAAGTATCAGCATGCAGACCGCGGCCGTGGTGTGAATGCTCTCATTCATTCCTATATGTGAAGCGTCCGCAGGCGTATGCCTGCTTACAGATCACACTCTCCCGCCCGCACTATGGACGCGAGATGTTGCGTCCAAGGTGCGGGGCGGGAGAGTGTGATCTGTCAGCAGGCATACGCCTGCTTACGGCTCACATATAGGAATGAATGAGAGCATTCAGACCGCGGTGCGCCCTATTATAAACATAGGGACCGCGGTCTGCATGCTGATACTTGCAGATGCACCTGCAAAACGCTGCAGATGCATCTGCAAGTGTGAAGGCAGCCTAACTGTACAGCAGTCTACTCTACATCAGCCTTCAAACCTGCTCAGTGAAGATACCCTGTCATTAAGAACAGTATACAGGTTATAATTCCTGCCTGACAAGTGATCATCTATGGATTGTTGTGAAGCTGCAGTACACAGGCTTGCAGTACAGCCACTGCAGCAGCTTGCATAGATCTTAAAGGCCACTTTACACACACCAACTTATCTGTCCAACTTCTGACCAACTTGCTGGTTGCAGTGAAATCATGTACACATTGTTCCATTGTACACAGTCACAAAATGGAGCAACGTGTCCATGATTTCACTGCAACCAGCAAGTTGGTCAGACGTTGGACAGATAAGTTGGTGTGTGTAAAGTGGCCATAAGCCCTGGCTGCTCCCAAACAGAAAAATACTGATACATTGTATTCGTCTCCCTGACAACCAGTAGAACAGCCTCCACCCTTACAACTAGTGATGGGCGAATCCTAAATTAGGCTGGTTTCACACTACGATTTGTCTAAATCCGATGCTGTCCGATGAAAATCGGACAGCATCGGACCGATTTTCGGACCCCATGTATCCCTATGGGCATCGGACCGAATCGGATGTGCACTAAATGCCATCCGATTTGGTCCGATCCGATTCTGCCCGATTTTGGCCGATTTTTTTCAGGAGAAAAAAATCGTTGCCTGCAACGATTTTTTCATCCGATTACAAAATCTGACAGAATCGGATCGGACCAAATCGGATGGCATTTAGTGCACATCCGATCCGACCCGATCCCTATAACATGGGGCCCTATGGAGAAGGGTCCGAGGAAACATCTATGTCTCCTCGGACCTCGTTTTACTGTACTGAGCATGCTCAGTACAGTAAAACTGCTCCTAACTAGGAGCACAAGGGTTAAAAAAAAAAAAAAAAAAAGGGTTATTCTCACCTCTCCACGAGCCCCCGCCGTCTTCCGCCATCTTCTTGGAGCTCCCGGTGGCTCTCGCAGGCTGCCGGTGTCAGCAGAGGGCTTCCTCTGCCTTATAGGACCTGCGGTGATGTCACAGTCATGTGACCGCGGGTTACCATGGTGAATCCGCGGTCACGTGACTGTGACATCACCGCAGGTCCTGTGTACAGCAGAGGAAGCGCTCTGCTGACACCGGCAGCCTGCGAGAGCCACCGGGAGCTCCAAGAAGATGGCGGAAGACGGCGGGGGCTCGGGGGGAGGTGAGCATAAGGTTTTTTTTTTTTCTTTTACACCCCGGAGGCACCGATTTTATGCCGGAATCGGGTGCCTATTTGGCACCCGATTCCAGGCATCAGAAGGAGCCGATGCTGTCCGATTTATATCGGACAGCATCGGCTCCCTAAAAATCGTAATGTGAAAGTAGCCTTACTCGGAATCGCTTGACTCTAGCGAGTCCGAGCCCAGGACTCGCTACTCGTTGCGAGTCTAGCGAGTCCAATGTTAATGAATGGGGAAGCGAGTAATAGCGAGTAGTGTGAGATTTACAAATCGCAGATGTGTCTCGGAAGCTTCAGCCTGAAGCAATCCTAGTTTTGTCATTTATTTGCATTGCTCGTTTACTTTGTAAGTAATCGCTGACTCGAACAGATAAGATCCTGTCTTCTCTGTGTTCTGGCTGCCCCAGCTCCAGGGTCCTAGAGCCTGCCTGCTGCCAGATGTAGCAGTGCTGAGATTGTTCTCAGTCTGCTCATTCCCTGTGTACAGACATGAATGTCTGTGCACAGAGATGATGTAGCAGTGCTGAGATTGTTCTCAGTCTGCTCATTCCCTGTGTACAGACATGAATGTCTGTGCACAGAGATGATGTAGCAGTGCTGAGATTGTTCTCAGTCTGCTCATTCCCTGTGTACAGACATGAATGTCTGTGCACAGAGATGATGTAGCAGAGCTGAGATTGTTCTCAGTCTGCTCATTCCCTGTGTACAGACATGAATGTCTGTGCACAGAGATGATGTAGCAGAGCTGAGATTGTTCTCAGTCTGCTTATTCCCTGTGCATAGACATCTATATTTATGCACAGGGGATGTAGCAGAGAGGACATCGCGTTTTGGACTGCGTCGGACGGAAGAGAATTTTTTTAATTAAAGATGGAGTCCCTAATGGCTTTTTTTTTTATTTCTAATAAAAAATTTTCCTTGTGTTGTGTTTTTTTTAAAACAATTTAATAGAAATTCATGGCGGTCATGTCTAATATTGGTGTGACCGCCATAAATTTCGGGCTTAGGGCCAGCTGATAATACAAAGCTGGCCCTAACCTCTTTATTACCCAGCGTGCCATCGCTACCAGGGCCGCTGGAAGAGCGGGGTTCAGCGCCAGAGGATGGCGCTTCAATGAACGCGCCATCTTCTGGGGCGGCTGCGGGCTGCAATTTGCAGCGGGGGGTGCCCAGAAAGCTTGGGCATCCCTGCGCTGCGGATTCCAGCCCCCAGCTGCTTAGCTGTACCTGGCTAGACATAGAAATTGCGCGGAGCCCCACGCATTTTTTTTTTTAATTATTTCATGAAATTCTGAGATTCTGACTCTGAGACTCTGACTCTGAAATTCATGAAATAATAAAAAAAAAATGCGTGGGGCTCCGCGCAATTTCTATGTCTAGCCAGGTACAGCTAAGCAGCTGGGGGCTGGAATCCGCAGCGCAGGGATGCCCAAGCTTTCTGGGCACCCCCCGCTGCAAATTGCAGCCCGCAGCCGCCCCAGAAGATGGCGCGTTCATTGAAGCGCCATCCTCTGGCGCTGAACCCCGCTCTTCCAGCGGCCCTGGTAGCGGTGGCACGCTGGGTAATAAAGAGGTTAGGGCCAGCTTTGTATTATCAGCTGGCCCTAAGCCCGAAATTTATGGCGGTCACACCAATATTAGACATGACCGCCATGAATTTCTATTAAATTGTTTTAAAAAAAACACAACACAAGGAAAATTTTTTATTAGAAATAAAAAAAAAAGCCATTAGGGACGCCATCTTTAATTAAAAAAATCCTCTTCCGTCCGACGCAGTCCAAAACGCGATGTCCTCTCTGCTACATCCCCTGTGCATAAATATAGATGTCTATGCACAGGGAATAAGCAGACTGAGAACAATCTCAGCTCTGCTACATCATCTCTGTGCACAGACATTCATGTCTGTACACAGGGAATGAGCAGACTGAGAACAATCTCAGCTCTGCTACATCATCTCTGTGCACAGACATTCATGTCTGTACACAGGGAATGAGCAGACTGAGAACAATCTCAGCACTGCTACATCATCTCTGTGCACAGACATTCATGTCTGTACACAGGGAATGAGCAGACTGAGAACAATCTCAGCACTGCTACATCATCTCTGTGCACAGACATTCATGTCTGTACACAGGGAATGAGCAGACTGAGAACAATCTCAGCACTGCTACATCTGGCAGCAGGCAGGCTCTAGGACCCTGGAGCTGCACAGAGAAGACAGCTGGACTCGGCTTGCAAAGAAACAGCAGTTACTTTGCAAGTTTCCCTGCTATCAGTGGCACAGTAGCCAGTGATTACTCGCACGAGTCTAATGCAAACAATGGCAATCCTAGTTTTGTCAGCGTTTCTGACAAAACTAGGATTGATATTGATTTGCATTGGACTCGTGCGAGTAATCACTGGGAAACTCGCCGAGTACCGAGTCCTGCGAGTCCCTTACTACTCGCCGAGTAACGAGTCCTAGCGAGTAGATTCGCCCATCCCTACTTACAATCCTGGGGAAAATGGACAGGACAAGCTGCAATTCATTACCCATCCTGAAGCAGCAAGGAAAAATGGACTCTCGGTGTGCTCATAGTGAAAAACCTAAATGGTTAAGCAAGCCAACATGGAGGGTCAAAGAGAACTTAGAAGCAGAAAGAAGTGAACTGCTTGTCCACACAACATTTTCTTGGCAAAAAGTTGTAAAATTAGTGACTGTTTTATCTATGCCGGGTTCTCATGAGCTACCACCAGAGGGAGCCCTAGAAAAACTGTACTAATCATACCAGTCTTACAAAGGCACTTGTAAGGATTACACCCTTTCCCTGCTGAAGGTAAACACGTCCGAGTCTCTAAAAGAACTCCAGGACTTCCAACAGCTCGTTGCTGAAATAGAGTGCACCGTACGTGACATCATATACTAGACTGAAGCAAAAATGGTACATACGTCAGAAGTGGCATCTCACAAGTCCAGGTCTGTTAAGAGCTCAAGGCACTCGCTCAAATCGGGCTCATCAAAGTACTCAAGCCTCAGTGAGCAGCTTATAAAAGCGCGCATTGAAGCAGAAACCATGAAGGTACAAGCCGTCTTTGCTCAAAGAAAAGCATAGATAGAAACGAGTGCAGTCGTCGAATCAGCACGTAAGAAAACAGAGACTGCACGCAAGAGGGCAGACATCGAAGCAGAGGAAGCGGAGATGGAAGCAGAGACTGCACGTAAAAGGGCAGAAGTCAAAGTCCTGCAGAGGGAATGTGAACACGTGGTAGCCATGGCAAGGCTAAAGGTCTTCGAACAAGCTGTAGCTGGGAGCCAAGGAGGCAGCATCAGCGCTTACGAACTTGAGACAGAGGAACCCCTTAAGCGCACAAAAGACTATGTGCTGAGCCAAGCCAGCGAACCGCCGATCGACACCAACATTTCCGTTGGCGACAACACTTCTTCAGATCATCAAGACGCCGATCCGCCTGCAGCTTCCAGCTTCACTGGTCATTCCAACGCTCCTCAGACATTCAAGTCTGAACCACCTTCACACTTCAGTGCACAGCCCGACCCTGCACCTCAGCAACCCCGTGTGGCAGTGTCCACATGCAACCCAACATGCCGGTTAGTCACTACAGTTCAGACAACTGTGTAGTTCCGGCCCCGCATACAACAGGGACCTTTCACACCACACCAGCTGCTGGTCTAAACGCCTATGCCACTCCGTTCCTTCCCATGTTCCCGAAACAAGAAGCTACGAACTATGCAACCAGCATCACTCAGTCAGCGAATGTGCCCCCAAGGTCAGAAAGAACAGACCTGTCCAACTTTGCGAGGTACATGATACACCGAGAACTGATCAACACCGGTCTCACAAGGTTCGACGACCAGCCCGAAAACTGCAATCAGTGATCTTGGTATTACTGCTGCTGAAGAGCTGGACTTGCTAATCAGGTGGCTAGGCCCACGGTCTACGGAGAGAATCAAGAGACTCAGGTCTGCTTACATCGGTGACCCAATAATTGGTCTTGGAACTGCATGGGAAAACTAGAGAAAGGTTTCGGCAGTCCTGAAGCAATTGAAGACGCATTGCTTAAACAACTAAATGACTTTCCAAAAATATCTGGTAAGGATGTTTCAAAATACCAGGAACTCAGCGACCTCCTGTCCGAGCTCCAGCTGGCCAAGACTGACACATATCTACCTGGCCTCAGCTACCTGGACACCGCTCATGGGGTGAAACCCATCGTCTCCAAGTTGCCTTACAACATCCAAGAAAAGTGGACAATGCGAGGGTCAAACTACAAAAAACTAAACCAAGTTTCCTTCCCTCCATTCTCTTTCTTCTGTGACTTCATCAAGGAGATCGCAGAGTGCAAAAATGACCCCAGCTTCTGTTATGAAGAAACCAGCAGCTTTGCGCCATCTCCTAAGTACAAGAGTTCACGCTCTCACGACAAAAACCGCAGTAGCCCGGTGTCTGTAAAAAAGACAGAGGTTCTGCCTACACCGACATCATCGCCAGACAGAAACCACAGCGGTCCGGTGTCAATCTGCGGATCTATCTGCAATCACTGGAACGGTAGAGCGGACGAGGAGTGAGTTTATGTTTCTGTGGGGTTGTTACAGATTCTCCTATGTTGAATTAGTCACACATCATACAAGACTGGGTGTACCTGGCCACCTGGGTGCTGAACCCTGGTGCCACCCAAACCTTGTCCACTAAAACTCATGTAGCAGTTAATGACAAATGAGTTAGTTCTTGGATTACTTGAGCCATCATTGAGAAGAGAGTTGTGGTGGAGAAAAACTTACCGCCTGGTGTCTACAGACCTTCCTCAGCTGGCTCATGCGTGTTGCACTCCTTTCCATTCAATCACCTGTTTCTGCGGGAATAAGAACATCAGGAGTGACAGGGGCCCCTGGTGCACAAGTCTGCACTGGTGTCAGGGTCTTAGACTCTCGACTCTAGGCCTCTTAACAGCTTCTGGCAGCTGCACCTGTGTGAGCATTACCTCTGGCTTTATGAGCCCCAGCACTATGAGCACTATGTCAAGCTTATCTGATAACAGTAGAGCCTCTATACAGGCTCATACACTCTCTGCGGTCACGATAGGTCTTTATGTGACTTTAGAAAGATCTGCAGCCTATGTACATATTCGGCGATCTTACCCTTTGCGCTCTACATATTTCAGTGATTGATATCTTCATCTACCTCCTGTGCCTATAGGTGAGGAGGGAGTGGTTCTGCTTTATTACCTCCTGTTGTGTAATCACAGCAAATCCAGTGTAGAATCCACCATCTATAAAATAACTCAAAATCTACATTAGTAACGATCTAATCTGAGACATGTTACACCCTGCGATCCCGAGGTGTATGTATGTGTTTGCTCTGTCCTCTATTAGACAAAATAACTAAATAAACTTAATTTAAAGACACGTAAAAGTAATATTAACTGCTCAGTCATCTCCCCTCCACACAACACATAGCAGGCCGCAGGCAACTTAGCATGACGGTTCTTCCGCAATCAAATGACCAGCAGCGGAGAAAAACCCCTCTGCCGTCTCAGTACCCTGAAAAACCAGACACAGTCAGGCAATCTGCAGAGAATACCCCGAGACAACACAGGTAAGATGACGGGATTGATCATATTTTTTCAGTCTCCTGGCTCGGGGTACTCAGCGTCTGCCGTCGAATTCGCCGGTCATTCAAGGTTTGGGGATTTGCATCTGCATGGCCCACCCAGGGACGCCAATTTGTTATGGATTCATATTTTATTATATTAATAAATTGCCTGCTCCTGACCAAATAGATTATGAGTCGGTCGAGGTAGGCAGGGTGGGAACCCAGTCTCAGGCGCAACAGGTCATGTTTAGGATTTCCTAGTATTGCACAGGTGATACAATCACTGCATGGTGATGATTTCCAAGTCCTGTGCATCTAAGGAAATCCTGAAACACACTGTTTGTGCCCTTGAGATGGGTTCCCACCCTTGGTAGGGATACTCGATACAGTGGGGATCAGCTTGGTCCGGTCGTGCCTGGCCTCAATGGCGGTGGGCTGATGATAATGGGGGAATGGTAACGTGACGCCACTGTGGTACTTGGTAATAGGGTTACCAGCGCTGTGGCCAGCCGCTGAGGTGATGTAAATGCAGCTTTGGTAGTACAGCTCCCCACAGGTGGAGCTTTACCTCAGGTCAGCGGGTTGGATGAGGGGAGTAGTAGTGGTTCTGCTGTGGATGCTGCAGGTGGTGGCTGTGAAGCAGGCACACACACACCATAGTCTTTTGTTTCGGTACTTTTTTACTGATGTCTGGTAACAGGCACGGTCCAGGAGGGTAACCAGGTTTCGGTGCAGCTTGGGTCGTTCACCTCGGAGAGTTGTGAGGCCTCCTCCGTTAGTGTGTTCGGTGATTGGGGTAAGTTCTGCCTGGAGCTAAACCTGCTGCTCTTTCTCCCTCTCAGGGTGCTACTCCAGAAACGACAATGAGGACCTTACTGTGGGGATCCCTATTCTCCTCTTGGGCCCCTAGTCCTATGCTTGATCAGGTTTGGTGTCTCGTGTGCATTAACTTCAGGGGGACTAGATCCTCTTGGTTGGCCCGGGCTTTCTCTACCTACACTTTAGATGAATAGCAGCTTCGGACTCCGGTGTCCGGGTAGGCTAAAAGGATACCAGGTATGTTCCCTTCTTCTTTCTTCCTACTTCTTCCCCTGGCCTCCGTCCCTCTCCCTAGGGCGTTGCACACTGGGTCAAGCTTCCTGGTTCTGGGCCTGGCATGGTCCTATCAACCAGCTCCTTAACTAACTGTTCTCTTCTCTGCTGACTGCAGACTGTCTACTGGCTGACTCCTCCCCTCAGGCTTGGATCTATATAGGGGATCTGGCTTAAGGAAAGCCAGTTGGGCTCCCCCTCCAGGTCTGGGGTGGAAGTGTTGGGTGCTGTGTGTGCCAAGGTGTACATCCCTCCTGGCACCTGTGGGTCCTGTGGCAATCCCGCAGGAGTGCCACATATAGACCAAGTACCGGCGTGAAAGTATGACACCAGATGCACACTCTCCTTGGTCATTCCAAAGTGCAATCCCAAGTGACCTTTATATTAAGAGGCATGAGGTTTTCCTCAGTAAGGGGCTCGGCCAGCCCTACTCAGATGTATTTATTGGTCAGTGGGTTGGACAATGGGTGGATCCATGAAGTCATCAGGGGGTGTGGTCTTGATTGAGTATGTCCAGATGATGTGTCCATTCTGTGATTGGTCAGTCCTTCTATAGAATTCAGCTTCTTCCAGGAACTTCCTTATTGAACAGGATGTAGTCATAGATCCAGTCAACATCTTACATATCAGGGCATGGTGTGATGAAACAGGAAATGGCAGCCATGTTTAAGTCACAATTAAACATATGCAATGTAAAATATTACACTCTATGGATTGTTTCTCCCATGCCCTTATGTCTTAAGGTTTATTAAGTATTTGATCCTATGGCTCTCCTCAACAAATTAACCCTCTCTATTCCAATAATCTTCTATGAGGATAGATTATCCTGGTGTTGTTCATAGAAATGTTTGGACAAACCAGAAGATGAGAGATTGGAAGTTGTACGGTCTGAACTGGCAGAGATATGCTCCATCTTGCATCTATTTACAGTTCTTGTTGTGCAGCCAACATAGTATTTTTTTGCATGTAACAAAGGAGGCTAGGTACACCACAGAGATACTTGAACAATTAATGAAGGAATTTTATTTTATAGGAGTGTTTCAGATTATCCTTAAAAGTTTGTGTTCTTAACATATACTTGCATAAATTGCATTTAAAACCACCGCAGCAATAAGACCCTTTAATATCCAGCCATGTGCTATTATTTTTTCGGTAAAGATATAGACTGGGTGAGACAATACTGCCTAGGATTCTTGATTTCTTTGCAACAAAATTAATGCAACTGACAAGAATTTTACCTAATGCAACATTGGTGAGTATTTTTAAAAATAAATCCACAATTTGGGGATAATCAATGCAATATGGTGTGGCAAATCTTACTGTAATGTTATTGTATTTATGTTTTTTAGAATCATTTTCACTTAATAGTGTCACGCTAACCAGGCGGAATAGACTCGTGGACCCACTGTACCACAGTATAGTGTGGATGCTGATACACAGAGAGAAAGGCGGAGACAGAAGGCAGGTTTGAAGGTTTATTGAACAAAAACAGGTAGGCAGGGAAAACCCAAGAGGAGGGCCACAGGACCGACACACCGGGAAACCGGGAAAGGAGCCCAAGACGAGTGACCCCTATACAGGGATTTCTCAAGGACAGCTAAGGAGGTACCAATGAACCGGGAGCCTGCAATCCGACCTAAGGAAAGAAAGACAGGTAGGAAGGAGCACAAAACCAGGGAGCGGTGTCCAGGATCCTCCGGAAGTACAAGCTACGGGATCCAAGACGGGGTCCACACGGAACACGGGGAATCCGGCTGCAGAAAGAAACAAACAGTAAGAATCAAGGTAATGAATTGCAATAAGACAGAACGACCTGTGGCTGGCAACTACTCAAACAAGAAGTTACCTAGGCACTGGTCTAAGGCTACAATGAGCATTAAATAGCCACCACCTGACAGTGATTGGCTGAGAGGTCGAGCTGGAGAATTACAATGCTGGCCCTTTAAAGCACAGCAGCAGAGCGCGCGAGTGCCTTATGCGCGCCCCTGGGTTGCAAGGAGGAGGAAGCAGCAGCCCTGAACCATGGGACAGGAGGGGAAGAGGACACAGGAGCAAGGATGGTGCCGATAAGCGCGCGGGACCCTGGGGCGCAGTGGTGGCCAGCCGGGACCCGAATCCCCAGCCTCCTGCCAGACCTCCCTGCAGTCGCAGGCCGAGGACAGGCGGGCAGCAAAGGAACAGGGCGCGAGGTACCAGGGAGCGGGTCGGCCATGGTGACAAATAGGCACGTTCTTGTTTTGCTTAAAGCAATATGTTGCGATCTATTAAGCAATGTAAAGGAATAAACTCTTCTACTAAAATGCTTATGGATTATAATACATTCAGTAGTAAAACTCACATCCGAGGAGCATAAGTGCTTGGCTCTGATGAATTCTCCTAGAGGTAGATTTTCAATAGTATAGGGTGGATGGCGGTTAGTAGCAAATAGCTCTTCTACATAAGAATCGCGCCGTAAGTACATAGGCGTGATAGAGTTGTGTATTACATGATGCACAAGAGTTGATTGGACAACTGTCGGGCCCACTGGGACGGGGGTACTCGGTACCGGACTGGTCGGCTGCTGGGGAAGTCACGGGTGGTCCTGGTCCGGTCCGTGTCCTGGGCTCGGCAAATAAAGGGGAATATTTACAGGGGATTGTCAGTCGTGATGCCACCCACTTGATGCGGCCAGTGATGGGGGCCGCCGCTGCCGCAGAACCTCCGGGGACGATGGGATAGCAGCTTAGGTGGTATAGTTCCAGTGGGTAGAACTGTGTTCCCCGGGGCAGTAAGGGTTTAGTCTATTGTGGAGTGTGTAGCACACTTACTTTGCAGACGCTGCAGGGATCTCTCCTCTTTGCTGGTGCTGACAGGCTGTATCCTGTATGGAGAGAATCACTTTCATGCAGAAACACAAGGGAAGCAGTTCCAGGGTTTTCCGTGTTTACTCTCAGTTCTTCCAGTCACTTTACAGCACAGTTACAGTTCTTACACAGTTCAAGTACAGTTCTTAGTACACGGGCACATTCTCCCTCTCCAGGTTCCCTTTGCTCCCTGCAGCCAGGCCTCTCTCTCTGTGACCCCTCACACAGTCTGCAGTGTCCTTTCCGGGCTATTACGGTCTCCGTCTCCACGGGTGTGTGTGAAACGCTGGACAGTATGGCGGTGACTCGAGCCCCTGTGAGTCCTTAGTTTGTCACTGAGCTGCCTGTCCTTGTGGTAGGGATCTCAATCTGGAACTAAGACCCCCCGTCGTGTTGTTTGGTGATGCCGGGTGAACTACGGTCCCCTCTAGAGCTGACACTCTACTCAGCCCAGCCTCCAGCAGTCCTCAAGCCTGAGGCTCTACCAGGCTCCTTTCCTTCTGTGTCTCTCGGTATATAGGAGGGCTACTCCGCCTGCAGTCAGTTGCTTTAGCTGTAGTTCTAGGGCCCCGGGTATCACCGTCCCTCTCGGCTCTCTCACACTCCTGGGGATCCGGCTCTGGATAGGCTTTCTCTCTCCTCTGGCTCACACTGGCTCAGTACAGATTCTGCGTTCCTTATGCCCTCACTCTTCCAGGACGTGTGGCTCTCTCCTGCTCAGCTTCAGCTCAACCTGCTGCTGTTCTCTGGCCTGTGCTCCTCAGCTTCTGATCTTTACAGCTCGGCACCCTGGGCCTACTGAACACCTTCCTCCTCCCCCTTTCCTATATATTGTCAAGTCACCTGACTACGGGTGTGCCCATCCCACTCCTCTAAATCCACCACCCCTCAATCTCATAGAGTCTCTAATCTCAGGGCTGGATGTTACCTTCTCTTACACGTGGGTTATGTGGGCTGTGAGGGTGTTGGTGTGCAACAAGTGTCCTACCTGCCTGGCTGCAGTTCCCTTTTGTGGCCTCCTGGACGCAGGGGCGCCACACAACGCAATAGCATCATGATTGGCCAGCCTGTGCAGGAAGGCTGGCTAATACATGACGCCATTGCAACTGAGGACTGTGAATGGATAGCACTTTAAATATGGCGCCCTGTGATGGGAGAACCAATCGTAACGCAGGAACTTCCACCAATGATCGCTGATGGGGCGTGGTATCCATGACGCCGTGGCACGCCCCTGGGAATTCGCTAGGCCACGCAAATACCTTCCTGTGCCCAGATTACACACCGCCACCATAGGAATTGTTCCTTCCTGTTTTTGAGCACGGCTCAGAAAGAGGTATCCGAAGGAACTGCCAGACACGGGAAGGAACTCCCTGAATTACACGCCGCCATTTCGTAGTGATTTCATGGCAACAGGCACAATTGTGTCCGATGCCTGGTGGTTTCTCCCTTCCTGTGGCGGCGTGTAAAGGTACCATTACAGTATTTGTTTCAGGGTGAAGATCTGACCCATATTAATACTATAGAGACATATGTGAGGGGTGATGAGCAATGTAAAGAGTAGATTCCTTCAGATAACTGCCCAGGTGAGTAGTGACCACTGAATGCAGTGAAGTCACAGATTCTTCTCAGGCTGTGGCTGCTTTATCGGTGGTGTAGTCCAGACATATCATAATAATGTGATCACCTTGGAGCTCAAGAGATGGTCACCACAAACAGACTCAGCATTATCCGGTTAAAGCAAGCTTGCTAGACTCATGTTTGGAAGCATTGTTATAAGATGCAGTTCCCCTGATAAACAGTGAGTTCTTAAAGGGGTTTTCCCACTGATTTCACCCCTTGTATTTGTCCTAACTTCCTAAATAACACTGGTTTAATATAGTTCTACTACTTATGCTGCTCATGTAAGCAGATGTCTCTGCGGTTCTGATATTCTTCTGTTGTGTTTCTGGTTCTGCTTCTTCCAACCGGAATTGAACGTACTGAAAAGGGCTCATTATGGGGTGGGACTCTCTCTCTCTGAGGGACAACATGCCCAAATCAGACTTCACTCTCATCTCAGCGTGGTTTACTGAGCAGCACTACGTTGTGCCGATTATTAGCTGATACATCACAGGGCCTGTATCTAATTATTGGCATATCAAAGTGCTTGTCAGATGAAAGCCCCACATTGTAAACCAGGCTGAGGAGAGTGAAGACTGATCTGGGGATGCATGCCCAAACTGGTGTCACTCAGAGAGGCAGCCGCGCCTTTGCAAGTGATGTGATGTGTTCAGTATGGCCAATTATGGTCTCCAGATCTGAAATAGCAGAGCCAGAAACACAGCAGAAGAGTATCAGAGCCGCAGATAGATCAGCTTACAGGATCAGGGTAGGTAGTGGAAGTATATTAGGAAAGTGTTAGTAGGAAGAGTTAAAACAAATGAAAAAAGCTGAATTATTAGTGTAAAACCTCTTTAATATTATGTATACCCAGGGTTGCCACTTGGAATTTTGGGGCCCCCCACTGGCAAAATTTTGGGGCCCCCTGAGACTCCGCCCAGCCTCCACCCCAGCTCCACCTCCGCCCAAACACACACATATATTATATCACATATATTATATACACACACACACAACTGAGACTGCTTTGCTGGCTGGATAGACAATGGAGACGGCTGCAGGATGTATACACAATGGAGACGGCTGCTGGCTATACACAGAATAGAGAATACACAATAGATTCTGCTGCTGGCTATACACACAATAGAAAATACACAATAGAGACTGATGCTAGCTGTACACGATTAGAATACACAATAGAGACTGCCGCTGGCTGTACACATTTAGAATACACAATAGAAACTACTGCTGGATGTACACAATTAGAATTGCAGGCCACATAACAGTGCAGGGGCCAGGGTCTGTGAAGGTTAACCAAGGGGTATCAAAATGACCTTTTGTGGACATGTAGGGTCCCAGGATTAGGCCAAGAGGCTTTAGAGGAAGGGCACAATAAGCGGTATAAGTGTTGGGTTACAGTGTTCCCTCTCATCTCCTGGATCCAGCTGGAATGTCAGCAGAAGAGCTGCGCAGAGGAGTTCCTGCAAGAAACGCAGCTCCACTAATAGAAGATCCAGAAATACAGCATCAACACCAGCAGCTGCAGACATCAGAATCCATGAGGCAGCTGCGGATCCGTAGGATTGTGAGAGAGGTGAGCCAGTCTGCACTGCACAGAGAAGAGGAGGGGTAGAGACTTAGAAAACTTAACCCATTCCTGGGCAATGGGAAGCACCCCTTTGCCAGAATTAGGTAGGGGGGTGGTGTCAACAGGGCAGTTCAGTGGGCATCCACCTGGATTAGATTGATTCTTGGAGACTGTTACCTGTGCAGCTACCATCATGTTCCCTAGCCACGTAGGGCGGGGGTGTGCGGTACGATGGGTCATGGAGACAGCATAGCGAGAAATTTTCTTGTCAACATGTGTCTCACACTCCCTTCAGTGAGGACTCTCTTTATCATCACCATGAGAGTGGCCATCATAGCCGTCCGCACCAGAAAGAACCAGCCCGGGAGTTGGTGGTCAAAGCACAGAGGTCATGATGCAAGCAGCAGCTGAAAATGCGCAAAATGTTCATCATCAGCAGCAGAGGAATCATCTTCATCAAAAAGAGCCAAAAAAAAGAGCCATTGCCAGGGTCAGCCAGCGTCTGTTCAAGATCCGGGGGAGAGGCACGTCCCAGCCAGTCTCCATCAGCACAGCTCCTGGTGACCCCAGCCATGCACCGCAACCCAAGGTACTGTCCAGAATCGCCATCACACCTGCTGGGGGTGAGTTAACCTGCAGTGGGGCCTGGCCCCCAACAGGTACTAATAATGCTGCTAATATAAACGTTGACTTCATAGGTGCTTTGAAGTCCCTATTGGCAAACTTGGAGCAAGGAAATATTGGTGTCAGAAATCAAGGTTCTACCGGGGAACTTGCAGCTCTGTCTGGGTGACCCGATTCTTGCACTGGTTTCGCTTTAAGGGTTTCGATATTTTGTGGGGTTGTGCCGCTTGACACTTACGTGTCCACGGAAATGAGGGATACGATCTTAAGATAAGAGTATGTGGATATTTGGTCTATTGTTCCCATGGATCAGGTAACGGTCGACAAGAAAAGGGTAAATGAGCGAAGTGGTGACAAAAAAAGCAAGAGTAGCAAAGACATTCACTAATTGGGTGCAAGGCTTTTCGACATTGGCATACATACTGTGCCAACATTTTCCTGAGAAAGGGGCGGAGCTATTTGTGTATATGGATACAATCTCTGGTGCCTACAGGCTGCATGGAGGTGGTTTCGTCTTCGCTTGGCTTTGTCACCAACAATTGGTTGGACAACAAAGGCAACCGATGTATGGATACAACTGATGCTTTCCCAGAAGCCCCAGGCACGGCCTCCCTTTCTTGGGGGGGCCGTTGTGGGAGCAACAGTTACCGTGGTGGCTAAGTGCGCAGTGGGTGTATGCTGGCTCTACAACGATGGCCACTGCAGGTTCAATGCTTCATGTAGGTTCCGACATGAATGTTTGGTGTGCGCTGGCATGCACTCGGCGGTCAGTTGTTTCTGGAAGCAACAACCAGAAAGGGCTGGATTGCCTAGTGCAGAGAAAACCGCCGGTACACACACAAGAGATGCTGCACTGGTTAGAGCGGTACTCCAGGAGAGAGGAGGCAAGCCTTCTTATTGCATCATTTTTCCTTGGGTTTTTGGATACCGCATGTGTCAACAGCGGGACTGCAAATGTCATCCAATGTAAAGTCTGTGTGGGAGGTGCCAGAATTAACACGCGAAAAGCTGTTAAAAGAGGTGGGTTTGCTATGCCTCATGGGTCCTTTTGCCAGCCCTCCATTGGAAAATCTGAGGGTGTCTCCTCTGTGGCTGGTTCCCAAGAAGGAGCAGGGCAAGTATAGGCTGATTCAGCACTTGTCCTATCCTCCGTGGGAATTGGTCAACGACGGGATATCTAAGGAAGAGGCCTCCATTTCTTACACATCTTTTGATGTGGCTGTAGAATGGATTTGGAGATATGGCAAAGGGTCCTTGCTAGTGAAGTCAGATATCGAATCGGAGTTCCGCTTGCTACCCGTTCACCCTGTATGTTATCACCTCCTGGTCTGCAGCTTGGACGCTTTTTCCGTCGACATGCGCCTGCCAATGGGTTGCTTCATTTCATGTTACTATTTCTATATCTATGAGCGTCGCTCTTAACCGTCCTATGTACTGATCTAACTACTGCACACTGTGCATTATTTTTATATATTTTTTTATGGATTTGCAATAAGGTGAACGTTTACACATTTTTCCTCTATGTGCTGCCGTTTTTTCCCCATCGCTGGGTCAATCTTTGCCTTTTGGTGTCAGGGAGGTGGTGTCTACCTGAGCCATCCAGATAACACTGAAGGAGAGATGTCCCCCGAGAATACGTGAAATGACCAGAACCCAGGAGGCCGCCTGTGAGGTTACCCACAAGAGGACATAGTGCCTGCAAAAAGAAGGCAGAGTTACCAACAGAGGATGTCCTTATACACATTAGTAAATACAAAAGGGGGTTGGGGGAACAAGAGGCGCAATAGTGCCCTTATCACTAGACACTAAAAACTGCAATCTAGTGAGCAACAGGGGTCCACTCACCTGGTCCAGTTGTGACACCCACAACTGGTTTGAAGACGTGTTAGGAATAATATCCTGATGGCTGCTGCTGGACCTTCACCGAACCACTCAGACGTGGAAGAGCATCAAGTTACTTGGGAAAAGGTGTATGGCGATCCGCGCTGCCAGACTGACTCGCATCAAAGAAGACACTTGTAAATGAAGTGTTGATCAAATCCTTCTTTTATTCACCGACGCGTTTCGGTGCCGAAACGCGTTGGTGAATAAAAGAGGGATTTGATCAACACTTCATTTACAAGTGTCTTCTTTGATGCGAGTCAGTCTGGCAGCGCGGATCGCCATACACCTTTTCCCAAGTAACTTTATACACAGTAGAGTGTTCCCAGAAATCATGAACCTCAGTGCAAGAACTCCAATCTTGGCATCTCTCTAGTGAGACATCTAGAATGAAGTTTCACTATTTCTTGACAGACAGCCATTCAAGATTACAGCCCCTATTTATAAAGGACAGAATCTTGTACGCCAGTATTAATAAAGGGTGAGGGAAAGAAAGCTGGGCCACTTTGTGTATTTTTTATGTTACTAAAAATAGTTTTTTTAATTATCCTTTTCATAGTTTAAAAAATTATTATTATTATTTATTTATATAGCGCCATTATATTCCATGGAGCTTTACATGCTAAAAGGGGCAGACTAGGACAAGTAACATAGTAACAATACAAGTAACAATAAATGTGGACAATTCGGTTGTACAGAAACAAGAGGGGAGAAATCCTGTCCGCAAAGGCTCACAGTCTACGAGGGGCGGGTGGGGATACAGTGGGAGGGGGAAATTGCAGTCATGAGGCGGTGTGGTGGACCGGGTCTTATTGCAGGTGGTAGGCTTGGTGGAACAGGTGGGTCTTCAGGTTTCTTTTGAAGGTTCCCAGGGTAGGAGAATGTCTGATGTGGGGCAGTGAGTTCCAGAGTCTGGGTGAAGCACGGGAGAAATCCTGTATGCGGTTGTGTGAAGAGGAGATGAGGGGGGAGTAGAGGAGAAGCTCTTGGGAGGATCGCAGGGTAGGTATCGGGAGACCATGTCAGAGATGTATGGAGGGGACAGGTTGTGAATGGCTTTGTATGTCATGGTTAATGTTTTAAACCGGGATCTCTGGGAAATAGGGAGCCAGTGAAGGGCTTGGCAGAGGGGAAAAACAGGGGAGTAGCGGGGAGACAGATGGATTAGGCGGGCAGCGGAGTTCAAGAGAGATTGGAGAGGTGCAAGGGAGGTATTGGGGAGGCCGGTGAGCAGGAGGTTGCAGTAATCGAGGCGGGAGATGATGAGAGCGTGAATAAGGGTTTTAGCAGTGTCGTGGTCAAGGAAAGTGCGAATCCTATAGATGTTTTTGAGCTGGAGTCGGCAGGAGGTGGTGAGGGCCTGGATGTGGGGCTTGAAGGAGAGGGAAGAGTCAAGGATAACCCCGAGGCACTTGGCTTGGGGGACTGGAGAGAGAGAGCAGTCGTTGACGACGATGGATAGGTCAGGTAGTGAGGGGTAGCGTCTTGGGGGGAAGACTATGAACTCGGTTTTGTCCATGTTCAGATTAAGGAAGCGAGCAGAGAAGAAGGATGAGATGGCGGACAGGCAGTGTGGAATTTTGGATAGAAGGGAAGCGATGTCAGGACCAGACAGGTAGATTTGGGTGTCGTCAGCGTAGAGGTGATATTGGAGGCCATGGGACTCAATGAGTTGCCCTAGGCCAAGAGTGTAGATTGAGAGCAGTAATGGTCCAAGAACCGAGCCCTGGGGAACCCCGACAGATAGGGGGTAGGGCGAGGAGGATGTGTGGGAGTGGGTGACGCTGAAGGTGCGGTCCGTTAAGTATGAGGCGATCCAAGAGAGGGCAAGGTCCGTGATGCCAAGAGATTCCAGGATCTGTAGTAGAAAGGAGTGGTCAACAGTGTCGAAGGCGGCTGACAGGTCGAGGAGGAGGAGAACAGAGTAGTGGCGCTTGCTTTTGGCAGTCAGTAGGTCATTTGTGACTTTGGTCAGGGCTGTTTCAGTGGAGTGGAGGGGTCGGAAGCCAGATTGCAGGTGGTCAAAGAGGGAGCAGGAGGAGAGGTGAGAGGACAGCTCAGAGTGGACATGCTGTTCAAGTAGTTTAGAGGCGAAAGGGAGGAGAGATATAGGGCGGTAGTTGGAGACACTTGTGGGATCGAGGGAGGGTTTTTTGAGGATGGCTGTGATCAAGGCGTGTTTGAAGGCTGAGGGGAAGGTGCGGTGGTGAGTGATAGGTTGAAAAGATGAGTTAGGGCTGGGATGATAACGGAGGTAAGGTTGGGAATGAGGTGGGATGGGAGCGGGTCGTGGGCGCTGGTGGTGAGGTGTGATTTTGACAGGAGGGAGGAGAGCTGGTCTTCAGTTATAGGGGGGAAGCAGTTGATGGAAGTAGAGGGCAGTATAGGTGAAAGGGAAGGCTGTGGGGACAGTGGATCAAAGCTGTCTCTGATTCTGTCAATCTTTACTTTGAAGAAGGAGGCAAAGTCTTCTGCAGAGATAAGGGGAGAGGGAGGGGGAGCAGGTGGGCGGAGTAAGGAATTGAAGGTTTTAACAAGTTGCTTGGGATTGTGGGACAGGGAGGTTATTAGGGATAAGAAGGTTTGTTTGGCGGCGGCAAGTGCAGTCTTGAAGGCGATGAGGGACTGTTTGAACAGCGCAAAATGCTCAGTGGAACGTGATTTTTTCCATCGCCTCTCGGCGACCCTGCATGCCCGTCTCAGGTCTTTAGTGAGGGTGGTGTGCCAGGGTTGCGTATTAGTGCGTGGAGCGTGGTGTGTGAGGGGGGCTGCTAGGTCGAGCGCCTTGGTTAATGTGGTGTTGTAGAGGGTGGTGGCAGTGTCTGTGTCACGTATAGATGTTATGTTGGCGAGAGGGAGAAGGGATTCTGAGAGTGAGTGTAGATCAATGTGTTTTAGGTTTCTGCGGGGATGATCAAGTTTGCGGAGAGGAGGTGATGTAGTAGGGGAGGTGAGGGAGGAGAAGGTCAGCAGATTGTGGTCAGACAGGGTGAGGGTTGAGTTTGTGAGATTAGTAAGGGAACAAAGACGGGTAAAGATGAGATCCAGCGTGTGGCCATCTTTGTGGGTGGTAGAGGAGGACCATTGGGAGAGCCCGAAGGAGGAGGTCAGGGAAAGAAGTTGAGAGGCGGTTTGGTGGGCAGTGTCAATGGGGATATTGAAATCGCCCATAATGATGGTGGGGATGTCAGTAGAGAGGAAATGAAGTAACCAGGTGGTAAAGTGGTCGAGGAAGGTGGGGATGGATCCAGGGGGACGGTAGATGACGGCTAGCTGGAGGTTACAGGGGGAGAAGATGCGGACAAAGTGGGCTTCGAAAGATGGGAGAGTAACAGAGGGGGGTAATGGAATAGGGGCGAAGGAGCAGGTGTCGGATAGGAGTATGCCGACACCTCTGCCGTGTTTGTCAGAGGGGCAGGGTGTGTGGGAAAGATTGAATCCGCCGTAGGATAGTGCAGCAGGGAGGCCGTGTCGGAGGGGGTGAGCCAGGTCTCTGTGATGCCAAGGAATGAGAGTTTACTAGAAATAAAGAGTTCATGGATGTCTGTGAGCTTATTACAGACTGAGCGGGCGTTCCAGAGTGCGCCTGGCAGGGAGATTAGAGGAGCAGAGGCTGGGGGGATGGGTCTAAGGTTGGTTAGGTTGCGAGGGTGGGTGATGGTGGGGTTATGAGAGTTGTTGATGGGACGTGGGGGTGGGGTGTAGGTGACAGTGGGCATGTGGCGGGGGGGCAGGGATTAGGGGAAATGTTGCCAGCGAGTAGGAGGAGCAGGGAGAGGGTTAGCAGGTGGGAGCATGAGAGTTTACGTGGTGGCCGTGCCTGATTGGAGATGGAGGATTAAAAGTGCATGAATAAAATGACACCTATCCCTGATTGTTAAATTTTGGTAGAATTCAGCTTTTCTTGTCTACCCACCAGTCTTGTCCCAGCACCACCATTGTGATGAGCAGGTGGACATTTGCGGGGAGGATAGCGAGTGTGACGGAGCGCAGTGGACAACATCATCATAATTTACATCACTAAAGTGGCAAAAATCTATTATATAATTGACTAATGTTGTCTGTCTGTCACAGAAATTGCGCGCCAGAGAGAGGCCGCAGACTATGCAAATAGGCACGAGAATTCAAAGTTTGAATTTCGCTCCAATTTGCAGCCCGGGCCAGCCGGGAGATGACTGCAGTGGTGGTGCCATTCAAACCTCACGCGAAGCCGCAGTACTCTACTGATTGGTCGCCGTGGCCGCTGCGACCAATCAGAGAAGTAGCACGGCTTGCCGCGCGGTTTGAATGCCGCTCCTCTGATTGGTCGGCGCTGAACGCGGCGACCAATGAGAGAAGCGGCGTGCGGTTTGAATGCCGCTTCTCTGATTGGTCGCCACGTTCAGCACCGACCAATCAGAATAGCAGCGCTCGCCATGGCGCACATTGTATTTCAAATATGGCAGCATGGCGAGCGCCGCTATTCTGATTGGTCGGCACTGAACACGGCGACCAATCAGAGAAGCGGCATTCAAACTGCGCGCAGCTCCTCTGATTGTCCACCATGTTCAGCAGCGACCAATCAGAATCGCGGCGCATTCAATGGCGCCATATTTGAAATACACTGAGCACATTGTATTTTAAATGTGGCGCCAGGGCGATCGCCGCTATTCTGATTGGTCGCCGCGTTCAGCAGCGAGCAATCAGAGAAGCGGCATTCAAACCGCGCGCCGCTTCTCTGATTGGTCGGCACGTTCAGCGCAGACTAAGAATCAGAATAGCGGCGCTCGCCATATTTGAAATACAATGTGCGCCATGGCGAGCACCGCTATTCTGATTGGTCGCCGTTTAAATGCCGCTTCTCTGATTGGTCGCTGCTGAACGCGGCGACCAATGTGCTCAGTGTATTTCAAATATGGCGCCATGGAACGCGCCGCTATTCTGATTGGTCGCTGCTAAACGTGGCGGACAATCAGAGGAGCGGTGCGCGGTTTGAATGCCGCCTCTCTGATTGGTCGCTGTGTTCAGCAGCGAACAATCAGAATAGCGGCGCTCACCATGCCGCCATATTTCAAATACAATGTGCGCCATGGCGAGCGCCGCTATTCTGATTGGTCGCCGCGTTCAGCGCCGACCAATCAGAGAAGCGGCATTCAAACTACTATTCTAGACTACCCGATGCTTTAGAATCGGGCCACCATCTAGTTACAACATAATTCCCTGGACTCCTGTCATAAACGTCCTCCATTCCTCGAACTCCTGTCATAAATGTCCTCCAGTCCCGGACTCCTGTCATAAACGTCCCCAGTCCTCGAACTCCTGTCATAAATGTCCTCCAGTCCCCGGACTCCTGTCATAAACTTCCTCCAGTCCCCGGACTCCTGTCATAAACTTCCTCCAGTCCCCGGACTCCTGTCATAAACTTCCTCCAGTCCCCGGACTCCTGTCATAAACTTCCTCCAGTCCCCGGACTCCTGTCATAAACGTCCTCCAGTCCCGGACTCCTGTCATAAACGTCCTCCAGTCCCCGGACTCCTGTCATAAACGTCCTCCAGTCCCCGGACTCCTGTCATAAACGTCCTGCAGTCCCAGGACTCCTGTCATAAACGTCCTCCATTTCCCGGACTCCTGTCATAAACGTCCTCCAGTCCCCGGACTCCTGTCATAAACGTCCTCCATTTCCCGGACTCCTGTCATGAACATCCTCCAGTCCCCGGACTCCTGTCATAAACGTCCTCCGTCCCCGGACTCCTGTCATAAACGTCCTCCAGTCCCGGACTCCTGTCATAAACGTCCTCCAGTCCCCGGACTCCTGTCATAAACTTCCTCCAGTCCCCGGACTCCTGTCATAAACGTCCTCCAGTCCCCGGACTCCTGTCATAAACGTCCTCCAGTCCCCGGACTCCTGTCATAAACGTCCTCCAGTCCCCGGACTCCTGTCATAAACGTCCTCCAGTCCCCGGACTCCTGTCATAAACGTCCTCCAGTCCCCGGACTCCTGTCATAAACTCCTCCAGTCCCCGGACTCCTGTCATAAACGTCCTCCAGTCCCCGGACTCCTGTCATAAACGTCCTCCAGTCCCCGGACTCCTGTCATAAACGTCCTCCAGTCCCCGGACTCCTGTCATAAACGTCCTCCAGTCCCCGGACTCCTGTCATAAACGTCCTCCAGTCCCCGGACTCCTGTCATAAACGTCCTCCAGTCCCCGGACTCCTGTCATAAACGTCCTCCGGTCCCCGGACTCCTGTCAAAACTCCTCCAGTCCCCGGACTCCTGTCATAAACGTCCTCCAGTCCCCGGACTCCTGTCATAAACGTCCTCCAGTCCCCGGACTCCTGTCATAAACTTTCCTCCAGTCCCCGGACTCCTGTCATAAACGTCCTCCAGTCCCGGACTCCTGTCATAAACTTCCTCCAGTCCCCGGACTCCTGTCATAAGTCCTCCATCCCGGACTCCTGTCATAAACGTCCTCAGTCCCCGGACTCCTGTCATAAACGTCCTCCAGTCCCCGGACTCCTGTCATAAACGTCCTCATCCCCGACTCTGCATAACGTCCTCCAGTCCCGGACTCCTGTCATAAACGTCCTCCAGTCCCCGGACTCCTGTCATAAACGTCTCCATCCCGATCTGTCTAACCCTCAGTCCGGACTCCTGTCATAAACGTCCTCCAGTCCCCGGACTCCTGTCATAAACGTCCTCCGTCCCAGACTCCTGTCTAAAACATCTCCAGTCCCCGGACTCCTGTCACAAAGTCCTCCGTCCCGGACTCCAGTCACAAACGTCCTCCAGTCCCCGGACTCCTGTCATAAACGTCCTCCAGTCCCCGGACTCCTGTCATAAACGTCCTCCAGTCCCCGGATTCCTGTCATAAATGTCCTCCAGTCCCCGGACTCCTGTCATAAACGTCCTCCTGTCCCCGGACTCCTGTCATAAACGTCCTCCAGTGCCCCGGACTCCTGTCATAAACGTCCTCCAGTCCCAGGACTCCTGTCATAAACGTCCTCCAGTCCCCGGACTCCTGTCATAAACGTCCTCCAGTCCCCGGACTCCTGTCATAAACGTCCTCTAGTGCCCGGACTCCTGTCATAAACGTCCTCCGGTCCCCAGACTCCTGTCATAAACATCCTCCAGTCCCCGGACTCCTGTCACAAACGTCCTCCGGTCCCCGGACTCCAGTCACAAACGTCCTCCAGTCCCCGGACTCCTGTCATAAACGTCCTCCAGTCCCCGGACTCCTGTCATAAACGTCCTCCAGTCCCCGGATTCCTGTCATAAATGTCCTCCAGTCCCCGGACTCCTGTCATAAACGTCCTCCTGTCCCCGGACTCCTGTCATAAACGTCCTCCAGTCCCCGGACTCCTGTCATAAACGTCCTCCGGTCCCAGACTCCTGTCATAAACATCCTCCAGTCCCCGGACTCCTGTCACAAACGTCCTCCGGTCCCCGGACTCCAGTCACAAACGTCCTCCAGTCCCCGGACTCCTGTCATAAACGTCCTCCAGTCCCCGGACTCCTGTCATAAACGTCCTCCAGTCCCCGGATTCCTGTCATAAATGTCCTCCAGTCCCCGGACTCCTGTCATAAACGTCCTCCTGTCCCCGGACTCCTGTCATAAACGTCCTCCAGTGCCCCGGACTCCTGTCATAAACGTCCTCCAGTCCCAGGACTCCTGTCATAAACGTCCTCCAGTCCCCGGACTCCTGTCATAAACGTCCTCCAGTCCCGGACTCCTGTCATAAACGTCCTCTAGTGCCCGGACTCCTGTCATAAACGTCCTCCGGTCCCCAGACTCCTGTCATAAACATCCTCCAGTCCCCGGACTCCTGTCACAAACGTCCTCCGGTCCCCGGACTCCAGTCACAAACGTCCTCCAGTCCCCGGACTCCTGTCATAAACGTCCTCCAGTCCCCGGACTCCTGTCATAAACGTCCTCCAGTCCCCGGATTCCTGTAATAAATGTCCTCCAGTCCCGGACTCCTGTCATAAACGTCCTCCTGTCCCCGGACTCCTGTCATAAACGTCCTCCAGTGCCCCGGACTCCTGTCATAAACGTCCTCCAGTCCCAGGACTCCTGTCATAAACGTCCTCCAGTCCCCGGACTCCTGTCATAAACGTCCTCCAGTCCCCGGACTCCTGTCATAAACATCCTCCAGTCCCCGGACTCCTGTCACAAACGTCCTCCGGTCCCCGGACTCCAGTCACAAACGTCCTCCAGTCCCCGGACTCCTGTCATAAACTTCCTCCAGTCCCCGGACTCCTGTCATAAACTTCCTCCAGTCCCCGGACTCCTGTCATAAACGTCCTCTAGTGCCCGGACTCCTGTCATAGTTTATATCACTTCTGTGTTATAGATAATGATGACTCTGTCGATTTGTTCCGCTTCTCCTCGCGAGGATCCGCCCACTCTTCACAAATGTCGTCCTGCGGCCGCGACTGGTGGAAATACAGGAAAACTGAACAATCAGCGCCGAGTGTAATTATTATATTACAACAAGTCATAATACAACATACATACAAGATATATATAATCCTATACACTACACTGGAGGCTGTGAGGAGCCTGGAGCAGCTCCATTCTGGGGGCAGTGATGATTGGAGCTGATCATGTGACCCCTGACTCCTCCCCTCCATGTGACATCATCACAGGTCCTGTAAGCACAGAGAGCAGCCATATATGTGGTGGCGACTCTGCAGGTGGAGGTATGTGCTTATTCCTCTGTATTTTGTGGGTTGTTATCGTTATAGTTAAACCCTTCAGGTCTGGGTTATGTAGTAGATGTCACCTGCAGTCCTATGTAACCTCACTGATAACACAGTGATAGCTCTGTGTACAGACAATGTAGTAGGTGTCACCTGCAGTCCTATGTAACACCACAGATAACACAATGATAGCTCTGAGTACAGATAATGTAGTAGATGTTACCTGCAGTCTTATGTAACACCACAGATAAGACAGTGATAGCTCTGAGTACAGACAATGTAGTAGAGGTCACCTGCAGTCCTATGTAACACCACAGATAACACAGTGATAGCTCTGAGTACAGATAATGTAGTAGATATCACCTGCAGTCCTATGTAACACCACAGATAACACAGTGATAGCTCTGAGTACAGACAATGTAGTAGGTGTCACCTGCAGTCCTATGTAACACCACAGATAACACAGTGATAGCTCTGAGTATAGATAATGTAGGAGAGGTTAATTCTGACATTGGATGATTTTCATTACAGCATTTACTATAATGGTACCTTTACACGCTGCTACCGAGAGGTAGAAACCGGCAGGTGTCGGAGACAATTGTACCTTTTACCTTCAAAACACCGCGAGGTAGCGGCGTGTAATTCAGGTTGTTGCCACCCGTCTCTTTGGATACCTGTTTCCCAGCAGTGCTCAAAAACAAGCAGGTATAACCCTATGGTAGCGGCGTGTAATCGGGGCACAGGCAAGGTATTTGAGTTACCTTGGGGCGTGCTTGAGCGTCATGTATACCACGCCCCATCTGCGATCATTGGTGGGGACTACTGTGTCCCTATTGGCTGTCCCTGCATAGGGCGCCATATTTAACGATCTGACCAGTCACACTACACATTTGCTATAGCGTCATGTATTAGCCAGCCTCCCTGCACTGGCTGGCTAATCATGATGTTATTGCATTGTCCAATCACCGTACGAGCGCCACGTAATACACAACTCTGTCACGCCTATGTAGTTACGGCGCCCAATATGTACGCCCAGATTCCCTTGCGGTAGCGGCGTGTAAATGAGGGAAGGTGCTCCACAGAAGGTAACCTGCTGCACCCGTCAGTACTTCCAGGGATCGAAAAAACCTACTGTGGAGCACCTTGTAGCGGTGTGTATTTGTGGCATCAGGTACCGTTAGGAACCGTTGATGCGTGCACGTGCGACACCCGGTGGTTTCTACCTTTCGGTAGCGGCGTGTAAAGGTGCCATAAGGGTTAAATAATTTTATTTTTGAAAGACGGGTCGATTACAGTCGATACTGGATATGCTCTTTTAAAGTTTTGTGACTTCTTAGGCTGGCTTCACATTTGCGTATGTGAACGCAGCTTATGCTGCGTTCCCATACGCAGTCAAACGCATGCGCACTGCGTTCCTATGTTTAACATAGAAACGCATAGTGCTTGCGTTTGTGCGTTCGGGTGCGGATGCGGACGATATCTGCTCCTTCCGGTGTCCAGCATCCGCACCCGGGACGCAGCCAGTTGCATTTTTTTGTGCGCTCAGGGAGCTTGGAAAATCAGCAAGCGTCCCCAAGCGCACAAAACCTGCATTGTCTTGACAGCGCAGGAGAACGCTGCGGACCCATTGAAAAATCTCCCGGTGGCCGGCGGTGATGTCACAGGAGCTCACCGACAGCCACCGGGAGATCAGCTGAGCCACTGCTGTCCTCTTCCTCCCCGCCGCTGGTAATCAGCTAGCGATGTCGGCGGGGAGAACAGCTGATCTGACAGCTGTTTGAATCTTCCCGCGCCGACATCTCCTCTCGGTGTTGGCGCGGGAAGATTCAAACAGCTGTCAGATCAGCTGTTCTCCCCGCCGACATGTCCCGGAGCTTACCGGCGGAGATCTCCGGTGCTGATCTCCGCCCCCGGACACCGCTGATTGGCTGCTGGGCTCCACAGTGATGTGTCCGCAGGCGGACATTCTCCGCTGCGGACACATCTTTAAGCCCTGCTTTGCACTGCGTTTGTGTCTGCATGCCATCAGCATGCAGACACAAACGCTAATGTGAAGCCAGCCTTACTGTTTTCCATTTTGGTCACATTTCTATTCTTTTTCATGGCAATATTTGACTGTATTAGTTCGTCCCTGCCTGCTGACTAGACTTGTAAGGCCACGTGCACACACTGAGTGTTTGATGAGTTTTTTACCTCAGGATTTGTAGACAAAACCAGGAGTGGAGCAATCAGAGGGAAAGTCTAATAGAAACACGTGCTCCACTTCTGTATTTAATTATCCACTCCTGGTTTTGGCTACAAATCCTGAGGTAAAAAACTCATCAAATATTCAGCGTGTGCACATGGCCTAAGAAGCCAAGTGGGGGCTGAGCTTCACATGAGCACCAAGATGGTGTTAATGGTCTGTGGGATGACGATTGAGCGCAGTATAGGGCATTAACCGGATACATGTAGCATTAGTGATGTGATATTATCTCACCTTGTGGGTTGTGAAAAGCAAAACTCTTAATAAGTCTGATGAGAATGTCCAGATACTGCTGCTCCGCGAGTCAAGAAATCCAATGTAGTATACCAAGAGGAAGAAGGAAAAGAGGATTATCTGCTGCGCTGCTGGTAGATAAACATACCAAAAGTGTGTGCTGGTGGAGTTATACAGAACTGTAAGGCTATGTTCACACACGTAAGGTTTTGCTGCATTTTTTATGTTAATCTAATCCTGCGTTTTTGTTTTTTAGCAAAATTTATGAGATTTCAGGAAAAGCTTCCACACACATTGATTTTTGTTTTCTGCAGAAAGAGTAAACACCACAAGTTTTGCTGCGTTTATCACTTCAATAGAATTTTATTGATGTAATTTGACAAATGAAATATCTTAGTCAAATTGTCACACTTGGGAGGTAAGGGAATCAGGTAACTTGATGGTGTGATGGGCAAAGTGGGTCAGGAGAGCCTAATCTGACCCTGATGCTGGGGTCTTTGGCTTTCCCTGATCTCGGAGGTTCCTCTGATGGTGAGGAGGTCTGAGCCGCCACCCTGTACCCTAAGACTCCTGATTAGCCCTAGGCTGAGGGCCCCTACTTCCACCCATGGGTCAGGGATCACAGCTTCTCCCACGGCAATAGAACTCAGCTCAATGACCAAGAGCCAACTAAAGGCAGCTTCACATGCAAGGATACCGTTAAGGATATTGTTGAAATGTCACGGATTTGTGAACGTTCCAATGATATCGTTAGTGCTTCCTTGCGTGTAAACGAACAATGTTGGTTAAAAAAAAAATCATTGGAACGTTCATCACAAAAATGAGATCCTGACCTCAAATCTATCGTTCGTCGTCCAATTAAGAAACTGTGAAGAAGCTACATCGTTCAGTGTGACACCTTTTTGAACGATGTCGTTCAAAAATCTCCTATTCCTGCCGCTTTAAAAAAAATCATTCAGTCCTTGCTCTCCTATTTAACTGGTGCGTTGCCGAATGAGATATCGTTAACGATGTCCTTGTGTGAGACAACGCACTAATGATGTCGGAACGATCACGGTCACAGGATCATTCTAAGGATATAGTTAATGATATCCTAGCGTGTGAAGCGGCCTTTACTCTATAAATGGCATTTGACAGAGGAGAGGGAAAGCTATTTAAAGCCAGGGGGAGGGGATTCCAGGTGAGTCACACTTCAACCACTCAACCAGCAGCTGAACATAATAGTGAATGCAGCTCTGGAGCACAACACAGGAGTCAGGATCTTCACACCAATCCCTCATGTAGCCCTTAGAGGAAAACAACACATACAGCAGCACCCAGCGATCTCAGCGCAAACTAAGCGCGTGACGCAAAAAGTCCAAATAGCAAATCGTCATCAGACTCTCGTGTCAATTCTTTTCTGCGTTTTTGCTATAGTTTCTATGGTAAATCCGCAGCAAAAACGCACCAAGAACGCAGGAAATCCGCAGGAAGAAACACAGCAAACCTCCTGCCAAGAAAGTAGAAGAAAAAAGCAACCACCTAGGATTTGCTTCAGATCTGTTCACACCAAAAACCAACATGTCTGGACATAGCCTAACGACTACATTCTGAGGACTATGATGATTTTATCTAACCTCGACTACTATGCTGTTATAAGAAGCAATCCATTCCCATCAGTAGAATCAGAATATTTACAGCTCATCCATAGAGCCACTCCCCGGGCACCTTACACTAGAATTAATGGAAATTTCTTATCTTTTCAGACTCCAACACAGCCTTCTGTTTACACCACTCTTCAAAATATATATGTGTGTTGCTTATCTACAATGTAGGCTGTCATGTACCTGCTTCTCAGCACTCAACCTCTGTTCTAGACTATAAAGAGAGCATAAATTGTACCCCGACACAGTCCACACACCACAGCTACACAACACGCTACCACCACTCATCAAATACACGGGGTGATGAATCCCCAATATATAACTGTCTGACAATCAACAGGGGCAGATTAGAAGTATAGACCGAAGAACGGTGCAAATGCCGCCCAATCAGGAGGAAGACCATTAAGAAAATTATTTATTTTTGCCATGTTTCGGAGCGATACTGGGTCCTTCCTCAGAAAGAGTAATTAAATATATACTGTGTGGCTTACCCAATATATATAATTACCCAAAAAAGGACAGCACTCTCCAATACTGTGTGGATTACCCAATATGTATAATTACCCAAAAAAGGACAGCATTCTCCAATTGACAAAAAGTGTAAGTACCTTCCTCCAGCAGTCCTGAACCGAAACGTTTGGTACACATGTTTTGCCAATCGGAGAGTGCTGTCCGTTTTTGGGTAATTATATAAGCAAGTGAACACTGCTTGGACTTTGCACCTGAATATATTGTTCCGAGTACTGCTCTGGATTTTTCTTTTTTTGTAAATATAAAAAAATATTAAGGAATATCAAAAAATAAAAACTTAATAAAACAGAAGATAGGTGGAGAACGTGCAAGTGTGGGACGACTGAAGGTGGATTACAACTCCTAGTTGGGACAACGTGTGAAACCTTGGGAAGCTGAATAGTCACGTGAGCTATATAGAAAGTAACAAGAGGAAATAATGAATAGATATTTAAGTAATATTCCTAAAAGGAAATGCTGAATCTATTAGGGATCAAGAATAGTCCTAGATAGGAAATTCATATAGCAATATTATAAAAGTATATTATTAAAAATTAGTGGCAAACATCTGCTGAAAAACGAATAATCCGAGTGTGAGAATTTCAGTAGCTTGCAGAGGTGTGACACATTTCACTCTTTCTCTTCTCATAGAGACCCCCTCGCCCCCTTGAACAAATGTTAATTTACTGCTGGAATCATACATTCCCCTACAAATACATATCTTCTTTACATAGGCCCATAATGTTGGGGATAGCCCTCTCTTTCTAGATTGATTTGTTTCTTCAGCCTCATGTACTCTCCCTACTCAGCCATCATAGAGACTCTACACAACCAATTGAATTTCTTCAAGAAATCACACGAAAGGAATCAATCTAGATGTGTCAGCATTGTATTCCAATATATGACATGATATCTGACTCTTGTGAATCAAGCAATTTTACATCTAGACACCAGAATTGACAAACAACCATTGAAGCTTCATCCTAGAAGGGTGAGAAATCATTAAAAAAAAATCCAAAATGTCATCTACAACTAAAACGAGAGGTATACAAGTGCCACCTACAGATGATTATTTATTCACTAGCTGGGTGCCCGATGCACATGCATCGGGATTCTAGAAGAGCGAGTCTCTAACTCGCAATGGCCGCTTCGCGGCCAATGCTTCGCGCTGCTAAGGCGACTCGCCATGCCCGCTGCGCGGGCATAGCGAGTCACCTTAGAACTGCTCGCAATGGCCGTTGCGCGGCCAATGCTTCGGGCGTATCCACATGACCACGCTGACTCGCAGCGAGAGTGGACTCAGAAGGGGCAAAAAACCCATTCGCAATTATATAATAGATGGGGGTATTCGAAAGTATCTACATTTATGAAACACGCAGAGGCTATGAGAATAATCCCTTAATGACCGCTGATGAGGCCTTATTCTCTCTAAAGGTACCGTCACACGCTAGGATATAGGTGAAGGATATCATTAGCTATGTCACGTGACCGCGATCCTTTCAACATCGTTAGTGCGTTGTCACACGCAAGGATATCGTTAACGATCTTAAATTTGGCAACGCGCCAGCTACTTGGAGAAGAATGATGTTAAAAAGTGGCAGGAATAGGAGAATTATGAACGACATCGTTCAAAAAGGTGTCATACTGAACGATGTTGCTGCTTCCCAGAACGTTAATTGGACGATGAACGATAGATTTGAGGTCAGGATCTCAAGCTTTTGATGAACGTTCCAACGATTTAACCTTCCAACATCGTTTGTTTACACGCAACGACGCACACACGATATCGTTTGAACTATCACAAATCCGTGACGTTTCAACGGTATCGTTAACGATATCGTAGCGTGTGAAGTGGCCTTTAGACATTTTAGACTGACAGTGAGAAATAAGTGAATAGCACCAGTCAGCGGGCAAAAATCCCGAAAATGTATCTATCACTATTGGCCCCCATAATAGTAATTACAGGTGCTGTTGGTTCCTACGATACACTTGGTTCATCTGATGACCGCCATGTACTGTGGCCTGTTAGATACTTCTATAAACAGGGTCTAAAAGGCTGTGCCAGTGAATAACAGTCAGGTCTCATGCACTGCAGTACACAAGTATTACAATGCATGAAACCAACTATTAAAGTAAAAAAATAATCATACTATAGCTCTGTTATAGACTGAAGGACGTTTATGACAAATTTAGTGACTTTGTAAAAAGTTGCAGTTGATGAATTGGCCAAAAATATCTGGAAACTCTAAACTAGAGCTGCAATGTTCAAAAATAAAAATACAATAAAAAAAAAGGTCAACACTTATGTATCGCACGTGACTATTTTATGTCATACATGTTGGCATCATTTCTGCAGTATGTGATTGGATGAATTACAAGAGAAAATTTAGTACAAGCTTCCACCGGACAAGGGACCCAACGCGTTTCGTGAACCTGCATCCGCTATGGGTCACTTCATCAGGGGATGCACCTGTTCCTTGTCTGGGAAAAAAATAAACATGTCTATATGTTGCACATTGAAGCTTGTACTTTCTCTTGTAATTTATCTGCTTAGAGTAGCTCCTGCGGAGTGAGAACCCAAAAAACGGGGAGTCTCATTTCCTAATAGATGGAAATCCTATTTTTATTTTTTAGTCTGTAATTGGATATAAAGTCTTCAATAATTTTATTATTTTATGGGATTCTTTATGATATAACGCAGACTTATATTCTTCCCATAAAGGTCTCTACAGAATCAGAGCTCTTCTATATAAGAGAATATTTCCAATTGACTCATTAACAATGAATCTGGACAGGGACAAGATGGCGGATAGGATCTTCCACCTCACCCTAGAGATCCTCTTCCTTGTTACTGGAGAGGTGAGAGATTGTGATGACAATGTCACATGACATCATTCTTATCTATGGACAGAATAACAGATGACAGAACTGGAGAGGTGAGGACTCTGGAAATGTCTGGAGACTGGAGATTTATTAATGTGTCTCTCCATAACCAGGATTACACAGTAGTGAAGAGCTCTAGTGAGCGCTGTCAGGACCCTGTGTCTGAGGGAAGAGCCCTGAGCCCAATCATGGGGCCTCCACCTCACCCCCTGATACATGAGGACATCAATGACCAGAAGATCCTAGAACTCACCTACAAGATGATTGAGCTGCTGACTGGAGAGGTGACCCTGCTGGGAATGCTGCTGCTGCTGGGACATTATACAGTAACTCTATGAAGGGATCGGGGAAAGATGATGACAATGGTATCATTGTATGTGTCAGGTTCCTATAAGGTGTCAGGACGTCACCGTCTATTTCTCCATGGAGGAGTGGGAGTATTTAGAAGGACACAAAGATCTGTACAAGGACATAGTCATGATGGAGTTTCCCCGGCCGCCCCTCACATCACCAGGTAATAGACAGGACTAAATACACACGGCCTATAATGATCTGTATGTAAATAATGAATTCAGTCCCTGTATGTGTCTCCTCCAGGTCTATCCAGTAAGAGGACAACACCAGAGAGATGTCCCCGTCCTCTTCTCCCACAGGACTGTAAACAAGAAGATCCCGATGTTCCTCCGGATCATCAGGTAGATGGAGAGAAGGTGTGATGAGATCTCCCTATGATGTGTAGATGGCTGTGAAGGTCTTGTGCTCAGTCTTGTTTTATCCTCCAGTATTCTATGTTTTATACTTGTGTAATCAGAACGGTGGAGATGGCAGATTACAGCTGATCATAGATGGGACTTCTCCATCTGTCTGTGACTTTTACAATCTTTGTTTCAGGGTGAAGATCTGCCCCATATTAATACTACAGAGACATAGTGAGGTGTGATGATCTGCCCATATTATGACTATGGGGTATCTGCCCCATATTAATACTACAGAGACATATGTGAGGGGTGATGATGATTCCATAACACAAACATATGTGAGGGATGATGATTGGACTTATAATATGTGGAGATTCTTACAGATGACAGCACAGGTGAGTAGTTTCCTCTTTAATTACTTATTCACTGGTTGGTACAATTACATGTTTCAGACTTCTATTGAGTCCGTACTCTATTTTATGTCTCTACCTCACAAGCTTCGGACTTTTCAACAATCTTTTAAGTAATTGGTGCAGGTCTCAGGACCTGGACATCCACCAATATGCAGTTAATTAAAGAGGACCTTCATGATGTACCATATTTTTCACTTTATAAGACGCCCCAGGTTTTAGAGGAGGTAAATAGGGAAAAATTTGAAGCAAAAAATGTGGTTATGATGCATAGTTGTGAGGGAGGAACTGCTGCTGACACTGTTATGGGGTAATGTCATCAAATTCTGTACTAATGTCCCCATCCTGATATGTATGTTCTCCATCCTGGTATATATGTCTCCTATCTTGGTATATAATTTCCCATCCTGGCATATGGCCCTTATTCTTGTATATTATCCTCCATTCTGGCATATATATAAAAGTTTTTTTGTCAGCTCACTCTCAATGTCGAAGTTTTCTGTGTGCCCAGGAATGGGGGAGCACTCCAAGAAATAGGCAATAGTCGCAGAAGAACAAAGGAATCCTCACAGGTGGAGATTCCAAAGAGTATCCCACCGTTTTTCTCTGTCGCTTGGGATAAGCCTGCTCGGCCGTGTGATCAGATCACTGACCGCACATAGCTGCCTTTTACTCACTGCCTTGGACACTTCAGCGGAGGACTCACTTGGAAATTGCAGCCGCCGCCCGGATACTGTTATGGTAGCAGCAGAGGAGAGTTACAGAGGCAAGAAAAATCCAGTGTCCAGAGAAGTTATTGAATTTAAAAGAAAGTTTTTATTATGTAACAAAGAATGAGCGGCACTCATCAGTACTTCAAGTGCTGTGTCTGGAGTTTATTCCATATTCACGGGTTACAAGGTCCATGACCCATGGAAGGCGAAAGGTTGACCGTAGTCCGACCCTGCACATTGTAACCTATAATATGGAATAAACTCCAGACACAGCACTTGAAGTGCCAATGAGTGCCGCTCATTCTTTGTTACATTATATTTACTTTATTCTACGAGCAGAGCAATGCTGGTCTTAACCTTGACCTCAGCAGTGGGTGGAAATGCACACTTGATTTGGGCGACTGGTGCTGGATTCGCCCTAAACTCATTGCTAAAAGGTTTTATTGATCTATTAAAAAATTATCAATCTTAGCAGCATAGAATGACACAAGTACAGGAATCAATTGGATGCGTTTCGGCGAAACAAGAGTCTAATTCATGGATTGGTATAGCCTGGTTTATGATCCTCCTTTCTAGTATGTGCCCCATATCCTGGTACATGAACTTTCATCCTGGAACATGATTGTCCATCCTGGCATTAGACTCTCAACCTGGAATATTGACCCCCATCAGGGACACATTTAATATAGTCATACCTCTCTCGCTCCCGCACATATCGCATCATCCTCCTGTCTTTTCATGCCAGACACTGATCATGTGTGACCTAAGCCCACAGCAAACATGTCTCTGTGATGCTCCACACACAATGTCAGATCTCCGCACAAGAAGACAAGAGCATGTCGTGCTGCTGCAGGGGGAGCGATGGGAGGTGAGTATGATCGTCCATCCGCTGCAGGTATATTCAATGATTTGCACTGCCAATGCTGATTCGTGTGAAGCAGTGAATATCCACACACATGATTGCCTGCGGCTGTAGCAGCCATGGAAGTGCATATGTGCCGGCTGTTTAAGTTAATTTAATATTCACCCCTCCTCCCCGCTCTCCTCACTCATCATCATGCCCATCTCTCAATGCAGTCTTCTGTGCTGAGATGTGATGTGCGGATGATGCAGTGAATATTAGATTAGCTTAAACAGTGGGCCCATATGATCACCAGCCGCAGCTGCATCTTATAGTCCTTGTAGCTGTGTAATTTTACCTTGGCTGGCAAAAAAAATATGTGGACTCAGCCCTATTTTTCATTGCCAGCCAAGGTAAAACTAGGCAGCTGAGGGCTGGTAATTCTCACCCCCATGATAAAGAATAGCAGCCCGCAGCCACCTCTGAAAATGGCGCATTCATAAGAAGCGCCATTTCCAGGCGCTTTACCAGGCTCTCCAGCGTCCCTGGTGGCGGGTGGCACGCTGGGTAATAAGGGGTTAATACCCGCTTTATTTTACCAGCTGGTATTAACCCTGAGGTTCTTAATGTCAGGGCTAAGATTAAGAATCTCCAATAAAGGGTTAAAAAACACACAACACAGAGAAAAATTTATTTATTTGTAATAAAAACACAGACACACTTAGAGACACCATCTTTATTACTCCCTCCCTACCCTCGCACCCCTTCACGATCCTGGTATTCTGTCTTCCTCAACAGATGCAGCTCTGCTAAATCAGAGAGCACGGGGAGTGCAACTCCTCGTAATCTCTAATCACTGAATGAGTGAGCAGACCCTGCGGTGGGGTAAGCGGTGACGTCACTGCTGACACCTTTGCCATAGTAACCAAATGAGCAGTTACTATAGCAATGGTGATTATAGATCACTGCCGTGAATATCGGCACGGTAATGGGAGCCGCAGGAGTTAACTCCCAGCTTACGGCGCAGCTAATTACGTTGCTAAAATCACTGTTAGTGTGGCTGTGCGATTTTTTTTTTTTTTTTCCTCCAATCGCAGCCATTGACTTGCATTGGCGAGTCTCGCAAGTGACTCACATCCACTCGCAGCATGTTGCCATTTTTTTGTCATCCAGAATCTGGATGACAAAAAAGCTGAAGACACAAGTTCATCTCTTCTGACTCTTTATTAACATTGGTGAAAGTACAATGCCAGATTTTCTCGCATTGCACTCATCCGATTTCAACGCCTGTGTGTCTGAGCCCCTAGACTCGTGGCCTCTAAGTGGTTAATTGGCCCTGATTGGTTGCAAAACTGGATGCTGAAGGGTATGAGCTATCATGCACAGCTACCACCAGTGGGATTTTTGCTTGTTGGGGCGCTATAAACATTATATTCAGCAACATGAAAAAGCAGTATGAGATTAAGACCCCTTTAAAAACCATTGTGAAAAGGCGTAAGCAATGATTGTTAACAGGAAAATATCATCTATTAGTGTATGCATTGATGTCTGCAGTTTGTACCCCTGTCTTCGTCAGCTACTAAATTAATCTTAATTAAATTTTTTCAAAAGGTAGCACTTTAAAATAATGTATATATATTTCTCTTGTCAGATTACTCTGCGTCAGAAGGATATCTGCCTATTGCCAATGTTGATGCATCTGATTATGGTATCACGCCATATATATATGAAGATCATGACGTCATTCAACATAAACCGCCAGCCCTTAACAAAAATCTGTCATCCATTCCTTATCAACAGGTCCTATCTCCTGATTCATTACAGACTGTTAATCAAAATGATAATACCAAAAGGGATGGAGAACATCAAAAATGTCATACAGGGAAGAAGCCATTTTTATGTTTAGAATGTGGGAAAGGTTTTACTAGGAGAGTAAATCTTACCCAACATCATAAGCTTCACACCGGAGACAAACCATTTTCTTGTTCAGAATGTGAAAAATGTTTTACCCAGAAATCACATCTTACTGAACATCTGATAATTCACACAGGGGAAAAGTCATTTTCATGTAATGAATGTGGGAAATGTTTTACCAAAAAATCAAATCTTAATCTACATCAGAGAGTTCACACAGGGGAAAAGCCATTTTCATGTTCAGAATGTGGGAAATGTTTTACCAAGAGATCACATCTTAATGAACATCTCAGAATTCACACAGGGGAGAAGCCATTTTCATGTTCTGAATGTGGGAAAGGTTTTACCCAGAAATCCAGTCTCATGCTACATCACAGAATTCACACAGGGGAGAAGCCATTTTCATGTAATGAATGTGGGAAATGGTTTATCCAGAAAAAAAGTCTTGATGCACATAAAACAGTTCACACAGGGGAGAAGCCATTTTCATGTTCAGAATGTGGGAAATGTTTTACCCAGAAATCACACCTTACTGTACATTTGAGAATCCACAAAGATAAAAATTAATTTTAATGTCCAGAATGTGGGGATTGTTCCTGAGGTTTAGCTCTTGTTATGAATGAAAGAAAACACACAGAAGAAAAGCCATTGTTCACACTGAGAATGGCAAAAGTTTAACAAAGAAATTACATTTTCTTAAACATCCGGAAAGGACACATACAGTAGACTCTTCAAGGAAAGGAGACAACACTAAAAGAAAGCAGACTCCTCCAAAAGGATCATATTTACCAGACCCCATTAGACCCGAAACAATTAGTTGACAAATGTCGAAGGTGTATGGGTTCCTACACAGATCTGCGTCACTACCAGGTTCCTTGCCATTCCACTGTGGTGTAGCGATTAGCCCCCTTTGGTGACCGGAAAAAGCCATTCACTCAGGCTCGGGAGTGAATTGATGTCAGCGGTACTGTCATAGAAATCTTAATCTTATATTAATCTTTGATAGCTTATTGTTATATAAATATTGTTTTATAAAGGTTTTATTCATTATATGTATGTACTATATTTTGCTTACATTTAAGCTTTTCTTGTGTGGTGAATGATGTATTTTTTTTAGAATGTCTGGGTAAAATGTTCAAGGCCAAGCAATGTACTTCCTCCAGACATGTAGGTGATTTATTCAAGCAATGTACTCAATAAAATATAGTCAATAAGGGAGGACAAGATCCTCTTTTCTTATACTCATGGAAATGTTCCAAATTTATGTGATACGTGACTGTTATAGTGTAACTTGTATAGTGTCGTCCTTCATTGTTGATAATAAACGTAGATGTAGCCCCAGAAGAGTCAGACACTTTGACAGATCCCTTCTGATAGGTGATTTTTGAGATGTCTCCTCACATATGAAAAATAAACATGGATATTGATTCGACCTCAGCTGGCTCCGGCATTTCATTCCATAGATAGAGATTTTCCTTATATGTGTGGTCCTTCGAAGCCCAGTCCAAATATTCCCTTCTCGTGTCTTTGAACAGTGAGACTTAAACCGTGCATCGGGAGGGTCACAGACTCTGTACTCCTCTGTCTGAATTGACGTCAAAAGAGGCCAGTTTTCTCAATGACTACAGGAGAAGTGACGGATTTAAACACAGCCAAGGAGAAACCGGTGGCCGGACCCATCTGTTTTCGGTAAGACCCTTTTCTCCTTCGCATCATTGGGGGACACAGGACCATGGGTGTATGCTTTTCTGCCACTAGGAGGTGACACTAAGTATAGAAAAAAGTTAAGCCCTCCTTCCTGCAGTATACACCCGTCTGTGGGCGTAGCTAGTCAGTTTTATTACTAAAGCAGTAGGAGAGCACGTTAACGTAACCAGGTACAAAAGGCGTGAGCCGGGGTCTGTACAGATTATTATTGAAGTTTGAGAAGGTGGGTGCTGTGTCCACCAATGATGAGCTAGGAGAAAAGGATTTTATGGCGAGTACATAAAAATCCCTGTTTCTCCTTCGCATCATTGCGGGACACAGGACCATGGGACGTCCTAAAGCAGTAGGGTAGGAATTAGTTGAGTAGCAGTTGAGCATCAATTATGCGTCAGCCGCCTACAGATGCACCACCGACGCTTGCAAAGCTTTTCCCTACCTAGGCTCGCGTCTGCGGAGGCCCGGGTGTGAATGTTTGAGTATTTGGCAAAGGTATGCGGGCTGGACTAGGTTGTGGCCTTGTAAACCTGAGTTGCCTGAGGCCTGGTGTTGGCTGGCCTACGAGGCGCCCACCGATTGAGTTGAGTGAGCCCTGATCCCAACTGGGATTGTTATGCATTTGACGAAGTAGGACTCTTGGATTGCTGAGCGGATGTACCTTGCCGATGTGGATGTAGGAGCAGCTATTCTTTTTTTAGGTCCTTTGGGGATGACAAACAGAGTTTCTGCATAACGGACTGAGACTATACAGGAGCTGTAGTTTCTGAGGGCCTTTACTAGGTCCCGGGTATGAAGCTGCTTTTGAGGCGGTGTACCGAAGCTTGGCAAAAGAATGGTAGGATGATGCCCTCATTGAGGTGGGGATAGGACACCACCTGGGAGGTCCCAGACGGCCAAGGGTGTTTTGTAGGGGGGCAGTTTGTGCGTGACCCCTTGGATGAATGTTTTGACCTGTTGTTTAGGTGCCGTCTTGCGTTGGAATAGGACGCTAAGGGCGGAGGTTTGGCCATTGATGGAGCTGAGTGCTAGGCCAGAGCTTAGGGCAGCTTGAGGAAGCTCTTGGACTGCAGGGGTGGAAAAAGGGAGTGGGTTACAGTTGCAGTTTTTGCACCAACGTGAGAATGTTGTGTAGGTGTGGCGATAGATGCGTGAGGACATTGTGGTTTTTTTATTTTATTTTTTTTATGGGGCATTAATTATGGTGGTTATGACCTCTGTTGAAAAACACCTGTTTGTGGCCGGAGCCCCCGAGTTCTTGTGGCAAATGGGGCTCTGGGTTAGAGGGTCCGGTCCAATTGGGAGTATGCAGGGCGTGCGTTGGCGATAAGCCTACGTATTATGCCCATCGTGGCTATTCTGTGGCGGTGAGTACTGCTTGACCCCCTTCTGCTTTGATGTTCTTGATCACCTGCAGGGTCAGGGGCAGTGGGAAAAAGGTTCTGGGGCATGCAAAAATTGTCCCGAACCTAGTTTTGCCCCCTTTCCACATCTTTAGCAAAAAGGCGGAAAGATCCTTGAAGAGAAAATCAGTGACCACTCCATCCTTTGCAGAACACTGAGCCTCCATCCTGCGCTGACCACTGAGCCTCCATCCAGCGCTGACCACTGAGCCTCCATCCTGCGTTGACCACTCTGCCTCCATCCTGCGCTGACCACTCAGCCTCATTCCTGTGCTGACCACTTCATCCTGTGCTGATCACTGAGCCTACATCCAGCGCTGACCACTTAACCTCCATCCTCCGCTGACCACTGAGCCTCCATCCTCCGCTAACCAGTGAGCCTCCATCCTGCGCTTACCACTCTGCCTCCATCCTGCGCTGGACACTCTGCCTCCATCCCGCGCCGATCACTGAGCCTCCATCCTACGCCGACCACTGAGCCTCCATCCTGTGCTGACCACTGAGCCTCCATTCTGTGCTGACCACTGAGCCTCCATCCTGTGCTGACCACTGAGCCTCCATTCTGTGCTGACCAATGAGCCTCCATCCTGGCTGCCATGGCCCCCCCCTTCACACCCCCTTGTGCTGCCCAGACCCTCCCCCTGTTTTTACCACTCCCCACCCTGTGCTGACCAATCCTCTGGAAAGGGGCCCCCAACCGGGCTGACCACTAGCCTCCTCCTGGCTGACCACTGAGCCTCCACCCTCGCGACACTATCATTCGCGACCCAAGACCCCCAAACCGGGCAATTTTTGCCCAACCCGGGCTCACACCCAGGGGCTTGCCTCCACTCCCGGCCCCCCCCGGGTTCCACTGAGCCCCATCCTGTGCACACCCCCATCCTGGGGAATACCCCAAATCCTGTGCTTGTTGGTGACCATACCCTCCATCCTGGCTGCCATAGCTTCCAATCCGTGTGACCATGAGCCTCCACCTGGCTGCCCACTATAATTTTAAAAATAGCTTTAATTTGCCTAAAGTTCCATCCTTTACACGAGAAACCCTTTTTCTGACTACCCCAAACCCTTGCGCATGCCTACTGGCTGACACGAGATCCAGGGACCACGCCATAGCTTGAAACCCTTGTTGTTTTTTTCCCCCCCACCCTACCTCCCCGTTTAATTTTTTTAATATTTTAATTTTTTTTTAATATTATTTTTTACCACCTGTATTGCAAAAAATTTTGTTTTATCCCGGGGGGGGAAAAATTTGCCGACCAGACCCCACCTTGCAACATAATTTTAATATTTGTACCACGAGCCCTCGCCTCCCCCCATTTTCTCATCCTCCCTGACCCTGACCTCCATCCTGCGTTTTACCACTCTGCCTAAAATCCTAAAACCCTCGTCTTCCCGGGGATCACTCTTTCCTCCTAACCTGACCCCCCTCTCCCTGCCTCCATCCTGGTGACCACTGGCTCCTCCGGTGACCACTGCCTCATCTGGCTGAACCACCCCAATACTGGCGCCCAAGCCTCCATCCCCCGGACCACTGGCCTCCACCCTCGCGCCCAAATTTTAAAAAACTACCTCCACCCCCACACTACCCCCACTTCGCCCAAAAAACCCACCACCCACGGGACACACCCCTCCTGGTTGACCACTCTGCCTCCATCCTGCGCTGCCCACCCCATCCTGTGTGACCATGAGCCCCACCCTTGCGCCATGAGCCCCAATCCTGGTGAAAACCCCCATCCTGTGTTTTACATCAGCTCCTCCTGTGTGACCACTGAGCCTCCATTCTGTTTTTTTTGCCCACCCACCCGGTGCTGAAACCCACTGGGCCACTCCTCCTTGCTGACACTGAGCCTCCACCCCCTTTCCAGATTTATTGCGTGACCACCCTCCATCCTGTGCTGACCACGGGGCCTCACCGCCCCTTCCTTTTGCTGACCACTGAGCCCCCAAACCTGGCTGACCCGGGGTCACCCGGCTGACCACTGAATTTTTTCCCCCATTCCGTGCTGACCACTGACCCTCCATCTGTGCTGGGGGCCCCCATCTGCGCGACCACTCCTCGGGTGCTTCCACTGGCCTCCATCCTGCGCTGACCACTCCCATCCTGGTGACCACTAGCCTCCTCCTGGTACCATTGGCCTCCTTTCCTGCATGACCATTTCCCCACCCCCGCTTGACACTGAGCCTCCATCCTCGTCCCTGACCCCATCCTGTGCTAAACACTAACCCTTTGGCTCCACCACCGGGGGCCATGACCCCCCTTCCGGCTGACCATTAACCTCCTCCTCCTGCCCACTGAGCCTCCACCCGGCTTTTTTTTGGAACTCCCTACCGCGCTGTCACTGGCCTCCATCCTGCGTGAACATTCCATCCTGGTGCCACACCTCCTCCGTCTGACCACTGACCCTCCATCGGGAGACCATTTCCCCCATCCTGGCTGCCCCACACCCCCATCGGGGCCTGACCACTGAGCCTCCATTTGCTGACCACTCAACCTGTCCCCTGACCCCCCCACCCTGAGCCTTCACCGGGCCTGACCAACCCCCATTTTAATATTTTTAAATTTAATGTGTTTACCAAGCCTTTCCTCATGATCCTGGTGCCCTCCCCCTTAGCTTTTAATTTCCCCCTTTTGGGAAGAGCCTCCATTGGGACCGTGAGCCCCATCCCCGGGGAATATTGGGCCCCAAAGGAGGGGAACCATACCTCCTTGCGTGGGGCCCCCCCTTGGTTCCCCCGGGTTTGGAATTTGCCCAGCTTACCACCCCATTCCCTGAAAGGCCACCGGCAAAACCCAATTGTGCACATACCTGTGCTGGCCACTTACCCCCTCCCTTCCTCCTCCCCCTGCCACTGAGCCTCCATTGCGTTACCACTCCCCTTCCATCCACGCCCCCTTTGCCCTTTTCCCCGCTTCCCCCCTCCATCCGGCTGCCCCACTGGGCCCCAAACCGTGCTGCCCAACCCCCTCCACCTGTCCCCTGCCCCAAAACCCTAGCCCCCACCCTGTGACCCTGACCCCCCATCCTGGCTGACACATCCTTTGCGGGACCACTGAGCCCTCCTTCTGTGCCTTGGGCCCACTAATCCTTTTGCAACCCCCCTCCATCCGTGCTGACCACTACCCTCCATCCTGGCTGCCCACTCCCCCCCTGTGTTCCCTCGCCCCAACCCTGTGCGACCACTGGCCCCCTTCCTGCGCGACCACCCCCATCCTTTTGTGACATTTTGGGCTCCAGGCCTCCTCCGGGTGCCATGACCCCACGGGGGCCCACTCCCCACCCTGGTTTTACCCCCCTTTTCACCGGGCCTGACCAAGCTCCCCTGTGCTGACACAAAACCCCCACCTGTGCTGAACAACCCCCAACCTGTGCTGACCACTCCCCACCCTGTGTGACCACTTGGGCCTCCATCCGCGCTGACCATTTCAAACCCCCCATGTGTTTGCCCCACTGAGCCCCTCCCTCCCATTTTGGCTGCCCATCCACCCCTGTGCTGACCACTAGCCTCCTCCGGCTGACCACTGAGCTCCAACCCGGGTCCCCCTGACCCCCGGAAAGCTCCATCCGGCTACCACTCCATTGTGTGACCAGGGGCCTCCATCCTGGCTAAACCCACTGAGCTCCTTTGGGCTGACCATGAGCTCCTTTTCTGGCTGCCCAACCCCCCACCCTGTGGACCACCCATCCTTGCGACCACTCACCTCCCTGGCTGACCACAGCCCCCATCCTGTGCGACCATTTGATCCTGGCTGACCTGACCTCCTCCGGGCCCCCTTTTTTAAAAAAAATTTTTTTTCTTTTTTAAATTTTTTCCTACCACTTTCATGCGAGTTGGCCCCCCCTTGGAGCCCATCCTAACACCCCATTGTTTTTACCAAAATTTGGGGAAAACCACCATCCGTGGACCAACCCACACGCACACTTAACCCATCCTCCGCGAAAAGAGCCTATTCTTCCTTGATAACCGGGCCCCTTTTGCCCCCTCAGCTGCAGGCTTCCCCCCGGCTCCCATTTTAAAGCCCCACCTCCTCCAACGCCCCCCTGTGCTGACCATTTAAACCCCCCTCCTCGCTGCCATTTTGGGCCCCATCCTGGGGTAGACCAACCCCCCTCCATCCCCCCTTTGACCATTTGCCCCATCCTGCGCGCCCATGATCCTTTTCGGCGGGAACACCCCCAAACCTGGCTGACCACTACCTCCTCCTGTGCTGACCACTGAGTTTTATCCTGGCTGACCACTCCATCCTGTGCTGCCCACTGAGCCTCCACCCGTGCTAAAACACTAATCCTTCTGACATTAACCCCCATTCCTGTCTGACCTCAACCTCGCTGACAACTTGCCCCACCCCGGCCTGACACGACCTCCATCCTGCGCTAAACCACGACCTTTCCCTGACCACTACCTCCTTTCCCTTCTTTGACCACTCATCCTGTCTTACCACTAGCCTCCTTTTGTCCCCTCTTGGCCCACTGAGCCTCCATCCTGTGCTGAAATGGCCCCCCACCCCTCCAATCCTGTGCTACATTGGCCTCCACCCGCTGACCATGAGCCCCCACCGGGGGGCCCCTTTGCTCCCACTGACCCCCACCCGGCTGTTACCAACCGGGGAAAGGGGCTCCATCCTGGCTGACCCACCCCATCCTGTGTGCCCCCACCCCCACCCCTGTGACCACCCCACCCTGTGTGCCACGGCTCCATCTGTCTGCCCACTGAGCCTCCATCCTTGCTGCCACTTTTAATAAAAATTTTTATTCATTTTATAGCGCTATTAAAATTCCATGAAATTTACATCATGTTTTTATTGCTGTCTTCTTGGAGCTCACAATCTAAAAAATCCTGCGTTGTTTTACAATGTGGGAGGAAACGGAGTGCCCGGAAGAAACCCCACGCAAAATGGGAGAAAATACAAACCCTTGCAGATGTTGCCTTAGTGTCTGGGGGGGGAATTGAACCCAGGATTTAAAGAACCCCCCATCTGCAAAGGTACGTGCTAACCATTTGAGCCACTGGCTTGCCCACTTAACCTCCATCCTCGCTGCCATGAGCCTCCATCCTCGTTACCACTCGCCTCATCCTGCGTTGACCCTTTTCCTCCATCCACGTGCCCACTCTGCCTCCTTCCTGCGTTTTTGGGACCACCCCATCCTGTGCTACCAAAAGCCCCCTCCACCCCTTGCCACTCTCCCCCCCTGCCTGACCACTAATCTTGCTGACCACTGAGCCCCATCCTGTGCTGACACTGAGCCTCCACCCTGCCTGCCCAAAATCCACCCTTTTGTACCACTCAGCCTTTCCCTGTGCTGACCATGAGCCTCCTCCTGTGTGCCCATTCACCTGTGCTGCCCCACTGAGCCTCCATCCGTTGACCACTGAGCCTCCATCCTGTGCTGAAACCTCAACCCTGTGTGAACACTCCTCCTGTGCTGCCACTGAGCTCCATCGGGGCCTGAAACCCCTCCAACCCCTGTCCTGACCTCCACCCTGCGTGACCATGACCCCCCATCCTGCGCTCCCCCGGATCCTACTGGGACCACCTCCTCCCCCGCCCTGACCTCCTTGTTTCCACTGACCCTCCACCCCTGGCTAACCCAAAACCATCCGTGTGCCGGGGGTTTTTGGCCCCCCAACCCCTCCTGTGCTGACCACTGAGCCTCCATCCTGTTCCCCGGCCCCCTTTGTACCAAACAGACCCCATCCGGTGCCCACTTCCTCCATCCTCCCTGACCATAGCCTCCTTTCCTGGCGACATGAGCCTAAACCCTTTTGCTGACCTAACTGGATCCATCCTGTGCAACCACTAGCCTCCACCCGCCTGACCACTCCACTTTTTCTGCCCACTAGCTCCTTCCTGTGCTACCATGAGCCTCCACCCCTGGCTGACCACTTTAAAAAAAAACAAAAATTTTTTTCCTGCCTTTACAAACTAAAATCTTTTTTTTGGGACCACACAAAAACCCTGCTTTTTCGGGGGGGGGAAAAACCCCGGGGGCCCCCAAAACCAGGGCTAAAAAACTTCATTTTCCTTTTGCCTTGGGGGAATTGAACCCAAACCCCGGCAAAACCCACTAAACCGTGATAACCATTTGGCCCATTCCCCCATCACCACCCCTGCCCATGAGCCTCCATCCTGGTTTCCCCCTCTGCCCCCATCCGGCCTGACCACTGCCTCCATCCGCGCTTGACCACTCATCCTGTTTTGCCACTAGCCTCCCCCTTTTGCTGCCACTGAGCCTCCATCTGGGGCCCCCTTTTTTGGCAACCCAAAACCCCTGTGCTACCTACCCTCCTGACACCCATCCTGTCAAATGCCCCTATTTAATTGAGCCCCATCCTCGCTAACCCTTGCCTCCATCCTTGCTGACCACTAATCCTGTGGGGGACCACTGAGCCCCATTTTGGCTGCCCAAAAATGACCCATCCGGTCCCCTTTGGGACCCCCCTTTTCTTTTGCGACCCACCCCTCTGAGCACTCCACCCCTGTTCCCCTGAAACACCCTAATCCTTGGGGGTGACCCACCTTTACCCTCCTTGTGCTGAAACACTGCCTCCATCCTGCCTGTGAGCCCCCATCCCTTTGACCACCTTGCCTCCACCCTGCTTGCCCCAACTCTCCTTTTGCTGACCACGACCCTTTCCATTCCTTCCCTACCCCTTTGACCCCTCCATCCAGGCGCCCCTTTGCCCCCATCCTGCGTTGAAACCCACTGTGCTTCCATAAACCGGCCGACCCCCTGCTACCCCCTCCCATCCTGTGTCCCCCAACCTCCACCTGTGTGACCCCTAGCCTCCTCTCCTGCCCTACCGGGGAACCCCAGCCCCTTCCTGGCGCCATCTCCACCTTGTTTTGCCCATTTTCATCCTGTGTGCCCACTGACCCTCCATCCTGTGCTGAAAAACCCCTCTTGCCCCTCCTTTCCAGCTGACCCGCTCCATCCTTTTTGCTGACCACTCCATCCTTTGACTACTCCCCCCTGTGCTGACCACTCCCCATCCGGGCCCTGACCACTCCATCCTGTGCTGACCACTGACTTTCCTTGCTGCCCAACCCCCCATCCTGGTACCACCATTTTTCAAAACCAACCCACCCACCCCCTACCCCACCGGCACCATAGCCCCATCCGGCTCCATTTTCCTTGCCTCCATCCCCTCCTGTGAACCCCTCCTCCATCTGTGTGCCAAACCCTTGGCCCTCCATCCTTGCTGCCAAAACTGCCTCCACCCTTTGGGCTGCCCCTTTCACCCCTGGTTTTCCCACTGAGCCTCATCCTGGGGGCTGACCACGACCCCCTCCCTCTGCTGACCCATTCCCCCAACCCTTGGCCATGACCTCCTCCTTTTGTGCTGACCTGACCTCCACCCTTGTGAATGACCCCTTTTTCTTCCATCCGGCTGACCATACCCTCCCTTCCCTGTGAGAATGACCCCCAAACCTTTGACACTTCACCCCTGTCGACCAAAAAACCTACCGGGACCCCCTGACCCCACCCCTTGGCTGAACACCAACTTTTGCCCCCCCCCACGGCTGAACTGACCCCCCCGCCTCATCCTACCTGACAATGAGCCTCCTCCTGCATGACCACTACCCCATCCTTGCGACCACTACCCTCCTCCTGTGCTGACCACTTTGGCCCCATCCTGTGCTGACCACTGGCCTCCACCCTGTGCTGACCACGAGCCTCCCCCTCCCTGACAATTATAATAATAATAATTTTTTTCATTTTTTTAAACCCAATTTAATTCCATAGCACTTTACATACATGAGTAATGCTGTCTCTTTGGGCCAAAATTTAAAACATCCTAGCAGTATGTCTTTACAATGTGGGGGGGAAAACCGATGCCCGGGAGAAACCCCCACGCAAAAACTTGGGAACATAAAAAACTCCTTCGATTTGTCTTAGTTTTCCTTGGGGGGATTGAGCCAGGATTTTCAAAACCCCAGTGCTGAAAAAAAAAAGGTTTTACCTTCCCCTACCCCTTGGGGCCCCCCACTGAAAGGTTTCCCCTTGCCCCCCACCCTTCCAGCCACTAACCTTTCCAAAAAACCCCCCCTACCTGACCACCCCCACGGGGACCCCCCATCCTTGCCCCCCCCTTTTACCACCCCCTTTGCCTCCATCCCCCTTTGCTCCCTTAGTTTTTTGTCCCGACCCCTTTTTTTTCTGCCTCCTTTAAGCCCCCTTTGGACCCCTAGGTCCCGGGCCTCCTTTCCTGTTGACCCAACCTCCATTCTGTCCACTTACCCCTTTTTAAGCCCTCCATCCAGGCCTCCCCCCGGCGATGACCCCACCTTCGCCTCCATCCTGGTGCCCCCCTTTCCCCCCTTCGCCCACACCTCCTCCTGTGCTGCCCCAAAGGCCTGAGCCTTCCTGTGTGAAAAACTGAGCCCCATCCTTGCGCCTTGACCATTTTTCCAATCTGTCTGCCACTCCCCCATCCTTCCCCTGTTTGGCTGCCCACGACCTCATCCGGGTCCCTTTTGGGGCCCAGACCCCACCGACCTCCCCCACCCCCTACAGGGTCCCCCTGTTGACCATTTTAAAGCCTCCACCCCTTGCTGACCACTGCCCCCATCCTGGCTGCCATGAGCTTCCATCCGTCTGCCCATGCCCCTCCATCCTGCGTGACCACTTTAAAAATTAATAAAAATTTATTCATTTATAAAGCCTATTAATTCCATAGCACTTACTCTTGAGTAATGCTGTCTCTCTTGGAGTCACAATAAAAACACCTAGAGTAGTCTTTAAATGTGGGAGGAAACGAAGTGCCCGGGGGAAACCCAGCAAATTGGGGGAGAACATACAAACCTTCAAATGTTGCTTATTGTCCTTGGGGGGAATTGAACCAGGACTTCAAGCCCCCAGGTGAAATTTTCAGTCAAAATTTAGCCACTGTGCTTCCCCACTTAACCTTTCCCTGACCACGGGCCTCCTCCTGCGTTTCCACTCTGCTCCACCTGCGTTGACACTCGCCCCCACCAGCGCTGACACTCTGCCCCCATCCTGCGTTGACACCCCCCCATCCCCTGTTCCCTTACCCTTTACCCCCCATCCGGCTGACCACTGCCTCCACCCAGCGCTGACCAATTCCCCATCCTCCGACCACTCCCCCCTGTGTGACCCTTGCCTCCATCCTGCCTGACCACTCCACCCTGTGCTGACCATAGCCTCCTCCTTGTGCCCCTGAGCCCCCACCCTTGGCTGCCCACTCCATCCGGCTGACATAAGCCCCCTTCCTGTGCTGACCACGGGCCCTCCATCTGTGCTGACCACTTTCGTGCTGACCACTACCCCCACCTGTGTGAAAAGGCCTCCACTGCGTGACCACCCATTTGCTGACCATAGCCTCCTCCTGTGCGCCCAACTGAGCCCCACCCTTGCGACCATTTCACTTGCTGACCACTGAGCCTCCATCCTG